>PVJH01000824.1:0-258747 GCA_004026705.1 Nesogale talazaci | reverse complement strand
AAGCTCTTGGCAGCCTGCCCTGTTCATTGCCCTGGATCCACTTGACTCTTTTTAACAAGCCTATGGTCTTCCTCCTTCTTGCTTCATTTTTCTCTTTCATCTTCCTTGCTTGGCCCTCTGTAAGTAAGAAGGATTTCCAGTTATCATCTGACCTGTGAACTGGAATCAGACTAAACCCTGACTGCACTGCACCTCTCTTAGTTTCTTTCTTGACATAATTTTCTCTTTTTGTATATCAATCTAAGTATCCTGATTTTAATTCTCTAGAAAACTACAGCCCAAAACAAAATTTATGTGTATACAGATAAATTAAGTCACCAAATCACATTAGTTAGAAAATTATTAAGCAAATAATTTGCTCAATGATTTTATACATAATTATATGTAATTCCAAGATACTATTCTATCCTATGAACAGTATTTAATAACTTTAAAGTAAATTGAAGTCATTACAATACCTGCAGAGCACCAGAACAAATAAATGACCCGCTAATTAAAAAGTCAACATCATTCTTGTTGGTCTTCGGCGCTAGTTGTTGTTACTCTTGCTGTTCTGTTCTAGGACCCAAATTCACTGCCATGTCTTCTGAAGAAAGGAAACTCTTTGTGGGAGGTCTTCCATTCAACACCGATAGGCAGGCGTTAGAAGATCACTTCAGCCGCTTTGGGCCTATCTCAGGTGGTCGTCAAGGAGATTTGGTTTTATCACCTTAACCAATCCAGAACATGTTTCAGATGCCATGTGAGTCATGAATACTGAGTCCCTGGATGGCCGCCAGATTCGTGTGGATCACACAGGAAAGTCCCCCCCCCACCCCCGGGGAATCCAAAGAGGTCCCTTTGGTGCTAACGAGCGTGGTCACAGCTACTCCAGAGGTGGTGGGGACCCCAGCTAGGGGAGCAGCAGGTATGATAGTCTACCTGGAGGTTACAGATATGCACACGGAAGGTCCAGAGACTATAGCAGCTGAAGCCAAAGTGGTTATGACCGCTATTCTGAAGGAAATCATAGAGATAAATATGACAACTGAGATGAGGCATGCATATAATGTAGATACACAGGGAATAAAAATTCTTCTGAACCAGAAACGTCCTTCCAGATCCTTAATTTATAAAAGATTTTTGGAGCTGCACTGAAACATCTTTGATTTAGTACATCAAGTTCTATTTGTGAATTAAGCTTCCAGCATAACCTGTTAAAAGACCTTTTAGTAAACGCCATATGTTTTTAAACGTTTCTCCCCCATTTAAGACAAATTCGGTGACATTTACACAGTATGCGTATTTTTCCTTTGAGCAATTCTCTAGTGTGAGTAGTCGGGTTTATTTTGGCAAACGATTTAAGCCAAGACAATTTTTCTTCATTCTGATTATTGAAGATCTATAGGGATATTTTAAGAGATTTGTACATGGTGTTTCTTTTTCATGCTTAGAAATTTCCGAATGTACCTATAAGACATATGCATTGATAATACTGATTACTTAGAGGTTTTTTTTTACTCTACATTGAAATCACCCCCAATTATATAGAAGAGCTTATAAATGTGCATGAATGTCAATGTTTTTAATACTGGGAGAAAAAATATTCTGTTTTGCTTCATGTAGTGTTTTGGATGTTCTTCATGGAGTCAATTAAAAAGATGAAATCTGAAAAAAGAAGTCAACATCAAACATAATGAAATGCTTTGGAATATATGGAAATATATATCATTTCATACACCATGAGTAAAATAAAATTAATTGCCATGTTCTATCATTTTCTCTTTTCACGTAGGACACTACCCCATCAGATGCTCTTAATACATCTAAAATCTTCTATATCTCAATTTCACGATTCCGATGGCCTGGTGGGTGGAGAGATAAAGGTGTCTCTGCTATGTCCTCTCGAAAGAGGTAACTAAGCAGGGTTTCCACTGTGCACACCTGAGTGTAAATGTGCTCAATCTAATTGACTTAAAAAATACCTTGGGTAAAAAATTCACATATAATTTGTCAATGTCACTCACATGTCAATTAAATAATTCGATCATATTAAAAAGTCATATAATCATCAATAAATTAAGATCATTTTCTTCCTTCGTTTAGTTATTTTAAGAGCTCTTTTCTTGGGCTGAGCCCCGGTGGTGTAAGTGGTTGAGTGCCGCACTGCGGCCCGCGGGCTTGGCGGTTCAATTCCATCAGCAGCTCTCAGGAGCAGCGCTGGGAAGCTCCCACGACCAACAGAGGGCAGTGATGCCCCCCCAAACGCCAAACAAACAAAAAATGAGCTCTTTTCTTTCCCCACTCCAATCCTATCAAAAGCCATTTATCCAGTTACTGTCTCTATTGATTTATCTATACTACATTTCACAAATATAAAAATGCACCTCTGAAAATAAGAAAATATGATGCATCATATAAGGCAAGAGTATCTTTCACTTCTATTTAAAGATAAAAGTGTATGCAACGTTCTTCTTTGCTGTTAATTATTTTTCACATACTGTAGTGAATTGTAGCACTATAACGGTGCTGTAAGTTCCTGAAAGTGTTAATGAATCATCTTAGAGTTAGTTCACAAACATACTATGGTTAATCATATTTGGTTAAATGAGCAGATTGTCCATTGTGTTCCATAAAGAGCTCTATGGCAAATGAGTGAATATTACCATTTTATACCTATAATATGCTCTATTTTATAATTCATACCTTTTAACATGCTCAGAATATTGCTACAGGCAGTGTTAAAGCACTTTTTTAAATCCCCAATAACTAATGACATTACGTGTGCATTTTTGTCAAACACAAAAAACTCATTTGATTTTCCTTGTAAAGTATTGTGTGAGCAATACAGAATTATGGTAATTATCATTGACAGTCTTCTGAAGACTTCCTCATAACTGCACATACAAACAAACCAAGGATGACATATTTCCTTTCTATCCTCTGGGAAGCTGCTATTTTCTGATATTTGAAACATTTCTAAATCATTGTAATTCCTGCAGAATGAAGCAATTATTTCTGAGATTACCATCATGAGGTAGTATAGAAATGCTTATGAGGAAACAAAATATACCAACTTGAAAGAACTTTTTGTCTGCTTGATTGCTCAGATTGCCTATTCACAGGTCAATGGCCAAGGATATAACTTCAATTTCTGATGGTAAATTTGAATGAAGCTAAATAGAGATACCCTGTTATTCAAGCACCTATTGTACAGGATTAGTCAACTATTGTTTTATGGATATCTTTACATGTATGAGCACATCTTCTCCAACTCATAATTAGCCCTTTCATCTAGTATTTTATCATAAAATAAAAACTTGACTACCAAAGACAATGGCATAGAATATTTTGTGTGATCATTATCATAAATTCATAGATCTAGAAGACAGATCTGTGAATAATTTTTTAGGGAAAATTGGAAGAAATTCTATCTCTGAAGAAAAAGAAAAACTAAGAAGCATAAGTGCAATTTACCACAACCCTCAAAAAAAAAAGTGAATTTTTCTGTGAAGCTAGAATATGAATCATGATGTCACATTTGGTAGATAATCATCCTTGAACTTCACATAATGCCTGTAAGTCATTTAAATAAGGATAATTCCCCTTTTGTATTCATATATTTTGAATCAGAGTATTATTGAGCAATACTTTAAAATCACATTTATAAAACAGAATTTCAAAGTATAGTTTTTATCTTTCCTAGACATCATAATATTTTCACTTTACCACTTTAAATGACCCTACCAAAAGTGTTTTGCAGATGTTCCATCCTGCCAGTACAAATTGCAGGAATACAAAATAAGTGCTCTTTTTCTATATCTAATTTATTCCAAGCGAAAGGGCTATTATAGCTGCCATCTGTTTAGGGCACTTCTCATCATTTTCCCCTCCTTTTTGGCACATAAGAAATGTTTTAGTCAACAAATGAATGACGGACTGATGTAATGCCCTAGAAAGTGCTCTAAAGAGCTACTGTCATGGTGGAGAAAAGCACACACAAATTACCTATCTCTAACATTTGGCTGGGACCAAAGCTTTCTTGGATATTATTTTCCTGTAAAACTAAATATCTCTATTTTCTTTTTACCTGATGAGTTTGAGATTTTACAATAAATCATTTCCAAGAAGTATTAAGGTTTTTGTTTGTTTAACCTATTAGAAAAAGATACAATAGAAAAAAGCCAGGAGAAGGGAACTTTTGTATTTTATTTACTCTAATAATAAAGTACACCTACATTATGAAATGCAAGCTGATTCATAAGAAAACTTGCGGATAAATACAGCAGAAGTCAGATATAGCTTGGCTGAACACAGAGAATAACGGAATATGTTCACTTGTGTTTAGAGACTATTCAAATGCGTTCAACTGTATGGATAATAACAAATTATAGATAACATTGCACAGAAGGAAAAATTCAGAATACTTCATTGTATTCATGTGGGATATATATATATATATATATATATATATATATATATATATATATATACCAAAGAGCAATGCTTTGGAAACAGCGAGGGAATACTGAATAGTTTAAAATCAGCAAATGTGGGATGTGGGCTTATAGCTTTTGGGGCATATCTATTCTGCATACCACAAAAATAATCCAAAGAACTGACATATGTGAAGATTAAACTCAGATTGGAAGAAGGCTCATTAATAAGTTGTAATGTCCACATGGCACAACCTTGCTTGAACCCTTTACTGATGAGCATTAAATATCATATTTTTCAGTGTGAATTACACTTCCATGTAAATAAAAGAATGATCCTCATTACTGAACTAGTTAATAACATTGTTGTAAGCAGGAAATGTTTAGAATTTTCCAGCATGAGGTCGTTGAATACTTGACATTCTTCTATGCACAGTCTTTGCTTAAAATGATTGAATGGAATTATTCAAACATGGGAGAACTCCAATGATGGTATTGTTCAGTTCCACATTTTTTCTGGCCATTGTTAGACATCTCAGAAGCATGATCAGAGAATATCACAAGCACCAAGGAATGGAGCATGTTTGAAGCCCTCTGTGGGGAGCAGAGGTGGCAGCAGCAGAGACTAGAGGGAGAGGGCAGTAGCCCCAACCCTGGGGGCAATTATGCTAAGGACCTTGATGAATAGGCAAGCTTGCAAGTAGGAGGTGTCCTTTGGGCATGTATTGACACTAAAGAATGTCCTATATGTATAGGTGTATCATTGATTTTGTTTCCTTAGAAAATACAGTATAACAAAAGAAATAATCTGAATCTTAAATCAAGTGAGTCACATGAACTTAAAAAAAATTATTAGGGAAGGCAAGGGAGAAAGGGCGAACAGACTATAAGGGTCTATGTATAACCTTCTCCCTGGGGGACAGACAACTCAGACGTAGGTGAAGGGAGATACCAGACAGTGTAAGATGTGACAAAATAATAATAATTTATAAATTATCAAGGGTTTGTGGGGAGAGTGGGAGGGAGGGGAAAAATGAGAAGCAGATACCGGGCTCAAGTAGAAAGCAAATACTTGAAGAATGATAGTGAAAACAAATGTACAAAGCTGTTTGACACAATGGATGGATGTGTGGATCGTGATGAGTTGTATCAGCCCCAATAAAATTATTCCATAAAAAATGAAAGATGAATTACCAAAAAACAAATTCAATGCCACTGAATAAAAGGCTAACTCATGATGTCGCTGTAGTACAAGGGGAGGTTTGACCCCTATGGATTTCTGAGTCTGTAACTCTTTTAGAGAATACAAATCCTCATCTTTCCACTACACAGCAGCTGGTAATTTTGAACTGATTACCTTTCAGTCAGCAGCCCAGTGCTAGACCAGAATAGAGGCAAAAGAAAACTGATAATTTTGTATTACTGTACTAGAATACTGGCTGGACTGCCAGAAGAACAACGATCTGTTTTGGAAGAATAGTCAGACTATACCCTAGAAACTAGAATGATGTGGAGATTATATATCACATACTTTGCACATGTTATCAGGGTGAACCAGTCTTTGCAAAAGGATATTATGTTTGATATCGCAAAGACTCAGAAAAGATTAAGGCTATTTATAGATTATTTGTATTATCTAATCTCTAGATATCTAGAAATAAGCACTAGTGACACCATTTTGATTTTATTATCCTAGTGTTGGAATATATTGAGTTAAATATTTTACATATGTTTAAATATAGTAATATTCAGTCTTTATTTAGATTTTGTATGTCTCAATATATTATTTCTTTTAAAAATCATGTCCATTTTACTGAATTGTAAAACTATTGGTGAAAAATGTATCCTACTTTGTTTTACTTTATAACCATGGGATCATTAAATTAGAAATTCAATTTCATTTTGGTATTATTATTTTTATCTTTTTAAAACCTGTGTTTCTGGATATGTTATAGAAAAATAACTCGAATTTATAGATTTCCTTCAAAATATTTTCTTTTTATTTAATTGAATTTTATCCCTTTCAAACACTTTTATTTAATTTCCTTTGTTTCACTCAATTACAATTTTTATTTTCAAATTAACTACACATAGCAAATAAAAGGTTGTCTCTGTTTTTCATAAAATTTGTGTGACCAAATCTAACCAAACTTATTGCCATTGGGTTGATACCTACTCACAGCGACGCCCATGGTTATTGAGACTAACTTTTATTGGAGAGGAAAGCCCTGTATCGCTCCTTCAGTGAATTGTAATGAACCCCTTACAGATAGAAGCCAACACATAACTACTATACCATCAAGGCAGGACAGTGTGTCTATTCCCACTATTATTCATTACATTTCACATTATACGACAATGGCAGCAATGTTATGCTATTAGGTGCTGTTAATCATCTCCAACTCATAATCACTCTAGACACAATAGGAAAAACTGCATCTCTACCTGCACATCTCCACATTGCTTGTTATGTTGGACCTAATTTTGGCATGTGTCACTCTATCTCATTGACTGTCTTCCTCTTTTTTGATAATCTTCCACTTTATCAAGTATGATATCCTTTTCCAGGTACTGGTTTCTCCTCAGGGCATATCCCAAATGCGTGATAGAGAGTCTCCCGATTCTTACTTCATTTGACAGAAGAATAACAATTGAAAAGTTCCAACACATTGATGCAATACTGGAAGCATTCACTACTCTATGCCAAGAGATTGGAAAAAAAATCTATAGCTAACCAACTGAGAGAGATCTATAGTTGTGACCACTTCAAAGCAAAGTGACCCAACAGGATGCACAATACTTATTAATCTCATTTATTTTATATACATAGAATATTTTACTGAAGATAATTTTTAAATTATTGCAGTCATAAATTGACAGAGAGCTTTCAGGATTTTGAACTCAATTCAGAAGAGAATGTGGCAGAGAATTAATATTGCTAGTGCCAGATGAAGCTATATTGAAAGTTGAGAATAACAAAAGATGTTTACTACTGTTTTATTGACTATGCAAAGGCATTAGTGTGTGTATCATAGCAAACTGTGGACAACATTGTGAAGAATGGGACTGCTAGAATATCTAATCTTCTAGAACATTGTGAAGAATGGGAATTCTAGAATACCTAATCTTCTTCCCATTTTACCATTGCATAGACAAAGAGGCAGTGTTTGAACATGGTTTAAAAATCAAGAAATGTGCCTCTCAGGGTGATATCCTTTTTAAACTCTGTATGTTCAGCCAATAAATTTAGAAGGTGAACTATATGAAGATCATGACTTCCTAATTGGTTGAAGACTAATTAACAACATGTGTTATGCACATGATATAGTCTTATACACTGAAAGAAAAGATAACTTGAAACACTTACTGATGAAGATCAAAGAAAATTGGCTTCCACATGGATTGCAACTCAATGTTCAGGAAGTAAAAGTTCACAAGTTAAAACCTCATGATCATTTAAGAAAGGATTGAAATTGTCAAGGATCTGATTTGGCTTAGATCCACACTCAATGGTCATGGAAGCAATAGTTACAAAATTGAACAAAGCATTGTATGGTACAGAGTGTTTACAAAAATCCTTTGTAAACACACGAAAGAATAACTATCTCACTTTGAGAACTAAGGGGCCCCGGACCCAATCAATTGCATTTTTAATTGTTTTATATACATGTGAAAGTCGAATAGGGATTAAGGAAGACTAGATACATATTGACCATATTTTGGTCTTAGCAAGGAGTATTGAAATGGCCACTGAGTTCCAGAGAAGCAAACAAATCTGTCTGGAAACTACATCGTGAGGATGCTCCTGAGAAGCAAAGATTCGATGGTCTGGTCTGAAGTACTCTGGATATTTTATTAGAAGAGACCGACCCTTAGAGATTTGTATCATACTTATATGTTGTAAAAAAGAAAATCATCAACACAAAGCATGGCACTCAGTGAGATGCATTGACTCAGTCATTCCAGAAATGGGCTGGACAGTAGCAGCAGTTGTGAAGAGTGCTCATGACAGGGCACTGTTGCATCCTGCATCACACATGGCTGCTGTGAGGTCGAGTCAAAGAGAGGGCACCTAAAAACAGCAGTGACCTACAGGAAGTAGCCCTTTCCAAGTTGCATTCTGAGTGTTGTCCAAACTGTGAGGGACATTTTTTGTCACTATATTGGATTCTGCTGCCATTCATAAGGTTTTCAGTAATTAATTCTTCAAAAGTAGACTATCTTTTTTTCTAGCCATTCATGGACAAGAAGCACCACTGAAAACTATCTGACATGGGTGACTCTAGGTATTTAAACTAGTGAATATGGCTTCACTAACCACTTGTTGACAACACCAGGGTGACACTCAAGCTCCCACAATACGACAAACTGGGAGATGAATGGTAGTTAGATGGTGTTAGATTATAATATTAATAAAGCATACACATAAGTTTTGTTTGACTATTAAAAATAAAAGTATGTTCCTACTAAATTTTATAAAACTATTATAGTATTATAGTAATTGTTAGAACAACTATTAGTATTATGGCATTGTTATGGTAGGGGATGGACTATATCATGATAAACAGAGAAAAGATTGATGTCAATCCTTTTGCATTGCTTAGATCTATAATAAATCCTTATGGAAGCATTAGTCAACAAAACAAAGACATTGCATTGGGCTAATGTGATGCATAAAACTTATTTAAAGAAAAGAAACTTATTTAAGCATTGAAAAGCAAGACATCTCTTTGAGACCTAAGAAGTCCATGATACAGGCAAAGACATTTAAATCGTCTCACATGCTTTTACAAGTTGGAAAATGAATAAAGAAGACCTCAGAAGAACTGATGCATTTGATTCACAGTGTTGGTGAAGATTATTGAAAGTACATTACACTGTCAGAAGAATACAGAAATCAGGCTTGAAAAATTCAAATCCCACATGCTTCTTAGAAGCAAGGAGGCAATATTTCATCACTTAAACTTAGTCTATGTCACACAGAAAGCCCTAAATAAATGGCCCTATGCTTGCTAAAGAATATGTGAAAAAAATGAAGAACCTCAAGGAGATGTAGTCACACAGTGGCTGCAGCAATGAGTTGAAATGTAAAACATATTATGAGGCTGGTGCATGGTCAGCCACTGTTCCACTCTGTGGCTCTGAGGCTTGCTGTGCATCCAACATATTACTGGATCACTCCTAAGAGCAGCAACAATTATATATTTTATTTGCCTAAAACAAATATTTACTAAATGACTTTTAATTCTTTTTACAACCCTTTATGATACTAATTTCGAAAACTTTTAAACTACCTATATCTATGACAACTTTTAATTTAAAGTTTTCAATATAAGGTTTTATATTGTGGTTTTCTTTTTAATACAAATATAACACAATAAAAATTAATAAATTTCAAATATCTTCCAATAAGGTTTAAAAATAATTTATAGTAAACATTAAAACTCAAAGAAAAATTCCTTTCAATCAAACTTGATACATTTAGGTGAGGAAGGAAAAACAGTTGAATTGAGTTAAATTTTGAAGATCTTCACTAATCACTATTGCAAAAAATTGTGATATTTTAAAATAAACAAAAATTTGAGGTAATTAAACTTTACAACATATGATAAAGTTGCTACAGGAGACAGCATGGCTTAAACCATGATAATATGCTGTGAAATAAGTAATAACTCTCACATGACAATATTTCTCACAGTAATGTCAATGCTAAGACTTGTGTTGATCAATTTATTCATAAGAGAGACTAATACTATATGACAGACCACCAGTTACCTGTCAGTTTGTCTTATTGAGGTAGCTTGACTGTTGTTGTGATGCTAGAAGCTATGTCACTTGTGCTTTAAATGCCAGAAAGCTCACCCAGCATGATCAGGTTTCAGAAGAGCTTCCAGATTAAGTACAAAAAATAATCTGCCCATGGCAGGGAAAGTAGCCATTAAAAACCTTATGCACAGCACAGAAATATTGTCAGATCTTGGAAGCCTATTAAATGGAATCAGTACCATCCGAGATACTGCTAGAGGAAACGGACCCCCAATGGAAAGACAACCAAAATGGAAAGGGGGAAGAGCTGCTGTCTCAAAGTAGAGTCAACCAGGCTAATTTGAATGGAATAAAACACAAGGGAGTGGAGTCTGTGGAATCTTCATTTGCTAATGGGGCACAACAGAATGTAAGAAGAAATCAGAGGGAAGGTAATATTTGGAATTTAGAATGAAAAGACTATGAATCAACAAAGTTTGGAAATTGTCTAAATTGGAATACATAAAAATCAATACCCTGCACATGAGTGAGTTGAAATGGACTGTTATTTACCATTATCAATCAGTTTTTCTTGTGCTTTATTATGCTATGATTGACACAATCATTGACACAATGACACAAAGTCATTGCCCTGGTCATCAAAAGGGAGATTATGAAATCTATCTTGGAGTTAAATGTTGTCTGTGATACAATAATCCAATCAATGCAATTATTATTCAATTATATGCACAATCCACTAAAACTAGTAATGAAAAAATGAGGAATTCTGCCAATGTCTTCTGTTTGATAGTGATCATGCATGCAATTAAGAAACACTGATAATTACTGGTGATTTGATACCAAAATTGGAAACAAAGAGAAAGTGAAAATAGTTGGAAAATATGGCCTTCAAGAGAGAAACAAATCTATCACATAATAGATCACATAACAGAATCTTGCAAGACCAATGATATTTCATAGAACATAATTTTCAACAACTCAAAAGAAGAATATATACAGGAACTTCTCCAGATTGAATAAAAAGGCAACAAATTGAGTGCATCTGCTGGAAGAGAAAGTTGAGAAGCTTGATATTGGAAGCTAAAACCAGGCCAAATCTGACTGTGGAAGAGATCATCAATTGCTCCCAAGCTCAGGTGGAATCTGAAGAAAATTAAAGCAAGTTCATGAGAAGCAAAATATGACATTGAACATATCTCAATTGAATTTCTACAATATCTCAAGAACAGATTTGATTCATTGAACACTAGTGACAGAAGACAAGTGAACTGTATGAGGCAATCACATCATCATTCATGAAGAAAACAAAAGATTATTAAAAAGACAAAAGTGGAAGTCATATAATCTGGTGTCAATTTTATTAACAGTGTAGTGGTAGAGTCTAGCTTCTCAATCTGGAGATAGCAAATGAGACCTCCATTTGGGCATGGTATTCTCTGAGAATTCTAGGAAATCTCATGATATTTCCCCCATGGAGATGAGATACCATTAACTCAGTCCCTGGGAGATGTTCTACTCACAAGATAAGATGGCAGCATGCTGATAGACCCTGAGTCCTGGAAGAGCCGGAGGAGAAGCCACATGGGCTTACCCTGATGAAACCAGACCTCTTGGGTTTGAGAAGCCACATGGAGACTCTTGCCAGTGCTGAGATGCTTCTACACAAGATACCCAAGAGTGCACCCACTGGCCTGTGATAATCCTGGCATCATTGCATTGTGCTTTGCAAGAATGAAGAGCACTAATGGATTAGTATCGGACATATGGACTAATAGTGGACCTATGGACTTGGACTGGACTGGGTTGGGATGCTTTCTCAATGTTGCATTCTTCTTGTATATAAACCTCTCACTTAAATACATATGCATGCTCATGAATTTGTTTATTTAGTTTACATGGACTTATACAACAAGAAAGGAAGAGAAGTTTGAACTGTATGTCTGAAGAGACCCTGAAACTTGATCTTGAGTTGAGTAGAAACTTTCAAAAGACTGTTCAAAAAGACAAAACCAAATATTGCAATGAAATGTGCAGAGCCCAATAATTAGAAAAACAAAAAGAACATATATTTTAATCTGAAAAAAACTAAAAAAAAAAGTTTCAAGTTGCAATCTGATAAGATTCCATGGGGAGAAAATTGAATGATGCCAATGAAGCAAGAGAAGATGAAAAGAATATAAAAAGTCACGGTACCACCCCCCAAAAAATAGTTGACATTCCACAAGTAGAAGAGGTAGTATATGAGCGAGGGCCAGTGGTGCTGAAGAAAAAGGTGCACATTGCATTGGAAGCAATATCCAAAATACGGTTTCAAAAATTGATGGGGTGCTAATTGAAATGTTTCATTAACAAATGAAGCACTCTTCTATATAATGAAATTTGGAAGACAGCTACTTAGCCAACTGACAGGAAAAGACTATATTTGTACCAATTCCAAAAAAAAGTTAACCCATAAAAATTATCAAATTATAAAACATATATCATTTATATTTCATGCTAGTGAAATTTCACTGGCAATCACTCAACCATGATTTCGGTGGTATATCAGAGGTTTAGGATAGATTCAGAAGAACATGGAACAAGGGACATCATTGCTGAAGTCAGATGAATCCTGGATAAAGAGAATGCTAGAAATATGTTCTTGTGTATTTTATTGTGTGTGCTATGGCAATCAACTGTATAGATCATAAATAAAACCTACGAATACCATTGAGAAGAATCGGAATTTCATAGTATTCGGGAAAAACTGGTACCTAGATCAAAAGGCAGTTCTTTGTTTTCTGGGTTTTTTTAATTATCATTTGATTGGGGGTTCATATAACTCATCACAGTCCATACATACATCCATTGTATGTCAAAGCACACTTGTTTCCCCAATCCTCAAAACATATGCTTTCTACTTAAGTCCCAATATCAGCTCCTCACTTTCTCCTCCCCTTTGCCTCATGAATCGTTGATAATTTATAAATTAATATTATTTTGTCATATCTTACACTTTCCAATGTCTACTTTCACCCACTTCCATTCTGTCCATAACCAGGAAGAAAGTTATATGTAGATCCTTTTAATTGGTTCCCCTTTTCTACCTCAACTTCCCTCCACCCTCCTAGTATGACCACTCTCACCACTGGTCCTGGAGAGATAATCTGTCCTGGATTCCCTTTATTTCCACTTCCTATCCATACCAGTGTACATCTGTTGGTCTAGCCAGATATGTCAGGCAGAATTGGGGTCATGATAGTGGGGGAAGGAAAAATTGAAGAACTACAAGAAAGTTCTATGTTTCATCATTGCTACACTGCACTCTGATTGCCCCTTCTTCCTCTGCAACCTGTGTGTAAGGGGATGTCCTTTTACCTACAGATGGGCTGTGAGTTCCCAATCTGTACTCCCCCACATTTACAATGATATAATTTTTAGTTCTTTGAAGCCTGATACCTAATGCCTTCAACACGTTGTGATCTTAAAGGTTAGTGTGCTCCTTCCAAAAGGCATTTGTATGAACAGAACTAGGGATAATACATGGTGTAAAATCAGAAATGGTTGTATTTTTTCACCATATTCATTCAATTTTAATGCTGAACAAATCTTCAAAGAAACCAGATTGTATGAAGATGAATGCTGAATCAGAAAAGAAGGAACACTTATTAACAATTTTAGATATGCAGATGACACAAATTTTCTTGCTAAAACCAAGAAGAACTTGAAAGACTTACTGAGGGAGATCAAGGATTTCGGTCCAAAGAATGGATTGGAATGCAATGAAAAAAAGACCAAAATCCTCTCAACTAAGAAAATATGTAACATCATCATAAATGGAGGAAAGATGTTCAAGGATTTGCCCAAATGAAAGGCTTCCTTGGATCTCTTGACTGTTGCTTTCATGAGCATTAATTGTGATATAATTTGGGGTAATGATATAATCTTGGACAAAACTGCTGGACAAGAACTCTTGGAAATGCTGAAGAGCAAGGATGCTACTTTGAGGACTAAAGTTTACCTGACTCAAACCATGGTATTTTCATACATATAATATATAAGAGAGAATTTCCCATTGACTAAAAAAGAACTAATGTGCTCAAATTTGGTTATTAAAGAAGAATAATTTAAGAGCTTAAGACTACCAAAGGATAAAAAGATGCCAACTTCAGAAAAAGTACAGCTAGAATTTTCCTTACGGGCAGGCATGGGAAGACTCCATTTTATACACTTTGGAAGTGTTGCTGGGAGATACTAGAGCCTGAAGAAGACGTGATACTTAGTAGAAGTAGAGGAGAAGTCAAAGAAAGGAAGTTCTTCAAAACTGTGGCTTAACATAATGGCTGTAGTAATGGGAACAATTGTGAGAATGGTGAAGGACTGGACAGTGTTTTGTTCTGTTGTACATAGGGTCGCTATGAGTAGGAATCAACTTTATGACACCTAACAACAACAAAAATGCTATGTGAAGGAACACTGTGGTAGCTATTGAATAAATATTTCATTGAGAACCATATGGTTGCTGGTTCATACCCACCAAAAGAGATGATCTTATCCCACAACTATATAAATTTGGTAAAGACCATGTGAGCCGTCATAAGCCAAAAGAAACTAATGGCTATGGGTATTACAGGCAGTTCTGGTGCTGCTGCATGTTAAGTATTGGATAGTTGAGGAAACATTGGTGGTTCAAACCTATCATCTCCTACACTGTGGGAAAAAGCAAAAGAAACTTTTTCTCGATGATTTATAGCCCCAGAAACATGGGGTAGGCTATCTAAGCATCAGAATTATTTCTATGACAGTGGGTTGAAATTCTCTGTGCATTCTGGTATATATTTAAGAGCATTCAAGGCTTCCACCAACTATATTCCAACTATATGCCTTACTTCATTTGGAGTACTAATTATATAACCTGATACTGTCTAAAGTACTTTCCAAAATTACCTCTTTTTGAAATCCATTGTTCTATAGAAAGTGGATGGTCAATGTTAGTATTTTATTTTAGAAATACGTTTAACAAATATGTTTAACACACCCTTGTTGTAGTCATATTATTTGTTCAATAGAAAATATTTAGGGAAAATGTCCAAGAAATTGGTTGGTCTGACTTTTGGCGTGATTGTTCAACAAGAGTTTGATTAAATAGTAATAGTAAAAGGATACTAACTGCCATCTAGTCAATGATGACTCATAAAAACTGTAGAAGGCTAAGTAGAACTGGTCTTATGAGTCTCTGAAACTGTCACTCTTGGTTGGCTTTTTTAAGTGCCATCTAATAAACTCTAATTAATAACTATCCTATTTACACAGAATGAACAATGCAGAGTCCTGTACCACCAACACAACTGTTCCCATATCTGTGCCTATTGATGTAGCAACTTTGCTAGTCCATCACCTCAAGGGCATTACTCTATTTTGCTCCCCCTCCACTTTACTAAACATGATGTCCTTCTCCTGGGACTGGTCTCTTCTGACAATATGTCCACAGCATATAAGTTGAAGTCTTGGCCTCCTGGCCTCTAAGAAGTACTGTGGATTTAACATCTTCGGATACAGATAGATTTGTCATCTCAACATGGTAATTTCAACATTCGTCCCCAGCACCACAATTGAAATGAATAGATTTGTTGTGGCTTTCCTTATTCAATGTCCACCTTTCCAATGCATATGAGGCAATGATGAATACCATGGCTTGAGTCAGGGACACATTAATCCTCAAGGAAACGTCCTTGTTTTCAAGACTCTAAAGAGGTTTTGTGCAGCAGATTTACATAACGAAGCAAATATTTTGATACCTTGACTGATGCTTCCATGAGCATTGATTGTGAATCCAAATTTAAAAGGAAATCCTTGCTAACTTCAACTCTTTCTCAATGTGTCATGATGCTATCTACTGGTCAAGTTTTTCTTACATTGAGTTGTAATCTGCATCAGTAAGAGTTTCAAGTCCCCCTCATTATCGGTAAGCAAGATTACCAAAGGTTGCTACAAATCATTCTTTCACTCTTCTTCATAAAATCTAGCTTCTCTGATAATTTGCTCAGAAGAGAGATTGAACAAATACAGTGAAAATATATACAACCCTGATGCACACCTTTCCCAATTTTAAGTCATAGAGTGTTACCTTGTTCTGTTCCCACAACTTTCTCTTGATTCTTGTAAAAATTCAAATTAAGCACAGTGATGTATTCGGAAATTCTTTTCAAAGTTATCCACAGTTTATTATAGTCCAAGCAGTCTAGTGTCTTGACCTAGTTAATGAAAAACAAGTAAACATTTTTCTGCTGTTGTCGACTATGAGCCAATGTTCATCTCATGTCTGCTGTGATATCCCTTGTTGCCCGTGCTGTCCTGAATCTGTACCTCTTTCAGTGTAGAAAGTACTCTCTCACTCAGAGAAGTTAGTCCTTTAGAACTGTTGGCCTTGCAGATCACAGTGCTAAAGTTCTTTATATCTCCTTTACATAGTTGGAGAGAAAATGTGAACGTGGGTATACATCCATCATGCATATGGACAAAGAACTCTCAATTTAATTAGCACAAGGGAAATGTTCCCCAGTGTTATGCACTATTATAGGAATTTAACTTGAATGTGTGTCCAAAATATTTCTATAGACATTAAGCTAACAAGGAATCTTATAGCACCATTGGATAGATTAAAACAAGATTATATTTTATACTCACCCTGAAAAAACCTTCTGCCTCCTGATCTTGAGTTTCCCAAAAGAGTTATAAAGTAGCCATATAGCAAAATTTAATCCTATTTTCTTTCACAAGCTTGTAAACAATAATCAAAGCATTAAATGTAGAAGACATATAAGAATTGTTTGGTGGATACATGGTAGAAAACTGATAATTTGCCAGAGTTTCAAACTAATAGTCTTTAAATATATTTATTCACTATGAGCAGTATTGGTATTGTATTGCCAATTAGATTGCTTTCTTGCTTCAATTCAGCGGTGCAGTCAAAGGGGGAAATAGACTATTTTAGAATTCTTGTCTGCTATGTACGCACCTGGCCTCTCAGCTTAAATAGCACCATATTTCTGATCTATTCTGTGTTTAGTGCCTTAAAAGACAGACATCATTAGAACTCCCAAGGCAGATCATTTCTAATGCAATTTCACGTAAGCAGTAAAAAGTATTGACAGGTTGTTTGTTTCCTTGTTCAAATGGTATCACTAACTCGGGTGAGCCATCTCTGGAGCAGATTAATTATAAAACTTGAGAGAAGAACACATGGTATTCTTTTCAAGCTGACCATTAGTTATTACTTAAATTTTATGGTTGTTGCTTTATCATCATCATATACAAAAATCTCAAATCTTTTTTTCCTTATCAGTAATCAAAGTGTTTCTCTCTTAGACAGCTAGCCCAATGTTCATGCATACGTTAGAAAGACCCTGAGCACTCAGCTTGAGTTAGTACCATTGTCGAAAGGGATTCAATCTTATAACAAGAGTGTTGTAAGAGGATGGGAGTTGGTTTAGTTTAGCAAAAGTAATATTTGCTGAAGCTAATCCAATGGAAGGGAATGTATGAAATGTGCGTGAATATTAATAAGTGTGAAGTACATTTGTAACTTAAGTAACTCATCTAAATTTCTAAATCTTTTCAAGTTTCAAAATTTGGTGCAGACCATCAACTTTTAAAAATGTAGCATGAACTGCTAAACGAATATACAAACGTTTCAAAGGAAACACTTCCAAAAAACACCTCAATGGTGATGAGGCTGATACTTACCCTCACTGCCTTTGGACTGTTTACCCGGAGAACAAGCGAAAGCACAAGGTCATTGAAGAGCAGCACATACATAGTGAGATGAATGGGCATAGCACTTACCACAATAGGCTCATGCAAAGCGATGACTATGAGAACCATAGAGTGCTTTTATTGCCCATGGGGTTGTTATAAGTTAACACTCACTCCAAGGCATGCTACAGGATATGTATTCAAGCACATATACAAACCCTCAACCTTATTGATGCACTTCCATGCTTATTATTCTTAAGCTTAGAAGCAGAGAACAGGAAAGCCAGGTGATTTTTTAATTTGATATTTTTTCATCCAAGTAAAATATTCATAGAATTAGTGACTTAGAGTTGTCTGGAAATACTAGGAGAAGAAGGAACATTATCAGCATTATTTCCATATTATATTTCTAATGTAGAGAATTAAAGAATTATTTCCTAAACCCTGGAAATTATTTTCTTACAGGTTATATAACTTTCTTTAATTTCTATATCCACTCTAAATTAGATTAGTGCTGAGGGCTATAAACAAGTAATTGGTTCAAGTATTCAGTAAAACATATAACAATACATAGACTAAGAAAGAATTCAGGAGTAATATTCATAAGAATCAAAGAAATAAGCTTCACCTGCACCCCAGTTTTTCTTATATTGAATATGTCTAAGCTGATATATATATATATATATTACTTGTGTATACTTATGTGCATTATAGGCATATTCATATTTATATTTTCTAATAACTTGCAATTTATTATAAATTTCTAGGAAAGTTCAATGTGATTTTTTGGGGAAGATTATTTTCCATAATGCCAATAATTCAGGCAATGTTTTCTCATAAGTGCAGTGTCTGATTTCAGCAGATAAATGGGAATAACTTACTTGATAAGATGGTTCTCCCTTGTGCCAATTAGCCATAAGTTAATTCACTTCAGACACACAAAAGTAATTATATAACTTTGGTGAAGACATTAAACTTCATGGACTTTCATATTTATTCAGTATTTGGGGCCTCTGTAATATGTCATTTATACTAATTTTCTTTCTGTGAAGATGCTAAGAACTAGTATTAGGCTAATATGTACCCTTTGGTTCTGTTGGTTGTTTCTTTTTAAAAACCTGTTATTAATATTATACCAATTAAATGTTTGGTTATCATCATCCACATATAATAAGGAGTGCTGATTGTCACCTCTGTATTTCTTTCCTCTTTCTTTATACACGTCTATGTGAAATGAGTTTTTCCTCCTTCTCAATGCTATTTCAGTACTAGTAATGAAGTTGCTTATTCTAGTTGTATACATTGAGTCTTTTTGGTAAAAGATAATTTTGATTTTTCTATTGACATTGATTTTCAGGAACTCATGTTCCATCTGTGAACACAATTTATCATCTAAAACATGCACGAGTACAGGGAGAAGCCTGGGGATTAACTCAGACAGTGACGTGGGGAGCAACTTCACTAAGTTGTGGCGGTGTAGTGTCTGATGCTTTCAGCTGCTAACTAACTACCCAGTCAGAGGTTACACGCCTGCAGCTCTGCAAGAGAAAGGTAAAGCTGTATGCATCAATGAAGAATTAAAATCTCAGGAGTCCAAAAGTCTCAGGATGTATGATTAAAAATTAGCTTGATATCAGTGAGACTACAGTTGAGTTCTGGGTAGCAATCTTTAATTTTTTAAAATTTCCTCCTTTGAAAAATATGAGACTATATTACTAAAAAGTAACTATAGACATGCAATTAGCATGAAATTGTTGCACAAAAAGAATGGGGGGAGTGAAAAGAGTAACAGAAATTTAGCTAGAAACATTCAGAATCCTACCACTGGTTATGTGGGTGGGGTGGGGGGGGGGAGAGGAAGTTTTATTAAATTATATAATTTGAATTTTCAGTTTTATTATTTGCAGTAGAATTATATTAGATGATTAAATATATTTTTCAAAATCGCTCCACAGATTGGGAAAATATTCTAAATTCTGGCTCTGATAAATGTTTGCTACAATGTAGCATATAACTCTGGAAACACCCCCCCACCACCATAAAAACACTGTCATCCAATCCATGCTGACACATTGTTAACCTATACTACAGAGTAGCACTGCACCTGAATTTCCAAACCGGTAATTGCTTATAGGAATAGAATATCACATTTTTCCTCCTTGGCACTACTGGTTGTTTTGAACAGCTGACGTTGTGGATTATAGCCCAACATGTAATTACATTGCAACCAGGGCTCCTAATCTATCACATAGACACATCTAAAATTGTACTTAGGTATTGGGCTATATTACTACCCACGATCAAATAGAATGTCAAAGATATGTAATTTGGGCCTTTGGAATATTTCTCATGTATATCCTATGGCTTATTGCAGGTGTTTGTTTTTCTCTTTTTGCAACCTAGCATACTACTTTTTGGTTAATTGGAGAGGAAGCTGTTCTTTATAACTAAAAACAAAGGTATCAAAATTCAAAGTCACAGTGTTCCAACTATTTTAGATCTTTAAATTTTCCACTCTTAAAATTTTTAAAAAAGGTATAAATTATCACCATAACCTTGAATCTGCTTTTGCATCATTTTTAGCAACTAGTTAAATAATTATAAAGATAAGTATAATTTGATGGCATATTTCAATAACATGTAGCCAACTTTTGGAGTGACATTTTGTATTTTCAACTATAAAATTGGAAAACGAATACAGCATTCTTGA
The DNA here is from genome assembly GCA_004026705.1 of Nesogale talazaci. Taxonomy (NCBI): domain Eukaryota; kingdom Metazoa; phylum Chordata; class Mammalia; order Afrosoricida; family Tenrecidae; genus Nesogale; species Nesogale talazaci. The sequence goes on along the minus strand of PVJH01000824.1, from coordinate 238,122 downwards.
TTTTCTAAGTAGAATGAATCCAAACCACACGTTTCTTCATATTAAAAAAATAATAATTAGATAAAATACATTATTTCCCTTTTGGAAATCTCCCAGGATTGGGAATGATTGACAATACTGAGAATTCAAACTTCATGAAAAACATTTATGAACACATGGTGGCAGATGTGCATGCTGCTTTGCAAATTAAGTATAAGAAAAATCTACATATATAGGTACCTAATAAATTTTTATTCTGGGTATATTTTAATGTAAGTGTAACTGAATAAAATCTATTCTTAACCAAGCAGAGATAAGGTGACATAAAAATAAAAGTACTTAGAAATGATAATTTAAAATGTAGCAACAATAAGCTTCAATAAAACAGCTAATGACTTTCTTAGCTATGCTAATCAGACATTTGTATTGATAACAGCATAAAATTAATTTCCTCAAATATAAATGAATTTTAATTAAAAATATTGGACATATCAGATAAGAAATATATCAGTTCCATCTAACTTGTAGCTTTTCACTTTGGTTTTATAAATGAAGTTAACTCATTGTTGAAATACTCCCAACTCATTGCATCCCCACAGTAGAGGGTTTCTAAGACTGGAAAGCTTCACAGAAGCAGACTGTCACATCTCTTTCTTATATATAGAATGTTAAACATTAAAGTTTCCTACTAAGGAGTTGATTCTGGCTCATTGAAACTCTTTTAGAGATTCCTAAAAGGTGGATATCATTTAACAATCATATCTTTTAAATGTATTCCTAAGTCAGTGGTTCTCAACCTATGGATAGCGAAATTTTGGGGATTGAATGGCTCTTTCACAGGGGTTTCCAATGTAAAACAGTAGCAAACTTGCATTTATGAAAAAGAAATGAAAATAATGTTATGGTTGGGGGTCGCTACAACAGGAGGAACTATATTAAAGGGTCACAACTTTAGGAAGGTTGAGAGCCACTGTCCTAAATAGAAGTCATTATTTTGCAGCACTATAATAATTGCTAAGTATCACTGTCCTCTCTAAACTGTACATGTCTTCTGATAATTGTTGACAAGATAAGTTTTTCAATTATCTGAGGAAGTGCTTGAACTCTTTGGGAATGATAATTCTGTGTGATTCCTAATTGGTCAAAATTATGTGAGGTACCTGGAAGTCATTTCATGGTACATTATTAGACAAAAGATGAAGGAATATCATTGCAGTTGCAATGAAATATTTCATATGGATCTTTTTTGCCAGAGTCTCTAAATCTTTGTGTGTGTGTGTGTGTGGCATCATTGCCCTGATGGGAGTAGGAAGCCCAGTCTTGCTCTTGGAAAGCTGCTGCTGGATTTGAACCATCAACCCTGTGGGCCGCAATTCTACACACAACCACTATGCCACCAGGGCTCAGGCCGAATCTAAATCTTATCAAATGATCTTGCCCTCCACGGTTCTGGTAAGAAGATGAGGGAAGATTCTGATACGACCCCCTGTGAGTAACTGTGGGACATCATCCTGCTTCATAGAAAAGGAGTCCACTGAGAAGTAGTGGGAGGTATCTCATTACCAGCAAAAAGCTCATGTGGAGCACTTCCTCTGCACCCGCCTCCTTGTCTGGTGAATGGCCTGGATCCTGTAGACAGCTCTACCATCACAGGAGAAGACGGACTAGAGCATGGACTTGTGTGATGAGATTCCCAAGCCACGGCACACGGATGGCCTACTGCTTTTGTGTAGGAGGCTGGCTTGTGCAGTGAGGCAGTTTAATTCAGGGATATGGGTTTGATGAACTATGGGCCTGAGTTGAATGCCTTCATGTTAAGGCTTCCAGTAAAATGGTATACCCCTTTGGGCATTTATTAGCAGTCTAGAAAGAACCTTGAAATGTATCCTGTTAAACTATTTAAAGCATTTATCAATAGCAATTAAAACCTGTTAATATTTTTAATGAACTTTTTAAATGTGAAGTTTGTCGGTAGTTTCTGTAGAACCATTCCAATGGGTATTAGATCCTACAGCGATAAAAGAGAGAACATAAATTAAGACAATAAAATTACTGAAGAACCAAACAAAAGAAAACTTCCTACAGTAGACAGCAATGACTCTTTTGAATATTATTCCCATCCCATTCCACAAAAGTGAGTTCATCTTTATTTTAGCTCAGTGGAATCACATTTCTTGATATCAATGTCATTAAGATGTGTCTTCTATTTTGAAGATGGTTCTTGGCTTCTAAAAATGTATCCTAGATACAAAGTCAGAGAATTATGAATTTCAAAAAAGGTTTGAGTGTTTTAATAAGTTTTGTCCTGTCAATACTTGCACACACACCTAAAGTCATTGTGATAATTACATAATCTTGTGTCAATTTGAAACTATTAAAAGTGAAGGGGTGGAGTTAAGCCTGTCAATCAGGTTACAGATTGAGAGTCTCACTTGCAGGTGCTATGGAAAAAAATAATTCTCTGTAGACAAGACATACATTCCCTGCTTCATCTCCCTGTGACATACTTTTGTGGTCAAGCCACATGAACACATTAAAATATCAAATTCTAATTTTCCTCTTACTTTTTATTTCATGAAAGCACTTTACAATCATGAGGATTCCAGTTTCAAAACATAGTTTCCCACGCCAATGTTTGCCTGCCTAACAAGAGTGGTGCACGAGGCCGGGGCGGGGGGGGGGGGGGGGGGGGGGGAAGAAAGGAAAAGGGGGAAAAAAGTAGAGAAAAAGAAAGGAGAAAAAATAATAATAATAGTACAACCAGGCACAATTGGACTGGTCTGAATTCCCATGTAGCAGATCAGGTGCCTCAAGAGAGCAGCGCGTGTTCACGCATTCAGACACAGTCCAATTGCCCCTGGCAACCCAGACCTTCTACACCCAAGGCCCACTGGTAGGTAATTGGTCACCCCTTTACAGGGGATCACGGGGAGGAGACAGACCAGTCAAGGTCCAGCTGGACAGCGATGATGCATACAAGTTTTCTCTAGCTTCTGAAGCCTTCCCCACCCCCCCACCCCCCAACCATCATGGTCCCAACCATCATGGTCCCAACTCTACCTTATAAATCCAGATGGACTTGAGAAGGTACATTAATGGAGAGGGGAGGTGGAGATATGGGGAAACCAAGATGGATGAGCCCCTTTGGGCCAGTGGTGAGATTGGAGCTGCTGGATGGGTGGAGAGAGGTGGGGTAGAGAGACAGAGCCAACTGCAAGGATATACACATAAGCTCCTATTTGAAGGACGGGCATCAAAGAAGTGGGTTTGGGGAGAGGTCGGGCAGTGTAAGATATGACAGAACAATAGCAATGTATAAAGTATTGAGGGTTGGTGGGGAGGTGAGAGCAGGGGAAGAGGGGAAGGGATGGAAAAGCTGATACTAGGGGCTTGAGGGAAAAAGCAGATGATTGGAGAACGATAATAGCAGTGGGCATGTGAAGGTGCCTGGCACAGTATATTTATTTATGTATTGCGAAACATGATGCATGAGCCCCCAATAAAATGATTTTTTAAGTTTAAAAAAAAAAAAAGAACATAGTTTCAATAAAAAACTAGCCTTTTAAAAAAATAAAGGATCACTGGGACTCCTTCCACCACAGTTGATATTAGTGATGCCATGTGTTAGATTGAGTTCTCCAGAGAAGGAGAACTAATGATGCTGACTCATATGCTACAAAAAAAGGGCTCACATACTTCTGTAAGCTGCCATGTCTTGTCTGGGTCCCCAGAGAGTGATGGCTATAGAGGAATCCAAGATCATCAGGTCAGACTTGTGACAGGAGAGACAAATGAATTTAAGATCAGCGGGCCAGATGGTAAGCCAATGATGGGACCTGTGGTGGACAGGCAAAAGGGCAGACACTTGCCTCAAATTCAAAGAATGAAAGGTTAACAATTAAGATGTAGGTTAAACACCCAGCAATAAGAAAGCTTTCTCACATTTTGCACTTTTAGTAGTAAGCCATGCCACATAGGAAATGTCCTTTGAAATGTATCAGGACTGTGACCTGAGTAGGAATGTTGTACTCTCCACCCTAATCTTCTTTCATCTGATTGGCTGCTAATTGCAGATTCCAATATAGAATATATTATGTTAAACTCAACTCATGGGCTACACTGTCAAACTACTGAGAATTCTGGTGCAGCCATGTAGATATAAAACCTATTACATACTATCAGAAATCTAACATTGTTTTGCCACACTCTAGTACAAAGGTTTTGATATAGTTTTAGTATATCCCAAAATACATCTGATACTTTATCTCATTATTAATCCATAGATCTTCAATCTCTGAAATTCATGGAATGTCATCATTGTGTGTTATGCTGAATATCTTCAAACTTTTTGAACAATTCCCTTACTTCATCTATGTTGACCTTAACTCATTTATGGGATCACTACTTCCAGTTATATTTCTTTCAGAGAGTTGATCTTTCATCTTTGGGATTGATAATTTATATTGTTTTATATTATTCCTCTAAAACTACTGCGAACCCCTCCACTAATTAAAAACATGACAGTTATTAAATACATTACCAGATTGTGCCCTGGTATCACTGCTATGATATATTCTTTATCAGTCTTCCTTGTTTGGTAATGCTTTTAATTTCTCACTTATTGTTATTGGACTCTTTGAAGTTAAATTTCCATCCAACATTCTTTTGGTTTTTATTGATATTTTCTCCATATTTTACACAAGCATAAAGTAAACTTAAGCTTGTCAAATAAGTCTAACACTTCCCACACCTCTGTTTTAATGTCATATTTCCTCCAACCTTGGTATCTGATCTATCACATTTGAAGCTTGTTCTTCATAGAATTGATATTTCACCAATATTACAATAATGGCATTATGAATGCATTGATCCTATTCAACCATCTGTTTATCCTAGCATTGCTCCCTAACCATCTGAAATTATGTGACATATTATTCCAATCAGTAACTTGCACATTGCTTCAACACCCTTTCTTGTTCCTTATTAGCACTTTCTCTCACATTCATTTAGTGAACCCTCATGCTTGTTAAATATAACATTTTGCTTTTGAAACCAAGCTAACAACCAGCTACTTGTGAAAGGGGTAGGCTATCCAAGCAATTTATCACTACATTTACATTTATCACTACATTTATAATAAAAGACACAAGCAAGTCATTTTCTAATTCTATACTTGTTTCTAATTAGTCACAAGTCATAATCTCATACAACCATAGTATTATAAATTATAATTCCATATTATAATTTTTCATGATTTTATTCCTCCATATTTTCAAAACTCACTTTCTTATTTTGAAGCAATGTCATCTTTTCTGTCAATTTCCTGACCACTTGAATCATGATTTTAATAAAGTATATTTCCACTGTTGTTATTGTTGTTGTTGTTGTTGGCTGCTTATCAACAGGGAGAATCCATATTATGGTAGTTTCTAGAAATATCTGTAACATTAAAAAGAAGTTATTTAAAAGTCAGGAGTATGGTAAAAGAGTCTAAGGAGACTAGGGAACTAAAACTGACCTGTATTGAATGTAAGCAGAAAGCAGGGTCATTCTAGAATGAGTGGAATTAAGCATACTAAAAGTTTAATTAGAAAAGAAGCATCAATAATTCATATTTATCTGGGAAGATAGATATTTTTACATTTCTATAGTTTGTACAATGAAATAAATTGTGCATTTTTTCAGACAAGATTTTGAAAAAAATTATTTTCTTTAGTTGGCTGGCATTATTTTATCATAGCCCTGAGTGACTTTTTAAAATATTCTTCTGTAAGACATGCATTGAACTGTAAAAATACTGTAAGACATTTGAAAAATTTTGTTCTGTAAGGTATTACTGATAGGATAGCATCATTACCTAACAGTGGGTACAACAATAAATTCTAACACCAAGAATAAAGAGTTAATGTTCAACTCATTCTTGTCCAGGAATTCTTTTCACATTCATAGTGTTCACTCACCTGATGACAAAATGTTCATTAGAATAAAATATCTGTATAGTTCCAGTATAAAATGTATCTATAATTTTGAAATATATTTCCAGCTCATTTTTCATATATAGGTAAAATCAACTGTATAGAAAAACCTTTCTCCTAGGTATTGAGTTTCCCCCCACATGACTAAATTACAGCCTTTTTTCTCTTTTCCTTTTAAAATATTAATTTATTGTCTTATTTTGTTCTCTCCCCCCCACTTGTCTATCAGTTTTTCAAACTGTGATGTGTGTGTTGCTGTGCAGCCAGAAGCTATGGCCCTGGTATTTCAAATGCCAGCAGAGTCTACCAAATTTAACAGGTTTCAGTGCAGTTTCCAGACTAAAAGCAGGCAACAGAGAAGGAATCAACTCCCTACTTCTGAGAAAGAAGTTGAAAGAAACTTTATGCATGCTTTCCAAGTATTTTCAGATACTGAAAGCATAAGCAAAGAAAGCAGAACATTGTCAGAGGCAGTGCCAGATGATGGAGACCTCAGATCTGAGAGCACTTGACACATGACTTAAGAGGAGCTGAGTTCTTCTTGGTGACTTGAGTAGGCTAAATCCTGTAGTAGTGAAGGCTTTGGCATCTTCATTTCCTGTGGTGTGTTAGTAAGCTGAAATGGAATGCTATTGGATATTTTGAAGTAGAAGATCATATAGCTCACTATGCCAAGAATAATACAATCAAAAGCCATGGTGTGGCATTCATTGTCAGAAATAATCTTGTTAAATCAGTCATGAATTACAATACTTCCTGTGAGAAGATTATAGTTATCCACTTTCAAGAAAATCCAATCAATACAGATAATATACAAATGTAAGTAGCAACCACAAAAGCTAGTGAAGAAGTAATTGATGAATTGTATCAACCATTTCAGTCTGAAATAGATGAAACATTAAATCAAGATGCATTGATAATTTTTGGTGACTCGAATGAAAATATTGGAAACTAAGAGGAAGAGACAGTAATTGGAAAACACGGTGATTGAAATGGACCTGGAGATAACAGGATAAAATTTGGCAAAGTAAATGACTTGTTCTTAGTAAATATACACATAAATTTCCTGAGATAAATCGCATAAATGAAATTAATTGCATCTGTGGGAAGATAAAGTTAAGAAGCTCAGTACCACACCTTGGTGAAACGATGGTGGAACAGCAAATAAATCGCACACGTGTAAGTTCAGAATCAAGTAAAATAAAATTAAGCCAACTCCACAATAGCCAATCATGACTTTGAATCCATCCTACCTGAATTTCAAGAACATCTCAAGAAAAGATTTGACACATTTAACACTCATGACAGAAGACCTCACTAGAATATGAACAACATCATTCATGAAAAAAGCTAAAGGTCAATAAAAGATAGGAAAGAAAAAATCAAAATGGAGGTGAGCAGAGACTTTGAAACCTGGTCTTAATGATAGACTGTTTAATAGAAAATTTCAAAGGCAGTTTGAGAAGACAAAGACAAATATTATAATGAAATGTGCAAAGAGAGAATGAGAAAAAGAAAAGGGAAGAATATCTGAAACTTAAAGACTTGAGTTCTTAGGGGTCGAAAGTAACTCAGTGACATCTATTAGAACTTTGTTATCCCAATCAGCACAAAATATTCTGAAGCTTTTAAAAAAGTAGACCATCTTTAAAATACATCATCTTAAATTAAAAAAAAAGAAAAAAGGCCAAAACAAATTACCCAAAAATTTTTCTGGTCATTTCATATTCTCATGGTTCTAAAGCATTCCTTCCCTTTTAAGCATCAAAAGTGTTTGAATATTTATGCTTTAGAGGGAATAAATTATGGTAGTTAGATAATTTCATGTCAAATAGAAGATACATAAAAGTGTAGGGGTGGTATTCAACCTATCAGTTATGCCTCAGTCTTTTGGTGCCTCTTTGTGGTGAGCATGGCCTTCTCATAAGAATGGAGCAGGAAATCTCCCTCCTCCGCCCCGCCCCCACGGTCCGCTGTGGGGGGTGGGGGGTGGGGGTCCACTGTGAGCATAGCAAGGCTTTTGCATGCTTTTGCAGTCAAACAACTTCAAGTCCACCAGTTTGGGATATTCCTGCATTCTGCATAGTTTCATGTGACTGTGTGAGTCTGAAAGGGGACTTATGAACTATTATCAGACTTATGGACTTGAGTTGGCCTGGGGTATTTTCATGATATGTAATTATTTCTTGATATAAAGCTCCTTCTTCTACATATATGAGTGTTACTGGATTTGTTTCTCTAGTCAGTCCTGCTTGACCCATATGCTCAGTTAACTTTTACCTCATTTTTGTATAAACCTCTTCAAATTGAGAAATTACTTAAAGCGGAATTTCCTAATAGGATATAACTTTTGTTTACACTTTTTAAAAGGAAGGTCTCTAGAATAAGTAAAAATAAAATCATTAATGATATCTATACCATCTAAGCTCTCAGTTAATTCTCAAGTCCTCCTTTTATTGGAACAGCAGCATTATATAATTATATATATATTATACATATATAATATATAGCAATTATATAATTGCTTAGAGTAACATAATTGCTTAGATATATAGCATTAGATATAATTTCATTTCTCAAAGACCGTTTTGAATTTTGCAATAATAAAATGCTTTTTATTTCTTCTAAGTTTTTCTTGACCCTTCTCTGATTGATCTACTTCATTGTTGACTTCTAAATGTTTATGGTTGCCCCAGAATTGAAATCTAACATAAATTTTCTCCTTTAATTTTACTCATAACCAGGTGGATATATCCAGATTAGATACCACTTATAGAAAAATAGTTCATGATTTTATTTTTATTTCAGATTTCCCTATGAATTCCAAAAATATATATCCATGTAATATCTCTACTTGAAACTAAAATGCAGTGTTCTCTTATACTTTCTTTCTCCATTGTCTTTATGTATAGATTAATATCTCATGTTTCTTAGATCATTCTCTGTCATTGCTATTGATATCTTTAAGGTCTATTTTGCCAATATGGGATTGATTGAAAGGCAGAGATATAAATGGCTCAGTGAGCCTCACCTTACTTGTCTCTTGATCTTTGTTGATCAGAGCAGTGTGCTGCTGCCTTCATTGTTTGTGCCTCCATTTGTAAGCTACACTACCTGTGGGACACCTAATCCGTAGACTGTATCACTGTAATTTGAGGGTCCTTCAAGACCTGCTTCGCCATGCAACTGGAATACACATCTCTTGAGCTGGTGCTTATCGGTCCCCGTTATCTGGCTTACTATTGGTACCCTGCCTTGTTTTCTTCTGGTGACTGGACAGCCTAAATTTCTCTACAGATGACTACCTGGTGGCCTCAGCACTTGAAGGACTACCAATGGATTTGCTGTCTCAGTTGCACTGAGTCATTTGTACTGCTTTATACATTAATTAACTTGTTTATTTCTTATGTTATGCATATGTCTATCAATCAACATTAATGTATATAAAATTATTAGTGTCCTGGTTTTGTTCTTTAGAGAACCACATCTAACATAGCTATACTATCAAGTCAATTCTGATTCATAGAGACCTAGTAGGACAAAGTAAAACTTCCTCTTCTGGTCTCTGAGACTATATATGTTTATGGGGGCAGACAAGCTCAGCTTTCTCCCTCATAGTGTCTGGTAGAGTTGAACTGCTGATCTTGCAGTTAGTCACCCAATGGTATCCTACTATTTCAATATATCAGGACTTTTTAAAGCAGCCTCTTCATTTCTGTCTGGAATAAAAAAATATTACCTGCTCCAGACTTTTGTCAGGTAATTTTGCACATTTTTTTTTCTTGATGTTAAACATTAAATAGTAAAGGAATTAAAGATAAAAAAGAGTTAGTGAACACTTTATGGCTACTTTGATTATCTCTCTCAATGGTGGTCCTAGCAGTCCTGTGAATATGTATTTATGGAAAATTAGGGAGCTGGATGAACAATGAGACGACTTGTAATAGGATCATGGAAATAGCAGTTTGGCACCAGTGGTTACCATAGGAGGGATACCTGGTTAGTCTCTGATTCCCTGCTTAGCCAATTCAAGCACAAAAACAAAAGCTTGAGTAAGACAGCAATCCTGAATACTTAATAACACAACTCATGAGGGAAGAGTGACTTTCTTCTTGCAATTATGATTTGAGAACATTACCTTTTGCTTCTATTCACCTTCACCTACCCTTTTTAAAATCCTCTTTTTAAATTACATTATCTTTCATTTCTAGAGTAGTTCCTGCTTGCATGATTGAATCCTCACTGAAAAACGTACTGAGCCAGAAGACCTCTGAATAAATAGATTCATAGCGATTAAGTGTTTTAAATAATTGGGATTTTAAAATTACATAAAAGCATTTAGTAAATAATAATTTTGATATTTTTATTGAAAGGCCATTTTCATTCCTCTAGTGTCTGCACTACTCAACATTATGTATTAAGTAATGGGTGTTACCTAAAATTATATCATTTCATCAGTGTAGAAGGGTAGGGAGAAAGACAAGCAGGTAGGCAATGTATTAGACTGAACTGCCTGGGAAATTAATTCATTGGCATTCATATATATGCAAGAGAAACTTTATATCTTGTTTATATATTAGGAAAAGATCCTAGTCTAGGTCAAGTCCAAAAGTTTGATATTAGTCTATATGCCCAATGCATGAGATGAGGCTGAATGCAGGAAGAACTTTTCACCAGTGGGTGAAAAGTCATGTGGATCCAGTGACAGTAGAAGCATCTTCAGGTCCCTGACTACCATCACTATGACTCCATTTGGCTTGCCAGCAGGAAGGTAAAATGTAGAGAGTGCACCCCATCTCTATGGAGGAAGAGGGGGAGTTCCCAGAATCCTCAGGAGAAGGCCATGTCCACAAGGAGGGAACACCTGATTGACAGACTAAGCTCCGCCCCTTCATTGTTTTATCATGTTGAGGTGAAATTGTGTAACTACCCCAGGCAAGCAGGTGTTAGATATAAATACCAACACATAAAACAAATGGAAATAATAGCAATGATTTTATTGTACAAAGAGTGATATTGTCTATTGCCTTTTTATAGTGATTCAAATAAAAATGAGTGACTGTTATCCAATTTGCCATTGCATCACTATTTTACAGAATCTACTGTTTGTAGGGGTAGGAAAAAGTATTTTTTGACCACTCCATTTTTAAATCGCATTTTTAATAAGACAAAGACATTACATAAGATGTGATAGAAATGTCAGGTGTTTGGAATCCATGGATAGGTTGTAGAATAATTTAGAACTCTAAGAGATATTTTTAATCATTAGCTATATCTAATACATAATATTTGTGAATTTTAATGAAAATAGTTGAAATTTTTAAAATATGAGACTTTCAAATATAAATGCCAATTTTTTCAAGTTTCATAATGCTTGAATATTATAAATAATCTTGATCTCACTTTAATTTATTTGATAAATATGTTATTAAATATTAGTTAAAATCTTGAATCCAAATTTATTATTTAAAGTTTAAGAATAGTCAAAATTATTTATGTTGTAATTCTTATGATTTATTTATTTAACAACAATATTAAGAATAATCATGTTTTTCCAAGGCAATCTATAGCTAACCATAAAATCTATGACTTCAGCAATCATTAAATAGTAAATAATAAAAATATGTTTGTTTATGTCAAAAAAGTCAGCGAACAATTACTTTATGAGCTTTTTTCAAAACCATTTTATTGGGAGTTAATACAGTTATCATATTAATCCTTAGTTCAATCACATCAAGCAGGATTATACAATTGCTGCCAAAATCAGTTTCAAAGCACCCTCTTCCATCTTGATCAGCAAACTTTACCCCCTCCTCCCACCATCACTTATGACAGTGAGTTTTAATTCTAAAATAAACCAGAAAACAAACAATGAGCCAAATAGAAATACTAAAATAAAAAAAGTAAGGGAAAAGTATAAATTAGAATATGTATCAATTATTTTTGCTGGTGTTACTGACTATTCCAGGGATATTTTCAGAATTGACAGTGCAAGATAAAACTTGCAAATCCTGATGCGTGGAAAATTTTGTAGTTGATGAGGATTCCAGGCTAGTGAGAATTCCAGGGAAAAACTTGGGCTCCGATAGAGAAAAGCAACAAGGGTAACGTTAATGGCATTGAGATATGTAAAAGGAAACATGATTCTGTTAGTTCCTGTCTATATAATTTGTCTTTGTTATTAAAAACAAGAACATTTTGGAAAACCTTTTCTTTCACATTTCAAATAGTCATAATTTAAAGGAAATATTTTTTCTTTAAAAATTATAAGATAAGTTATGTATTGTAATGTATACAGACTTTGTTGAAACATATGAAAGCTATCTTATCAATTCATACCAAAATTACTTAAATAGGGAAATGTACTTAAATACTATCTTTTAGAAGAGTATATTTCAAACACTCCAGAATCTCCATCGCTACAGGAAAAGTAACATTTCCAGACACTGGATTAGAAGCATGACTGTGGAAAATGTAAAGTTTCTCACCTGTCACCTTCAGAAATTTCTCAATTTATTATATCTTCATTTCTACCTCTAAATTGGAAATGATGCATTTTAATCCTACTGGGATGCTCTGAAGCTAGGTTAAAAGGACATGCCTGAGTATTTATAGGAAGGGAAAATGATGAATTATAGAAAATATCAGATGTGATAAGTGTTTTTACTTGCCAATACAGGGAGTAGTATACAAATATATTATCTGTTAGTTCCATACACTGACCTAACAACTACCAGTTTGATAATTTATGTAATAATTTGTTCTTCAAAGTGCCTTGTTAGAAATAACAAACCTCAGACACTATTCCAGACCTATTGAATAAGAATTTGCATCTCAAATGACTATATTTGAAAGGCTATTTGTAAACGTCTTAACTAAGAGAAGCATTTCTCTGATAAGCTACTGAGAACTAATTGAAGCTATCATATTGGATATACTGTATTTTTAGATATTCTGGGACTAGATTTTACTTTTTCTCTAACATTCCAAAAATAATTCCAGTTGCTCCATTTAACAATTATTTCTCTACAGGGAAAATTTTAATTTTTCCTGAACATGATGCTTGGGTCTTTTAGTTGGGTTCAATAATGATTTGCAATAGCTACCAGAAATAAGAGATTATGGTAACCATAATGGTATTAGTGACTTTCACAAGCTCTAATTTAGGTATGCAATTCAGGTGAGGATGCTCAGGATATTTAGCCAGTCAGGACACTTTCTTCTCTGCCATGCCTGAAGGCAGGCCTCCCTCTCTAACCCTCAGCTTCTTGGCTTGGTATGTGCCCTGATCAGGTAATGTTACAAAGTTCTCTTACTTAGGGCTATCCGTAGATGTCACCGTACAAGATGTCTGAAACTGAAGGCAATTCGTTCCAGTCCCATGAGTTAGAAAACACAGATACCCCCTCCATTAAATGACCCAAAGCACCCCACTCCACAAGCCAGTCTTCTATCTCAAGCACTCAGCTTTAGTTACTCTGCTGCCCAGAAAGCCCACCACAGGTCTCAGCCTCTGATTCCTGGTTTTGTGACTACTGCTCGTCTGATTTCAAATCTGCTTCCCGGATCATTGATTTCAAGGTGTTGGAATTTTGGAATTTGAATGATGTGCTCAACCCTTTTTGCTGCTGGTAGTGAAATCGCTCTTGCTGCTTCTGAGATGGCTGATTTTTTACCCTGCCGGATGGCCATCACAAATAACCATGCTAACAAGAACTAGAAGCTGCAACACATATCCAATTAGTATCTTCACCAATCTCTTAGCCAGGCCCATCAGGAAAATCAAGGTAGTTTGTTGGATGTAACAGAAGCTTTATCTAGAAGAGTCAACAAATTACATATGACTTAGTTCCGGCAATAGTCAAAATGCAGTGTTCACTTAGGATAATTTATCATCAGACATCCCCATAGATGTCTCTCTCACTGGTATTTGGCAAGTAAACCACTCAACACCCTGGCCTCTGTCCTCCTTTGACAATATGATCAGTAAGCGCTGAAAGCCCACTACTTGAATATAAGTATAAGCTTCAGTCCAAAGGCACTCAGCTGGAGGTCCATTTGTCAGCAAACCAAGCTTCCCCACTGAGTGCCTAGACTATAGGCCTCTGATTCTGCAAACTAGCTTCCTTCTTGAAGGCCCTCAGATGTACGTGTGCATTGGGACCTAAAGTCCGTGTTTTGCCTGCTGTCCTTTTTACTACTGCCTCTGAGGCTGCTACTTCTCTAGGCTGACTTCTTTGTCTCCTTTTACCTCAAAGGAATTTGGATGCCCAAATAATAAATTCCTCCCTGGGTTTTTCTTACTTGGTGGTAGTGAGATCCTTTCGCTGTTTCTTGAAGAAAGGATTTGCTTTTATCCATCAGGATGGAAACATGGACAAATTCCATAGTCCAAACCAAACTTACTGCTGTTGAGTCACTTCTTAGTGACAGTGATCCGATGACCAAGGCAGACCTGCTCCCGTGAGTTCCTGAGAGTGGAACCCTTTACAGGAATTGAAAGCCTCCTTTCTCCCTCGTGAAACAGCTGGTGCTTGTAAACCACAGTTCCTAGCAAATCCACATTAGAGTTCCAAATGTTTACAGTCACAAGTAACTCTTACATGTCACTCACAACTAAATCATATAGTCATATTCTTTCCATCTTCTTTTACACAGACCTTTCTTTAGGAGAAAAAGGAAAATAAACCCAATTTGTATGGGCCTATTTAGTTATTTCATGGGAATTACAAGGAGGATGGATAATATCACACACACACACACACACACACAATCTCATTGCCATGCGTGTCAGTGCCCACTCATAGAAACCTCTTGGGCAGGATATAGCTGCCTATGTGAGTTTCTAAAACTGTAACTGTTTAAATACACAGAAAGTCTTGTCTTTCTCCCTCAGAGAGGCTATTGGTTTCAAATGGTTGATCTCGCAGGCCCACTCGTAAGCACCATATTTCTAAATCTATAAGAACTCAACATGGCCAGGAGAACTCTATTAAGTAAATCACTGCATGCAGTAGCATAGCTATTTTAAACACTGATCTTTAAATCACTTGAAATGAAATATTATATTGTTCTCAAATTTTATTATATTCTTATAAATCAATAAATTATTGAATATTGCCCATACTACACTATAACAGACTATTCAGGTAATTTCATATTTTCTTCCATGAGTGGTTCTTGCTGTTCAAGATATTTTATGTTTATAGATTATTTTAGAATCATATGGTTACTATTATGCTATCTCTCAATTAAAAAAGGTAAAACTCTCAAAACATTGTTCATAAAACTATTTAATTATTCAACAAAATTTGTTTATGATGTAGCATTATGGAATCCTACATAGTTGTACCATAATATATAGACTAAACATTACCTATCCTTCTGCATAATTTTTCAAAATAGAGTGGAACCACATGTTAGTAGAAAATCAGCTTTAAGTTTATTATGTATAAGTTTATTATGGGAAATAAATTTGATAGATGATTTTTGTTGAGTTAGGCCCTGAAGACTGCACACACAGAAATGGCTGTATCCTATATTAGTGATTTGGCCTGGTTGGTAACCAGAAATTATGGAAACCAGACAAATACTCATTAGATTGGCATAGCTATAGAAAGTGAACAAAGTGCATCCCATATGATTTGAGATTTTCGTGATTGATTGAGAGTTGTCTCTATTCAAAGACAACTGCTGATTCATAAAAATACTTCATCTGATGATGATTCTAAGTTTGAATACTAACATATATAATCATGAATTTATTACAGGGATAATCCTCAATTTCCAGTGTGATGTAAAATACTAAGATATGTGCAATATACAAAAATGTCTATGATGGGCAGACATATCCACTTGAGACATTTGTGTGGAGGTGTGGTGGGGCTCAACCTTTCAATCAGGTTATGCTCTTAAAATGTCTCCCTGGGGGTGTGACCTGTTTTATAAGAGACACTATAATATCCCTTGTCCCTGGTCATTGTCCTGCTTGCCTGGATTCTGCAACAGACTGTGGGTTATTGCCACCCTGCCCCTTTCCTGTCTAGCTTGGCTCTACTTGAATCTCATACTACTGGTATGTGTTCTCTTTTCCCACTTTTCCTTCCTGCTTCATCATTTGTCAGCTGAAAAAGACTGGTGTGAGCTAACATTGACATGTGACCCCTAGACTTCAGTTGTTCTGGACTATGCTGCTTCCTTGGTACAAATGAATAAAAAAGATTACAATTGTGCCCATTTCAAAGAAAGGTGACACAATAAAATGCTCAAGCTATAGAACAGTGTCATTGATATCACTTGCAATTAATTTTACTGAATATTATCTAGCAGTGGTTGGTATAGCACATTGGCCAGTATCTCCTGAAAATTCAGGTCAATTCAGTAAAGAAAACACCCCCAAGGAGACATCAGAAGAGTATAACCTAATGGAGAGGTTGAACCCACACAAATGTTTCAAGTTGATGTAAGCCTACGTATCCTAGACATTTTTGTATATTGCATATATCAGCATTTTACAGGACACTGGAATTTGGGGATTATTCTTGATTATATATGTCATGGATTATGTATGTAAGTATTTCTAAACTTAGAATCATCTGAACAAAAGATATCATTGTTGATGTAAGGTGGATCTTGATTGAAAGCAGAGAACACCAGAAAGTTTTATAGAATACACAAAGGCATTTAAGTGTGTGGACCACAATAAAGCAGCGTTAGCCTGGAGGAGAATGGGAATGTCAGAACACTTCATTGTGCTCCTTTGAAGCTTGTCCATGAATCTCAAGGAAGTTGTAAGAAGGGACCAAGGGTGTCTACATGGTGCAATTCATATAAGATGTCTGTCAGGGTAGGGATAGCATGCTCTCCCCATACTTGTTCAATCTGTGCCCCGAAGCCATTATCACAGAAGCTTGTTTATATGAAGAAGAACAAGAACTCAGAATTGGAGAAAGGCATATTAACAGCCTGTGATATGCAGATGGCACAGTTTATGTTTGCTGAAAATGAGGAGAACTTGAATCACTTGTTGATGAAGTTCAAGGATCTCATCCTTTAGTACGGATGGCGACTTGATATTAAAAAAAGGCCCAAATTCCTCATAACTAGACCAGTGGGTAAAGGAGGTGTGTGTGTGTGTGTGTGTGTGTGTGTACACGCATGTGTGGACTCTTGTGCTTAGTGCTGCTTCCATTGACTCAGGTTGGAATGACTAAGACTGAGTTGACGAAAACCTGACCGGTGAGAAGAAAGGTGATTGGCCCTATGAACCGGTGCACTAGCCTCGCAGTTTTGATGGATAGCCTGCTATTGGCCCTTCTTTATGGAAGGAGGCATGAAAAGCTCCAACCAGGATGAAGACCGTTCACATGAATTAGCACAGTTTTCTCTACACAACACTAGATTGATAGAAATGGGAAAATTACAAATTGGACATCCCAAATGAGGGAAGACAAAGGCATCAAGTGTCAGGCTTACGTACATTCGGGGGAGTCTTCAGTCTCTATAAAGTGCAACAAGGAAGGATTCCCACTTCATAGTTTTCTCTTTTTCCAATGGGCATAGGAAACAAAATGGAGGGGACTGTGCGAGGGGGGAGAGATGGTGATAGAATTATAGGATTCAGATGTAGGTGATATTCTAAAAGAGAATTTCCATTGTTGAGCATCAGGTATTTTTCTTTTGGCCATTTATGAAATATAAGATCCAGAGGTGATAATGAGTTTTGGGTTGTGTGCATAGTAGCTGCATCCTGTAAGTTGTCAGGATAATTTTATTTTTATTTTTGATATTATGTATGGTTAAAGAGCTGTGTACAAGTACCAAATTGACCAAGGGTAGAGTGAGTTGGTTATGTTTTATATCAACTTTGTACACCTGTATGCAGGTATAGGTGAATTCCAACCTCATAGAGTCATAAATTCTTCAAATAGATGTGGCCTATTTTATGAGAGTCTCCATGAAGATCTCCGCTCCCCACCCCCCACCATGGTCTTGCTGCAAGCTTATAATTTGATTTTGATTGTGAGTACAGTGACTGTTAGCACGGATCCTTGTACCTGATGATCTTGGGTCCATATGACACTGCATCTACCAGGCTGTGATGTCTCTGTTTCCCACTTCACCTTCATGCGTCACTGGCAGGCATCTGTGCGAATCTGGAGGGGTTATCCGACTCAAGGACTTGATTGATTGGGATACTTGATATATTCTTTGTTGATTTTGTGATTTCTTATACACACATATGCATACCTGGTTTTATTTCACTAAAAAGCTCAGCAAAATACTATGTATTTTGCACAGCAATGGGAATTATTTATAAAAATGAAAACAGCATTCTTTTATTGAAATGGAAAAATTATAATAGTAAGCATCTATTTCTCTAAAATCAAAATATTTGGTAAGTGATATACTTACTATCTTGAATAATCTGAATTTATACTCTGCTACAGAAATACTATAATATTTAATGTGAGCAGAAGACTACAGCTTTTTAAATGACTTAGTGGTATGAAAAATTACGTAGCTGTTAAAAGTTTGATGTTTCTGTTTACCACACAGTGGTAACTAAGGAAAACTATAATTCTGTTTACTTATTATTGAAATAATTTTAAACCATTATAAATCCAACTACAAACTATGAAGAAAGGCTTTCATATCCAAATGGGATTAAAGAGAATTTAAATTGATTTGTTTTTATCTTAAAATGAAACACTTAAAATGTGTTCAATTTTTTCATTCTTCTGATTGCAATGTCCTCTACCTTCATATTTAAGAGAACTCTTCATAGAGATTTAGTGAAAAACTTTGTGTGCATTTATATCTTTGCTCAATAAAATATTCTGAGACATTTGATATACCTGCCAAATGATATGATGACACTAATATTAAATTATAAATAACTTGATAGATGAAGGAGGGAAACAAATTAAATTGAGAGCAGTCTGCTGAGTGAAATTAGTCACTCATTATAGAATAGATATTACTATATTAGACCACTGACATAAGAAGGAAATAAAACAAGATAAATGCTTTCATACTAAAAGGAACAGGTTGTGAAGATTGGGGAGGCAGGAAGACAGGACTAAGCTTCTTGACTATAGAAGATGATTAATCAAGGAGTGGGTGAAAGGTAAACTATTTGGAGTGGGGGGAGGAAGAAGCTTAAATTAGTAGTTTAAACTATTAAATACAAAGTTGTCATCTAACATATAAACTCTCAATCTATAGTGAAAATGTTTTAAAATGATGTAATGGAACAATTTTTACATAACTAGAGACAATATGGCAAAAATAGTTAATAAGAGAATAATCTATCTTATTATAAAGTTCATCCAAAGCACATGTACTCAGTTGTTCTGTACTGTGCTAAAATATATACCAAAGCAATGTATACACTCAAATAATACAATTATGAATAAATATAAAAACTAAACATCCTTGTTCTTCCATGCCACTTTGTTTAAATCCAAGTCCATTATCTCTTTTCAATATTTCATGTCCTGACTTTGAATTTTTGATTAATAAGTATCCTGAATATGCACTCTAATAGATTTTAAACTTATATTTGCTATTCTGGTCTGTAGATCAATGCAATATTATTTTCATAATACTTATTAATTCTAAATATTCTCTTTATATATCTAATGTTTTAAACACAGATCAAACAACAAATAAAATACTTATATTTTAGATTATATTCTTCTAGAATTAATCATGTGCTAATTAAATTGTAAATTTATATTTCCTTCTTATGAAAATATACTCTTGTGTTATTACATTGTACTGCCTAGTAACTACAGTAAAATGTAGGGAAGAACTAGTACTAACCTACATCATTATCATTATCATTATCATTCCAGGATAGTGCATCATCATTCCAGAATAGTGACCATCAAGTTCTAACTCTGTATTGGGAAATATTTTCTTATCATATGTTTATACAAATAACAACCACTTTCAATGCTATTTTCCAAGAGTTCCATCCCCAGAAAGGCATTTTCTTTTTTAATCAATTTATTGGGGACTCATACAACTCTTATTATACATACATAGCAATACATAAATACATACATTGCGTGTCAAGCACAGTTGTACATTTGTTGCCCTCATCATTCTCAAAACAGTTGTTTTCTACTTAATTGGTATCAGCTTCTCATTTTCCCCTCCTTCCCCGTTCTTCACTCCCTCATGAACCCTTGATGATTTATAAATTATTATTTTTTCATATCTTACACTGTCCGACATCTGCCTTCACCCAATTTTCTGTTGTCCACCTCCCAGGGAGGAGGTTACATGTAGTTCCTTGTCACTGGTTCTCCCTTTTTACCCCACCTTCCCTCCACCCTTCTGGTATCACCACTCTCCCCACTGGTCCTGAAGACATCATCTGTCCTGGATTCCCTGTGTTTTCAGTTTCTATCTGTACCAGTGTACACTCTCTGACCCAATCCCACCTTGCAGGAAGTTATTTTCATGAACTCCTATGCTAAATTATGTTTTCAAAAATATTTAGCATAGCATTTTAAAAATTGCTTGAAGGGAGCATTTAATACATACACATAGAAGATATGTTATTTGCTTCTGGAGTAAGAATGACAATGCCCCTTTCCAGAATGAAAGCCATGTAGTTTGTCAGTAGTCTCCTGAAGACAGGTTCAGAATAGAGCTCCTTAGCTCTGATGGTGACCCACAGGATGCTGCTTTCACACCACGCAAATGTAAGCCAAGACTGGGGAAAAATGAAGTCACAAAGAACTGACTACTCTGGTCTGTGTGAAAAAGTGTACAAATCAGTTTACAATAATAGTCACATGATTGGTTGACTATGTCAAAGTATGGTAAGTCACTTAGCAATTGTCACCATATTGCTGCTTAAAAAAGATTCCATCACTTATAGATCTATATCTGAAAGCACAACTTATTGGTGTTCTCTTTTCTCTTTCCTAATAAAATCCAGAATAAATTCTTGGTTTATAACAATAATCACTCTGTCCCGTCACTAATTAATAATTAATCATAGCTAATTTAAATAATTAAGAATTACTAATTGATGATTATTTTACTCTCATAATTTAGTCAATTTCCTTTTGAAAAATTTACTTATTCTCCTTTACCTGTCCATAATTTTCACTATATTATTTCCTCTTTTTTTCATTTTTTAATTGTACTTCACTTTATTGTGCTTCACAGATATGTTTTTGCTTGTTTGTTATTGAAGGTCATTTTATTGCGGGATATTACAGCTCTTCCAACAATCCATCAATTGTATCAAGTATATTTGTACATATGTTATCATCATTATTTTCTAAATATTTACATTACATTATTTCTTTAGAATCCAGACAGACATATGATTTTATGGTTTTCACTCTTCAGATATGTAGCTTTGATGCCCTTAGCAATCTCTTTCAGTCTGAATTAGTAATTCTCTATTTTTATTGGTGGTAGTGCTAGTTTACCTAAAAATTTGCTTTTGACTCAGAGTAACCCCATGGATTGACATTGTGACTGTCACAATGGACTTAAGCATAGGGACAATTGTAAGAATGGCACAGGACAGGTGGTTTTTTTGTTCGATTGTGTATGAGGTTGTATGGGTCAGACGCAACTTGATGGTACCTAACAACCACACAATGACCCTAAATTAAACAAATAAAAAATGTGACTTTTAAGCCCATTCTGATGATGGCTTGTGCACTATAGTGTCTTCTTAACTATAGTCTTTACTGGGATCCCTGGTGATACAGTAGATGAAGCACTGTGTTGCTAACTACAGGATTAGCAGTGAAAACCCATCAGGCATTGTTTGAGAGGAAGAGGAAGCTATCTGCTTCCCTAAAGAATTACAGTCTCTGAAACCCTTGGGAGCAGTTCTGCCTTCTCCCACAGGGAATTTCTGAGTTGAAATTGACTCACGTCAGTGGGTTAAGCTTGATTGAAGCCATCACAGAATCTTTCTCTATCGAGCTGTGATCTTGAATCACCAGCCTCTTGGGAATTCCAAAACACTTGATCCTCCTCATGCTGAATTTGTACATGGATCAAGAGACAGTTGTGAGAATGGAACAAAGGAATAGTGCCTGTTTTAAAATCAGGAAAGGTAGACCTCTCACACTATTTATTCAATCTGTTTACTAGGGAAATTATCAGAGAAATTGTCTTACAGGAAGAAGAATGTGGCAACAGGATTGGTGGAAATCATATTAATAATGAGAAATGCAGATAATAAAACCTTGTGTGCAGAAAGTGAGGAGGACTTGACACACTTGCTCTTGAAGATCAAGGATTGCTGTCTTAAGGATGGATTACAACACAATGTAAAAAAGGTCAGCATCCTCACAGCTATCGATAACATCACGATAAATGGAAAAAAGGTCTTTATCAAAGATTCTGTCTTTCTTGGATTCACAATAAATACTCATGCGAGCAACAGTGAAGAGATAAACAAATAAAACAAAACAAAACAAAAAACAGCGTGTTGCATCAAGTAAGTCTGCTCCAAACCACTTCTTTAGAGTATTGAAATGCAGGATTTTACTTTGATGACTGAGATAAGCCTGACCCAAGCCATGTTTGTGTCAATTGCTTCCTATGCATATGACAATTTACACTAAATAAGGAACATGGAAGAATTGATGCATTTGAAAACTTGCAATGCTGCAGTAAAGTATTTAAAAATATCACACATACTAAAAGGAAAAACAAATCTTTATTTTAAGAAATGCAAACAGAGTATCCCTTGGAGGCAGGGACTACTGAGTTCTTCTTACATACTTTGGATATATTGTCAGGAGAGACCAGACCAGTCCCTAGAAAAGAAGGTGACAGTTGTCACAATGGTGGGGTGTGGAAAAGGAAAAGGCCTTCAATGTGCTGGATGAACACAGCAGCTGCCAACAAAGGGCTGTGGAATGGAATGAGTGTGGGGATGGAGCAGGGCCATGCGGTGCTTTGTCAGGTTGCGCAGAGGTTAAGTATGGGATTAGAACTGACTAAATGACACTGAACAACAGCTTTAACAATTTTTGGTTAGCATCTGACTAACACCCAGGAACCTAACCTGATTGCCAGCGAGTATGGCACCAAATTTATGGACTGTTAAGTATCTAAGTGTTAGAGGATTTTTTGGCTGACTTTTATATCTCCCAAACCCTTTTTCTTAATCTACTTTAGAACAGTGGCTCCCAACCTGTGATTCCTGACCCCTCTGGGGTCAAATGGTCCTTTCACCAGGGTCACCTAAGATAATCAGCAAACTCATATTTCTGATAGTCTTTAGAACCGAGACACTGTTGCTCTGTCTGTCTCCAGTCGGGTCCACCTCTACGCAGGTAGGCCCATATATGAGTATCTGGCATGATGTTATCATCACACAATCCCCATCACATGCATCCTGTACAAATACAGGTGTATGTGACAGGGTTGGTACCATAATGTACTCATGTGGACCAGTCACACTTTTGTTAAGAGCAGCTATTGTGTAGAGAGCAACTGCTCTGTTGAAAGCAGCTACTCTGTTAAAAGCAGCTGCCGTGTTTTTAGAAGCAGTGTAGGAGGAAAAAGAATACTTCATGAATTATAATTCCTGGGTAAATGTAAAATCATGTATTGTAAAATCACACCATGGGAACTTAATCTGGATATTGATTGGTCTTTTTTAGTATTCAGCTGTGGTTGATGTGAATACAACCCTCTTGTGCTAATAACAGTTATGTTAAAAAAGAACAAAACAGAATTATAAATCATAGGAAACTTGAATGAACTCCCGTGATTGAACTATGCCATGTATCATCTTTTGTATTATTAAAACTATTATTATATATTATTATCATTAGCAAACGATGCCCTGAAAGTGGATCAGATAGAGAAGAACCCAAGAAAAGAAAATATAGTGAGAATTTTGTACAATGTAATTTGAATTCAATAATTGAAACAGGATTTGACAAACAGAAATGTGTTATTTGTTGTGAATTTATGAAATTGAACAAACTAAAACACCATTTTGATAGCAAGAATCTGAGCTTTGCTGTCAAAAATACCAGCTGTTTTAGAAGCAAAACTGATGGGTTCAAGAAAGCCAGACTTGACACTGGTCGCTAGCACCATAAGCAAACCATGGATGCCATAGAAGCTTTGTATTTGGTGGCATTCAGAATCGCCAGAGCTATGAACTCTCACACCATTGTTGAGGATGTACTGTTGCCAGCAGGTAAAGACATTGTTTGAATTATGATTTGAGCTGAGTTTGTTATGAAAATTAATGCAATTTCCTTATCTAATGACACAGTCCACAGAAGAGTAGATGACATGTCTACTGATAGTCTCACTTAAGTAATCCAGGAAATTTAATATGCTCTACCTCCAATATTTCACATCCAGCTTGATGAATCTACAGATTTTGCAGATTGTTCACTTACAGATTTACATGAAGTAAATTAATGATGACAACTTTAAAGATTAGTTTCTTTTTGCAACCCTCTTGAAAAGACAACTACTATATGTGATGTATTTGGCAGAGTTGGTTCAATTCTGAAAGAGCATAAGATCTCTTGCGATATGGTGTGTGGTATTTGCACAGATGTTGCTATAGATATGCTAGGATGTCGACCTGGATTTCAATGTTTGAAACTGAATGACTCACCAAAAATCATTGGAACTCAATGTATGATTCATCAGGAAATATTAGCAATGAAGGAGAGTTAGGAACCACGTACAATTATCAAAACATAACCATACTCTACATGGGGAAGAACAACAGCAAACATGGGGGAAGGGAGAAATGGTCAGTGTGAAAAATTAAAATAATAACAATGTGCAATCTATTGGGAGGTGATGATGGTAGGTGGAGGATGGGCCACACAGAAAGAGCTGATACCTAGACCTCAATAGAAATTAAATATCTAGAGGAGGATGAAGGTACCATATGTACAGACATGTCTGATTCGATTGATGTATGGATTGTGAAAAGAGAATGAGACCCCCAATAAAATTATTTTTTAAAAAGAATTACAAGAAGTAATGAAAAGCATCATAATTTCTGTCAATTTTGTAAAGACGAGTAAAGAGTTGACAGTTTCTGTAACCATACAAGTGGGATGTGCTGATCAATGCTCTGCTACTTCCCACTGAAGCGAGATGGTTGTCGAGAGGAAAAGTTTTAAAATGTGCTTTTCAGTCTTGTGATGAACTCCAAATATTTTTTATTCAGAAAGCTATACCTTAGTTAGAAGCACTTTTCAGTGAAAAAAAGTGAACTGCTGAAAATAGCTGACTTGATTGATGTCTCTGCCAACTTGAATGAGTTAAATTTATCTCTGCAAGGACCAAATACAACATGCCTCATTTGTCTGAAATGATCCAATCCTTCCAAATGAAACTTAAACTTTGGCCAAAAAAAAAAAAAGGGTGAAAATAAAATTTAACATGTTGCCTACTTTATCTGTTTTCTTTGAGGAGTATGACATTGAACCAGAAAAAAGAGTTTTGATGATAATTTCTGTGAAAGAACACTCGCACAGCCTTGCAGATGAAACTTTGTGGTACTTTCCAAATCTACCTGATATCCAATTTGCACTTGCCAGAAGCCCATCCATGATTAAAGTTGAAGATGTTCCTGAGACTGCACAAGCGGAGTTCATTGAGCATATTAACTGCAGTGCAGTGAGAACTGATTTCTCTACCATGCCAGTTACAAAATTCTGGATCCAGTATTTGCAGTCATCTCATTGGTCTGAGACCATGTTGCACCTCCTTCTTCCATCTCTAACAAGATATTTTTGTGAAACAGGGTTTTCCAGCTTATTGCTGATCAAGTCTCAATACAGGAATAGGCTGCCCCAAGAATTTCTGATCCGGTGAGAAAGACGGTATCTCAACTTTCACAATGAAGTTGGTTTTTGTATGAATACTAGCAAAATGCAACAATATAGTTTACTGTTGTTATATAAAACTGCTACCTGTGCTACACCAAGCCTCAATACAAAACTTCATGTATTTGAAATTAGAAAGAAATATTCCACAATATATAATTACATATTGTTTTGAGATTAATCACTATCCTTAATTCTGCTAAATTTGTAACAATGAAAATACATCCTGCATATCAGATATTTACATTATGATCTTTAGCAGTAGCAACAGTCTTGGCATAGCAACAAAAATAATTTTATGGCTGAGGGTCTCCACGAAAGGAGGAACTGTGTTGAAGGGTTGCAGCGTTAAGAAAGTTGAAAACCTCTGCTCTAGAAGCTCTGTTATCATGTATTCAGCATTATAACTATAAGCAAACCTCCATTGACAGATGAGGAGTGCTTATATGTGAGGAGCACGGGCCTGGAATGAAGCCCTGGTTTCAATGTGAATGGCAAGATTTCCAGCTGAGACCATCAAGGCTGCGCTTAGATACTGTGGAATCCATTCGTACTGGTAGTCCACAGTAATTCTCTAGCTTCAGTCACTCTTTTTTTTATAATGGTTCCACCTATTCCATTTTGTTGTTTCCCTGTTTTCTGAAACATTTTTCTTCTGCTTTCTTTGTTCAATTTCTCACTGCTTAGACTTTATATTTTTTAAATATATATTTCCAATATCATGTAATTCCTTACACCAAGTAATTCCTTTTTAATAGGTATAGTTAACAAATTAATTTAAGGTGCCAGGGTAGTGCAGATAATTTTAAGAAGTAGACACTACTCTCATATTTTAATCATATTAAACATATTGAATAATCACAAAAGTAAATTGAGGCATATTTCAAAATTGTTTTAATTTTAAATTACATAATGAAAGCATGGGCAGATCAAATAGCCTCCCTATGACTATATTTTGAGAGAGATATCAAAATAAATTTTGCATCTTGGAATTTATACTTCAACTTACTAATGATAATACTGCACTGCCTCTCAAAGCAAGCTTTGTCAGTTTTTTTGTACTTAATCATTGAGCATACATTTACATACTCAGTTTTGTTGCTTCAATTTTTTCCTTATTTTGGAACACAGCTATATTCTTTTAGGTTTTTTTCAGTAACTAGGAAAGTATGCCAATACAGTTTATTTTATCTTATGTAATTAAGCTCTCTTTGACCACCAAAGTAATCACATAGCATCAATTGACTGCCTTTTCTGTAAGAGAGGTAAAGTAGTATTGTCTTCTCCAGCCTATTAATTATGGGCTTTGTTATCATGCATTCATGCACACAGACATTAATGTTGTTAATTTTAAAATAATTATACTTGCTTTATTAACAAAATGGATGTTGATTTTTAAAAGTTTGCTTTCTACATTAAAATAAAAATTAAATAGACATAAATTTGAATACTTTTTTCATTCAATCTTATCTTAATTGCGTAATTCTTTTGCTAAAAAATAGTTTTTATGTGGGTGAGAAAATTTTTCCATTTGCACTCCAAATTTTATTTCTGAAAATTCCATATGAGAAAAAGAGTCATTCCAAATCATATACTTTGATTACTCAAATTTTGAATAATTATTTTTTCTACATTCTATTTTCAGCTACTCTCTCCAGAAGACAGGAAAAATCCTAGCTGTGTATCTCAAACTTCTATTTTTCAGAGTTATCTATTGCTCGGGGTGATAAATGCATCAGGACAAGGATTGTTATGTAGGAGAAATCAGATTTGAATCCTAGCAGAATTATGTATAGCAAAACAAAAAAACACTCATTCATTTTAAGCCATCTGCATAACTGCTGTTATGTTTGGGCCCATTTTTATCAGACACTATATCCATACAACTCATTGAAGATCTTTCCTCTTTATCACTTACACTCTTCCTTAAGAATTATGATGTCATTCCCCAATAAAATGATTTATAATTATTTTTTAAAAGAGGGTGAAAGAGGAACTTATACCAAGGGCTCAAGTAGATAATATTTTGAAATGAATACAGCAGCATGTGCACAAATAGGCTTGATACAAATGATGTATTGAATGCTATAAGAACTGTAAGAGCCCCTAATAAAATCATTGAAAAAAATGTTAAACAACGAAAATAAATAAATAAATAACTTAGCCTCCTTCCCCCCAAAAAAAGAATTATGATGTACCTTTCCATAGCCTGTTAGCATGTCCAAAGTATATGTCAGGAAGACACACTGTACTAAGTATGTTTTTTTTTGAAACAGATTTTTTTTTTTCCTTTAGCAGTCCATAGTACACTCAATAGTCTTTGTCAACATCGCACTCAATGGCACCGATTCTTCTCTGAGGCAATTGGACACATACGCAGTTGCCAAGAATGGCTTCTCTACTCTTTAACCCCTTAAATAAGTCCTTTGCAGCAGAAATGTCCAGTGTAATATGTCATTTGAATTGTTGATTCTGGCTTCTAGGAGTGTTGATCCGGGTAAAATGAAACACTTGCAGTGTCTATTTACCCCCCAATTTTCGCTGGATCATGCACAGGTTCAGTGGGGAGAATTGTTTGCTCTCCTTACATTTAGATGTCATTCTTACTGATGGCTACAATCTTTAATTTTCCTCAGCAAGTGCTTCAAGTTCTCTTCACTTTCATTAAGTAGGTTATGGCATCTGCAAATAGTTAATAAGCCTTCCTCTAGTTCTAATGCCCACTTCTCCTTTACTCCACATTCTCAAATTATTTGTTCAACAAATAGTTTGGGTAAGTAGGGTGAAAGCATGCAAGCTTAATGCAGACATATTTTTATGTGTGCCCACTTTCTCTTTGAATGCTGGGAAAATTACATGTTCTTTGATTCTATTATTCATAATGTTACCCACAATGTTTTATTATCCACACAACCATATGCTTTTGCATAGTCATTGATAAGCAAAGACATATTTTTCTGGGAATTTCTTAGCCAACTGAAATCAGGACGTTCATCTATCATTCCACATACATGTCTCAATCTAATTTGGATTTCTGGAAACCCTCTGTCCATATACTGCTGCAACAATTTAAAATTAGATGCACCAAAATTCTATGTACATGACATTATTGATATTGTTCAATAATGCCCATATTCTGTTTCATCATCCTTCTTTGAAGTAGGCACATTTAGGTATATCTTCCACTTGGTTGTCCAGGTAGTTGTCTTCTAATTTCTTGCTATAGATGAGTGAATGCTTCCAATGCTGCATCAGTTGTTGAAATATTTCCATTTGGTAGTCTAAAATATCTATGTTTATCCTTTAGAATGTATGTGGTCTGATTTATATGGTATTGATTTCCATAACTGTTCAAGAAAATATGTAACTGATATTGCAACTGATAATAATAATTTCTAGTAAAGACTTTTAAATGAAGATATAAGTACTATGAAATTCATTTTATCAAAATAGGAAGTCACCTCACCTATTGATGGGCTTTGGGTCCCTAATCTGTACTCCTCCTCATTAATAATAATATAATTTTAGCTCATTGATGCCTGACACTGGATCCCTTCACCACCTCATGATCACACAGGATGGTATGCCCCTTCCTTTTGGCTTTACTGCTTCTGAGCTGAATGGTCTCTTGTTTACTCAAGCCTTTAAGACCCTAGACACTATATCTTTTGGTAGTCAGGCACCATCAGCTTTTTTCACCACATTTGTTTATGCACACATTTGTCCTCAGCGATCATATCAGGAAAGTGAGCATGCAATGTTATGCTTTTTAGTTCTTGATGTCCAATATCTCATCCCTTTGACACCTCATGATTCCACAAGCTAGTGTACTTCTTCCATGTGGACTTTGTTGCTTCTGAGCTAGATGGCTGCTTGTTTGCTTTCAAGCCTTAGTTAATCTCTTTCCCCATCCTCACTTATAAATATATGCCCCTATGTACATACCTGTATTTGAACCTCTATAAATGTTCATTATCCCCCAGTTCCTTCCTCTATTTCCATTTGCTTCCTTCTTGTCCAACTATCATGCTCACGGTCCATTTGGATTTCAGTATTTTTTCTCTGCTACATTAGTCTTAATCAATCCCTATTGGCCTTCTCTCACCCATCTTGTCCCTGTATTTGTATCAATTGTTATTCCCTTTTTCCTGGGCTGGTCGACATCACCACCTTTCCCCTTTCTCCCCCTCTTTAATGTCCCCTACCCTGGAACCATCAGTCCTGTCATTTTCGTCTCCAACCTCTTTATCCAATCTACCTTGTCTAGAGAGACCTGTAGAAGTGGCAATATGTACAAGAAAGGTCTCCTAAAATGGAGCAACTTAAGTAAATAAAACAATGATAACAACAGCAAGAAACAATATGTAACAGGATAATAAAAATAATAGCGATATAAAAACCTGTATAAAGTTTAAGATCTGTAGGTGACCTCCTAGAGTGACCCCTGGTTCATGTGGATGGGATGCCAATACCCTGGCCCCAAAGTATATCCTTGGCACTCCATCTGTGACTCTACTCTCTGTTGCACACTCTTAGTGCTTTGCATTGGTGTGGTTGTGTCCGACAGGGTATAATCTTGACCCCACTTCTTCTTCCTGGCCCTGATAGGCTTTGGGTCAGCAAGGGTAGCCATATCACATCCTTTTGCAGAGGGGTTACAAGGAGGAGATGAGCCAGTTAAGATACAGGGTAGGAGCTATGAAATATGCAACCTTCCTCTAGTTCCCATGCTGCCTCCCACCCACTATCATGACCCCAATTCTACCACATAAATCCAGCTAGACCAGGAAATGTACAGTGAAGTTGGAAACACGGGAAACTTAGGATAGATGATCCATCAAGACTGATAATAGGAGTAGTAATACCAGGAGGTGGAGGGAGAGAGGAATAGAAAGGGAGAACCAACTTCAGGAATCTACACGTAGCCTCCTCTCGGGGACACGGACAACAGGAAAGTGAGTGTTGGGACACATTGTACTGTGTACAGGATGAAAAAAATAATTTGTAAATTACTAAGGTTTCAAGGGGTAGGGGGGAGGAAGGATAATATAGGGAGCTGATAATAGGGGCCTGGAGGGAGGGAGAATGTTTTGAGAGTGATGATGGCAATGGATGTGTAAAAGTGGCCTGCATACAACTGATGCTGTTAGGGATTGTGATGCGAGTTGTATGGACCCCCATAAAATGATTCATTAAAAACAAGTGGGGGAGGGTAAAGGGGAGTTTGTTTGTTTGTTTGTTTGTTTGTTTTAAAGAGGAGCTTGTACCAAGGGCTCAAGTGAAAAATGTTTGGAAATGTATGTGGCAAAATGTGTGCAAATGTGCTTGATACAAATGATGTACTGAATGTGGTAGTAGCTGTAAGAGCCCCCAATAAAATTATTTATAAAACAAACAAACAGGAAGTTAAGGTGTCAGGGAACATGGCAGGCCAATAGTTTCTCCCAGATGTTTGAAAGGCAAATGATAGTGCATTGATTCAAGTTCAAAGAAAAGGAAGTTGACAGTCAAATGATCTAGATCCAACAAAAATCAAGCAAGCTTTTCCCACCATCTACTTATATAGAAGCAGGCCGCACCCCAAAAAGAACATTTCAATGTAACCTTGGTTAAGGCCTTGTATACTCCCAAGGAATCTTCTTAGAACTCCTTAGATGAACAAAGCAGTAAAGCAAGTAAAACTTTTTTAAGGAGTTTTTCTAATGATACAACAAGAACTGCCAGCTGCTGTTCCACATTCAGTCGAATCACCACCTACTCATTCTCTAGCAATTTTAATTAGAAAATCTTTGTATTTCTTTCATACTTTTTTATTTTTTGATAATCTGTTGTTACAGTGAATTTTAAATGCTTCAAATAAGGAACATTGATAAAAAGGTTGTTTTTTAACGATTTTATACTTTTAATCTGCCACCACTCAACAAACACTAGT
The DNA here is from genome assembly GCA_004026705.1 of Nesogale talazaci. NCBI lineage: Eukaryota > Metazoa > Chordata > Mammalia > Afrosoricida > Tenrecidae > Nesogale > Nesogale talazaci. The sequence goes on along the minus strand of PVJH01000824.1, from coordinate 206,368 downwards.
CTGCTTCACAATTTTTCATGTACCTGTTATGCTTCACTACACACATTGGTTTTATGTCTACGCATCATGAATGATTGAAATTATATACACAGAACGTCTGCCTTTCCATATGACAAAGATAATGCACCCTTTTGGAACACACACACACACATGCACACACACCAACAAACATTTCTCCTCTTCCAAATTTCCTCACTTTTCCTTTGGGTAATTTCAGCAAGACTTGATTCTTCCATATAGTACCAGAGCCAAGTGTTTTGTTTTTATATAATATATTAGAACTTGTAGCAGATACTTTGGAAAACATGATGCCAAGAATCTAGGAAAGATAATACGGTGTTTTGTAACTTTTGCCTTCCCCTAAATAAGTCCAGAAGTTGCAAATGTAACCCATGTCACTTCACAAGCACCCTTACCAAAAAACAAAGCAAAAACAAAAACAAATTCAGTGCCATTGACTACATTCTGATGCATAGCAACTCCATAGGGCAAAGCAGAACTGCCCCGGGACAGCGGTGGGGAAGGGGGCTGAGGGGGGGTTATCAAGGCCTTAACTCTTTACTTAGTAAGCAACTAGTGGTTTTGAATTGCTGACCTTACAGTTAATAGGTCAATGTGTAACCAAAAAACTATCAAGTTATTCCTTACCAAAATACCATATTTATTTATTGTTTTCTAGGTTATGCAATCTGAAGATGATATGGCCTCTGTGTAGTACCATTGCCCCTTTGAGTGAAAATTGCTGTTTTGGTAAGACTGAAACATTTGAATGGAGTGGATCAAAAGAAATCATACTTTGTGAATTCTCTGTTAGGTGTAGTTTGTGAGTTATCACTAAAATTACAGAATGCAACAGATTTGCTTGAACCTCATCCTGGTTATCATTTTAGGAAGTAGAGGTGCTTCAAGCAAATGATGAATTAGACAGTAATATTTCCAGATTGCCTTTTTCATTTGGCCCATTATATAAGCAAAGCAATAAGCAAACTAAAAAAACTTCTTCATATCCCTATTTGTATTTCCTATCTATGGTGACGTTTTGTAACATTTTTTTTTCTATTTCATGATAGCAAAGTTCATGGGATCAAGAAAATCATTATTAAAAAGCAAATTCATTACATTACTTATGCTTCATGATATCTAAAATGAACAATCAGCCTTGATATTTATATTCTTCTCCAACTGAATAAAATATCATTCTCCTTTTTAATTTCAGAATCTCCATTTTCAGAATCATTTTCATTGCTGGATATGAGGACTTTTCTTTTTTGATTTTGTAATAGTCTTATATCACACTCATTATTACACTCCTATAAAGTATCATTCTCCCACTGATTATCCCAAAGTCCCTCAGAAAACTAGTGTCTGAATATAACTTGCTCAAAAATACTTTACTCTCATGACACAACATATTTTGAACTCTTTTCATTCTAAAGAATGGGTTTAGAAAAGTCAGAAGCACTATATTCCAGGATTGGGGGTACACACAATGAATGGTGTGGTAAAAAGACATGTGTAGGGAAAAGAAAAATAGGTACTTCAAAACTAACAGATGGTTGATGATGTGTGTCAGCTTACTTCACATATGTGTACTTCTTAGAATTTTTGACTAAACTAAGTGAATTAAAAATAAATTCGAGACTATTCCTATAAAGACAAATATTGCTTTGGTCTTAAAGATTGCATGAAATAATGCACATTCAAATACAAGTTAATTTTTGACCCATCATCTACTTTAATACACGATAATATGAGTATACTCCTAACTAGTCAGCTGTTAACAATTCATTAATTACATATATTTAAACACATTTAGTTTCATTTAATTTAATTTTATTAATTTAAGGATTGCAGCATCCAATATGGATTTCACCTTAATTTAAAGGGGAAACAAGCTCACAATGAGACTAATAGGTAACATGGTGCCTGAATCAAGTCATGGTATGTTCATTTGCCTCATATATTTGTAAAAGTCATTGAATAAAGAAGACCAAAGACAAGTAATACCCTTGACTTACCGTGCTAGCAAAGAATTATGTGGATACCAAAAGAATAAACAATGCTCTCATTGAAGAAATACAGGAGTTTAGATGCAAGGAACAAAGCAATATGTTTTCTCATATCCTTTGAACTTGTTAAGAGAAAATATTCTTAAGAATCATGCTTAGTAAAATAGTAGAGCAGAGAAAAAGAAGATCCTGGACAAGATTTCTAAGTGGTACAGTGGCTGCCAACATGTGTCTAACCATAACAGCTGTGGGGATGGTGTAGTATTGGGCACAAGTTTGTTTTGTTGTATGTAGGATACTGACTGAGATAAACAGTGACAGTATCAGAAACCCACAGGCATGACTGCATAAGTCAGCATTGACTCAAAGGTAATAGATTTTCATTTGTGTGTATTTGAAAAAGATCTTTGCTACACATAAATCACTGGTGTGAAATTCTGTCGTCCAATTTTCCCCTTTATTTCTATTGTCGAAAACATATTTTCCAGCTAATTTGTTCTTTCCTTTGACTTTCCAATTGCCAAGATTCACCTGTGCATCTTGGGGTAGTGGTTATGTGTAGGGATGCTAACGTTACAGGTAGTAGTTAGAAACCACCTGGAGGAAGAGAAGGCTTCCCACTCCCCTAAAATATTATGTAGTCTCAGAACCTCACGTGAGCCATTGACCCTGTCCTATAGGGTGTCTATGTGTCAGGATGAACTCCATGGCTGTCTAAAGGTCAATGCACAAATATGAATGAGTCATATTAACTTGATTTCCTTGAAAATGGATAGATGTTATCTCATAATAGACAGACATTACATGATAGATGATGAAATGTCCTCTTTGACAATGAAAGCAATTCTTTTCTCTTGATTATGTCATTCTGACATATTATACTAAATAATTTCCTAATTCAAAACAGCCAATATCAGCTTCTTGCAGCACACTAATGCCTATTATATTGTTCTTTATGTGTTACATTTCATTTTGACAACTTCCGTTTTTCTAGATGCTTTCTTCTTAATTCCAAGTTCTAATTTCTGCATATTTTTACATCTAGTTTTCCTCATTTTGTTTTGACTCATCAGCAAATGATCCCAGAGGTTTTATTTCCATGTGCCTTAGTGTATTTATGCTGACATGATGGACTCTGCTCTGAGAAAGAAGCTGCTTTCCAGTCACACGTTGAGTATCTCTCTGCCAATATTCTGCTTCCATTTGCTAAGATGTCAATATCTGACACTGTTTTGTGCTGTGCATAAGGTATCCAGCAACTAGTTTTTCTGAAGTGGATGGCTGATTATGTCTTCCTAGTTTGCTCTAAGTCTGTGAAGTTTGATGAAACCTGTGTACTTTGACTCTACTGGCATTTGGTATCAAAAGAGCAGGTGAAATATCAGTGACATCAATTCCAGCTTCCCAGCACAAGCAAGCTGTTACAATATGGCAAAGTGAAAGACAAGTGGTGCAAGAGATTCCTGATGAAGTATCTCAGCACGGCAATTCCTTATTATGCCTTTAGTACCTCTACGTACTGTGAGTAAAATCAATTGTCAGCAACAGCAACCCAATTCTGAAAGGACCTTAATCTCCCAGACCCTTCGCAAATAAATATTTGGAGTCATATGCCATAAAAGAACAAACAACAGGTTGTAGAGAAGAAAGTTTGTTTTCTTTAATAATAGTTGTGTTGATATTTATACACACACATATATATATATATATATATATATATATATATATACACAATCTAATATATCCCTTCACATACAATTCTGTTGTTCAGTCCCATCGTTGGAGTTATACAATTATCAATGCTAATGGTTTCTGCCACTCCCCCAACCTCTTCCTGTACCCTTAGAGAACCATTACCCCAGCTATTTCCTAATCATTCACACAAATACAAATGAAAAAATACAAGCTTAGCATGATTAATGACATGAGACAAACAAAAGCTTCAATAGTAAGGGGAGGAAATGTTAAGGAACTGGCAGATATGGTTCAACAGTGCCATAGCACACCTTGGGTTTATCAGCATATCCATGTGGCCCTTCTGAGAGGGAATGTCCAACTCACCCACCATTACAGGTAAGTTGAGGTCTTTATTGCGTCTGTGCCCCTTCATATTAGATTGTGTGCTTTTGAACCTCTGATACCTCTTCCCACAGACACCACATGATCACACACACTGGTGTGTTTTTTCCATGTGGCCTTTGTTGCTTCCCTGCTAGATGGTCATTTGCATAACTAAACTGAAGAACTCATATGTTTTATCTTTTGTAGCCAGGCACCACCAAATTTCTTCACCATATTTGCTTATGCATCCATTTTTTTTCTGCAACTATCATGTCAAGAAAAGTAGTATCATGCTGTGGCACCTTATAAAGACAAACTATTTTTCTCCTACCACCAAATTTAAATAGTGCTCAGATTCCAAATGTTTCCCTGTACATATGCATGCAATATATACATAGATATATCTTAATTATTTTCCCATTACCCCACAGTTATGTTTACCCATTATTCACCTTTCGTTAATTCCTCTTAACTCGAACAAATCCAGTTGTTCGAATACATCAAGAAAAACTACACACTCCTTGCCATCAATTTCAGAACACTTACTATTCTGTTGTCTTCATCATTATTGACTCCTCGCTGTCCTTCCAACCTTCCAATGTCTCCCAAGAACAATTGGTCTAGTCAATGTGTCCTTAAGTTGTCTCTCCTGGATTATTTGCATAAACACCACAAAATTCACAAAAAGTCACAAGTCTAACAAGAATGCTGACATAGAGCAAATAAATACCGCTATGTTTAAAGAAAGAAAAGGACATGTTAAAAAAAAAAAAAACCTTCTGTCCAATCCCCATTTCCTTCAAGGTTACCTATCCTTGAAGGTATATTACCTAAGCACTCATACATCCTTTCCTCTTCAGTGATCGTGTCAGAAAAGTGAGTACCTTCTAAGCCCACATTGCTATTCCAGCAACCAGAGATGGAGGGGTCTGCAGCCACCCTCCAGATCCTAGTTTCATTTTTATTCTTTCAATATGCTCCCTTTGTGAATAATCCACTTCCAGTTCACCTGGAGTGCCAAGTACTGCCTCCAAAGACAGAACTGTATATTCTGGATTCTTTAGGGAATTCAAGGTTTCACACACATTACTAGTTTTTTTTTACACCCATCTTGGTTTGACCCCAGGTGGGTGAGTCAGAACAACCCTCCTCCCAGGTTTGTACCTTCAAAATTTGGCACTATCTTTGGCACTGTCGACAAGCGAGAGGATGCCATGTCACCAGCTGATACCAGTCTTGCAGTCATTTCTGGGAACTACCAGCTCTGCACACTAACATTGCCCCCATGAATTGGCACACAAGAGTGAGCGGTAAACTATTTACATTCAGCAATGTCTTCATTTTGTTATAAAAATACAATATTAGAAGGCTCAACAAAATCCCCAATCCCATTGCTATGGGGTTAGTTCCAACTGACAGTGACTGCCTGGAGGTCTAATGGGTTCCATATTGTGTATACTAGTTCAAAATACTTTTTTAAAAAACTGTGCTTAAAATAGCTGTGACAGCTATTATATGGAAGCACAACAGATATTCAAATATGATATTTATTCCAAATGCTGAATCCATTAAAAACTGTATTAAAACATTTACCAGAAAAATTCCAAAACCCAAAAGAATGCTTATCTACTTAAAAATTGAATGTGTTCATCCTATCTGTTAGATTTCTAGATGGTGATGAATGCAATATATAATTTCCATATAACCCTATAACAATTATGGGCAAAAACCATTACATAATTTACTCTAGAGCACTTTTGTGTTATGAAACTAAGTATATTCTTCCAGTCATTATTTAATTAATAAACAATTAAGAAATTATTATGAAGATGATGCTAATTTCATTTTCTTCAATAAATCTTTTGCTTTAAAAAGTAGTGTGTGTATATATATATATATATATATATATATATATATATATTAGTCCAGTGTGTTAGTCTGGGTAGTCTAGAGAAACAAATCCATAGAACTCATATGTGTATAAGAGAGAGTTTTATATAAAGGATAACTGCATATTAAGAAAGCATCCCAACCCAGTCCGGTGCAAGCCCATAAATTCAATATTAACCCATATGTCTGATACAAATCTGTAAAGTCCTCTTCAGTTTCACAAAACACATTCAGTGACACCGAATACGGGATTATCACAGGCCAGTGGGTAGAAAGTCTTTGGGTCCAATGGCACTGTAAGCATCTCAGCAGTGGCAGGGCTCTCTCTGTGGCTTCTATAGCTTCAGAGGTTTGGTTGGATCAGGGTAGATCTATATGGCTTCTCCAGTTCAGGGGACTAGCATAATCCTATGTGTCTTCTCAGCTGCAATGTCTTCCAGGGAGTGGGCATAGAGAGAGAGAATGTTTCCTGCCTCAAGGAGGAAATCGCAGATTCCTCAGAAGAAGGCCGTGCCCACACAGAGGTCTCATTGACTACGACCTGAATCACAGACTAGACTCGACCCTTGCACTCTTAATCCTCTCAAGTCCCAAACTGACACCAGGTTATGCTACTTCCACAATATACTTACCTTTTATGTAGTGGAAGCAATGAAAATGCTTAACAAGAAATCACTGTAAAATGTAAAACTATCTGGATGCTGCTGTTGGTTTTAATTAAAAATTTAAGACATACATGATACATTTCTCTGCTGATGCATTTTTTTCTAAAAATTTTTATTGTAAATTAACAGGCATTTACATTTCAACAAATTTATGTTCAAGAGTTTAAATGAGAATCAAATCCATCTTTTAATTTACCTTTTACTAACTTCTTGATTTCTCTTCTTCCTCTATGGAGTATTTTAAATCTGTACATATTTGTTTCATATTGCCATATTATTACACATAAGTATATTCTGAATATTGGACATATTAAAGTTAATATAAAATATCTACATGAATTTCCTTTAGTTTTTGTAGAGTTCTATTTATTTGTATTACATCCTGTTTTAATTTTACTATTATTGAATAAAACAAAGCAGCATTTAAAGTTTGTCATTTTTTTCTTCCTGGGTAATCAATTGGTCTTTCTATAAGCAATAGCATACCTATTTTGCTAGCAAATTTTGGAAAATATAAAATGCCTTAATAACTCAAACACAGTAACCCCATTGCTTATTTGTGTAATTGCCTACTAACTACATGAAATTATATGTACATAAGTGTTCATTTTCCTTTGGTGTTCCTTTAGTAAGTCCATCTCCAAAGTTAGAATTGTGGTCTCAGATAAATGCTGACACGTAACAAAGAGAAATGACTTTTGTGAAAGGTGCTCACCTTTTAAAAGGAAAGGAAAACAAGGTCATATTTTGTGCTTCTTGGAGAATGTACAGGTAAAACCCCCTTGGCACTTTTCAAAAACAATAAGAGTAACTGTTTTATATGAGCCATGTTAACTTTTCTTAGCCTAGTGGTTTGTGTGAGTAAGAAATGACTCTATAGGTATAGTTTATTGTAAATTCCTAAATCATTATATAGCTTAATTCTATCTGCATATCATATATGAACATGCCCAAAAAAGTATTGTTAATAGGATTCAAGTTCATTCATCAAATACTTTAGTTCAGATAGGATATATTTAAGCATTTCTCTGCAATAAATGAATGTTTGCAATCATGTTCTCTTTACTTACTCTTTACTCTCTCTCTTTACACTTGCTGTAGTTTGTACCTTCCAAAAAATAAAACCTCAGCAAAATAATGGCTTCTGAGTAGGACCTGCCTAAACCACTTAACTCAAGAGAGAGAGGTGCTAAGTGGCATCAAGCCAGTTTCAACCCAGAGTGACTTTATGCACAATAGAATGAAACATAGTCTGATCCTATGCCATTCCTCACAATTATTCTGATCCTTGAACTCATTACTGCAGCCCTTGTATCAATAACAATCTACAGAAGCTTCATCTTTTTCACTGGACCACTAAATTATCAAATATAATGTCTTTCTCTAGGAACTGGTCTTCCTGGACATGTCCCAACTATGCAAGATGAAGTCTTGCCATCTGTGGTAGTTACATAATTGATGTCAATTTGGGACATGAGAGGATAAAGAGTGACGGATGAAGTTGATGGATGTCTCCTGAAAATTATGGGAACTTCTCTATGTTCCTCCTTTCAGACAGGATGCACTATTTCTCTCTGCTCACTTCTTCTGAGACCTTCCTGCGGAGAAGCCATGGGCCTACCCTGATGCAGCCCTGGGAAATCACATGGAGACCCCTGCCAGCACTGAGATCCTCCTAACACTGTTGAAATTGCACACACTAGTCTGTGATCTTCCTGCGTGTAGGGTCATTGCATGTGCTTCACAAGTCTGAAGAAGACTTTATAGATTGATATGGAACATAAGGACTGATATTGGACTTATGGACTCGATCTAGGCTGGACTGGGATGGTTTCTCAATATTTAACTGCTCTTGTATACAAAGCTCTTTTTTATGTGCTTATGAGTTGCTATGGATATACTAGAGAGACAAATCAGAAAGATGGAGAACAGATGTTTGTTTGATTTCTCCCTCATGGTAGTGTTTCTTCTTTGGCCTGCCAGAAGTCAGCTATGTCCATGCAGTTTACCATATTGTTTTCTGGAAAGCATATGAGAAGGTAAAGTTATGATTATTTTGTTTTTTGTAGTCTTTGGATATTCCTATGTGAAACGGTAAATATGAATTTTGTTAACGCATATTTTGAACTCAAGGGTAGAAATCACCATTTAAATTTCTCAGGAACCATGCTGCTTAAGAAAAAAGACTGACAGAAAGACTAGATCTGGCCAATTCCAGAGGCCTAATTCCATATTTTTGTATAAATAGAATAGTTGAGATATGGATTAAGATAAGCTCAATAAGGATTGAACAGTTTAGCATCTGATTCTACTTTGTTTATACTGATTTCTTTTGCTTACTATTAATATAATGATTGATATAAATGCAGTTTGAAAGTATGAAAATAAAGAGTTTGTAAATCCACTTGCCTTCACCATTAAAATTAAATGGATATAGGACATGCCAATAGATAAGCCCCACACTGCTTTGGAGTACACAGGACAGTTGTATTACATGAGACTTGCCTAGAGCAAGACAGATTGAAAGGAGGAAAGAAGCTCTTTGAATATTTGAAGTTTGAACTCTAGTGGTTTTTGTCAGAAGCTGGAAAAAAATCTGGAACCATGAAGATTACTCCTATCTAGGACTGAATGCTAAAGGAAGCCTGAGGCAGGCTGAAATGCTTGCTTAGTGACTACCTGGATCCACTTGCTGAGTGAAAGAGAAATGCAGCAATAATGAAACAGGTTAAGTCTAGCCACTGACACCCATGGAGCTAGTTTACAAGGAATTAGAGGAGAAGATGAGAGCAGGTAGGCTGGTCTGAAGTTCATGACCTAGCTTAAGGGTGTTAGACTTGTTGGAAATTTGTGATGGGGCCATGGTCTACAGGCAAGATGACGAAGGGACATCCTGATGAGGCAAAATGAAGCAGCCCACATTGAGCTGATCAGAACCCGACTAGATAGAAGATTTTTGAGACTGTAGACTGGTGGTGTAGCTGCACAATTTATGGCGTCCTATCCTGATTTGACTTTGCTTGTGGATGTGGATTTCAAAAGGTTCTGATTGGAATGAAAATTCCTCATGGCAAAGAATATGATTGTGTCCTCGGAGCACTGGGTTGATATTAAGTGAGGAGTATAGAAATTTGATACCCAAAATTTACAAACTGTCATAAGTGGGTAAATAGAATTATAGATTTAAGGTGTAGGTGTTACTTAGCTCTTTTTGTTTTGTTCACTGATAGAATGTTATATTTAAGTGGGGATGGCACATATTGAATTATATGCATTTTAACTTTGTCCTGTTAGGTACAGATATGATCTTATTAGTGTTTGAAAATTATATATGACTAAAGAGTTATGTGAAAGTATAAAATTGACAAGAGGTGGTTTGTGGCAGTTACACAGACTCATTTCAGACATATGGGCTAATATTGTACTTATGGACTTGATTTGGTCTAGCTATTTTCTCAGTGTTCAATTGGTCTTGCATATAAAGCTATATCTTATACACATATGTGTTTTTGTGAATTTACTTCTCTAGTCTATCACAAACTAAAACACATGCATGCTAAACTTGAACATTGAATAAGAAGATCAATTAAAAAGCAATGAATTTGAAATCTCATGTTTGCAAAGATTATCGAAAGTAGCATACTCTGCCAAGAGAAGAAATAAATCTGTCTTGAAAGAAGTATAGCTTAAAGGTAACGTTAGTGGGACTTTATCACATGCACTTTGGACATGTTTCAGGAGAGACCAGTCCTTGAAGAAGGACACCACGCTGGGGAAAGCGGAAGTAGAGCAAAAATAAAAGGCCATTTCATTGATCAGCTGAATTGACACAGTGGCTGGAACAATGGGCTCAAGCATAAGTTTTGTGAGGATGGTCCAGGATCAGGTAGTGTTTCTTTATCCTGTGAATAGGATGACTATAATTGAAATGAACTCAGATACCTGAAAACAGCAATCAAAAAGTATATTACATTAGGCAAATCTGTTTCAAGAGACCTCTAAAGCCTTACAGAACAAAGTGTAATTCTGAGGGCTAAGATGTGACTTATCCAAACCATGGTATTTTCAGTCACTCTAGGTACATGTGAAAACTGGACAATGAAAAAGGAAGGCTGGTGATGAGTTGATCGATGTCAGTTATCTTGATGGGGAAGAATATCAGAATGGCCATAGATGGACAGAAAAGTGTGTTAGAAGACGTATAGGCCACATCATATCTAGGCACCTGGATAAAAAGATTTCATTGCACAAGCTCTGTCCAGAGTATGTGTTCTCAGCAGGCCCTGGAGGACATCATGCTTGGTAAAGCAGAGAGCCGGTGAAAAAAGGGAAGCTTTCCAATCATATAGATTAGTACAATGGGATAAACCATAGCAACAGTTGTTGTGAGGGAGGTCGTATGCTCTGCCATACTTATTCAATATGTATGCGGAACAACTGATCTGAGAAGTTGGACAAAATGAAGAGGAATACGGGTCAGGATTGCAGGAAGACTAATTAAAAATGTAGACATACCGTTGTCATTATGCTGCTTGCTGAAATTGAGGAAGACTTAAGGCATTTGCTGTTGAACATCAAGAATTGCTGCCTTCAGTTTAGAATTGATTCAAAGCCACCTAGCAATAAGGTTATTGAAACAGAGTAACAAGTAACAAGTGTCCTTGATAGCAACACTTCTATCCATTCAATCTAGATAAGACATATTAAAAAATATATTAAACTCATTTACCTAGGCATGTACACAAAGGAATATATTCAGGGGTTTTTCTGAGACATTGCAAGAAGTTAAGAACAACTCAGTGTTGCCATAGAATACCAAAAGTGACTTTACAGTGCGTGGCCGTCTCTGAAACTGTTCTACATTCTTTACATGCTATTGGTCCTTAGAAGCGTGCTACTCAATGCGCCACTCCTAGATTGCTGTTGTGAGCCTGAAATGTTTGTTAGTGGTCCATGACAACTTAAGTACAGAAATCGAAAGCAAGTGTTTAGAAACTTTCATAGCAATTTGACCTTGGAGTAATAACATAGATTGGGATCAGTGGACTTGGCTTGCTGGCCAAGATGTAGGCCAGCTAAGGCGCTATGGAAGTTTCACGTGATAGGAACTGGGCACTGATAATTCACAGTATTACGTATTATACAATGTGATGTTTAAAGTTGGTTCTCAAGTTAAAACATATTATCGAATATAAAAAATGTCAAAACAAAACATTTAATGCAAAATAAATTTAATTTAATTATACTTTTAAGAACTGATAAAATAGACTTGCAAATATCCCATCTCCAAATTGATTTTGAATAAAAAAACAAACTGATAACCTGAGTTTATTTAAATTGTTTTAAAAATATGTTTCCATTTCTGTCAATCTAATTCTGTGAAATTAGTTCTTTACTTTTTGTATAATTAAGTAGAAGCACATCCGATATGTATATTACCTCGGGGTAGCATTGTTTCCCAATGAGCCTGAATTAGGTAAGATACGAAGCAAGCTGAAACTTATATATATATTGATATCTACAGTATTCATTAGATTTTGTATTCATTAGATTTAGATGTTAATGGGGGATCTAGTCTCTCCCTCACATAATCACCTGCTGAATCATGCCCCTTTGTTGAACATGTATAGTTTTATTTTAGTCATTCTTTCTTGTCGCCCACTGAGTTTTTTTTTTTTCTGAATACATCTATTTTAGTCTAACACAGTGTCTCACCAGGCATACAGGTGAGGGCAGTTCTTGGAGGTGAACATCATGCTTTGTGAAGGAGCAGGGTCAAGGAAAGGAGGAAGGCCTTGGACAATACGCAGTGACACAGTGATTATGCCCTGTGGCTCACATATAGGCACCATTGTGACTATGGCGCGGGACCAGGCAGTGCGTCTTTGGTCCCTATTGTTTCTAGGAGCCAGAACTGACGATGGCATGTAACTAGCACCAAAATGCCTCTGGAAGCTACAATTTTAGTAGAGAGATGTGTGAGGTATCTTTTTTCACTTAATGACCTAGAAATTAAATTTGTTTAAATAAAATATGTTTTAAATATATTGGAAATGAACATACATATATGTTAGGCAGGGTTCTCTGGAGAAACAAAATCAAGACACTTATGATTATATATACATAAATGGAAAGGTTCATATATCAAGAAGCAGGACAATAATCAATTTACTCCACCCAACTGTACAAAGGGTTCAGTTCCACCCACTTTTGTGGAACAGCTAATGTACTGCAGCTCCTTCAATCACGCGAGCTGCCAGCCCAAGGTTAAGGAAACAGCAGACTCTTTCTCAGTAAGACAAGCAGAGCAGGGCATGAACAGTAGGAAAATGCCAGGCCGAGGCACAGAAGAGGCCAGGAACACAGGAGCATAGCGAAGCCGGTCCAGCAGAAGGTTACACAATCCACCAGAAACTAGGAGAAGCGGGTCCAGATGAAGGTTCCACAATGCACCAGAAACAAGGAGAAGTGGGTCCAGATGGTACCTCCATTTCTAGCAAATCAACGCAATCCATGGTTTGACATGGCTCACTTGGCTGAGGCAAAGGACAGCATTGAGTCGGTTGAGCACCAGGGAGAAAGGGGAATGGGCCAGCGCAGCAGTCATTTATCGTGGTCCCCTCCTTCCAAGTTGCGACCTAATGAAACTCCGGCTACATGCTCCTATGAAACAAAGGTTAAGAAACCTAACACGAATGTGTAAATAAACTGATCATTCAACCTAGACCCAGAAGTTCTGTCATAGAGCATAGTTGCAGAGCACGGGAATCACAGCAATAAAAATTTCCTAGAGATCAGATTGGATTCGTTTCACAAAAAAGCTTTGTTTATGGCCTGAGCCCCGGTGATGTAGTGGTTGAGTGAGGCACTGCGGCCCACTGGGTTGGTGATTGAAATCCAGCAGCAGTTTTCCTGGAGCAAGACTGGGCCTCCTGCTCCCACGAGAGGGCCAAAAAAATTCGTCCATTTTAATGACTAAGTACAGATAGGAACCGGAAATATAGGGAATCCAGGACAGATGGTCTCTTCAGGACCAGTGGGAAGAGTGACAATACCGGGAGGGTAGAAAAGGGGAATTGATCACCAGGATCTACATATAATCTCCTCCCTGGGATACAGACAACAGGGAAGTGGGTGAAGGGAGACATCAGACAATGTACGATATGACAACAGTAATAATAATTTATAAATTATCAAGGATTCATAAGGGAGGAGCTTTAAGAAGGGAGGAAAAAAATGAGGAGCTGATACTAAGGGCTTAGGAAGAAAGAAAATGTTTTGAGCATGATGATGGCAACAAAAGTACAAATGAGCCTTGCGGACCATGGATGGATGCATGGGCTGTGATAGCCGTGCGATGAGCCCCCAATAAAGTCATTTTCAAAAAACTGATCTAAATCCTTTTTAGTTGCTAAGAGATGAACAAGTCTGATAATTTTTCAGTCCCATCACTATCTAAGTGTATACATTTAAAGCTGAGTCTCCTTACTTTAAGAATTGGTTTATAGCATATCTTCTCAATATGACAAATAAATACTTATTTTATGTAAATTCTAGGCAAACAGACCTAAGTAAAATAGCACAATAAATTACAAATTATGTACAATAAGTTAAGGAAACTAACAAAATGCTTGAAACGTGGTTTAATGTCAACGACCCCAATTTAGCCATCAGGTGCCGGTTTGTCTTTTTCAGGATGATTTGAAGGGAGCAGGATGATTGCTGAATCGTAAGACCTGCAACAAGCCATGGCTCTTTCCACCAACTTCCAGGATGTATTTATGCAGAGACACTCTGCTACTAATTCACTGCTTAAAACATATACATTGATGGATAATCTGGAGATCTTTTGATAGATATCTCTAACGTAAATTACTCAGATAAAACAACTTTCATTAAAAAACATGTTCTGCATTACACAATTAAATCCCTTCATTAAATTCTATTAACAAATTAATAAGCTATTTACTAAATGTGTTGCTCTCTTTATCACTGGTTTACTTTTAATTATTAAACAAATCAGTACTGTACATACCACATGAATTTAAAATAACACCTATTCATTTAACCAATAATTACTGCACATCGTGCATTTTTCCTACAAATATTAGGCAGATGACAAATATTTGTTCATCATTCAAGGAAAATAGGATAGCCTAGATTTAAAATCAACTACTAAATTGTACTAAGGAATAGAAAGATCAAAATACACCGATGTCACCTGAGTGTTGGCTTTCATTTTCACAGAGACCTCCAGCATCCTGGAAAAAATATATTCAAAAATATTTTGACAGAGGAAGCATCATTGTCTATTAACCACTTCAAAATGAAAGGTTGCGTTAGTTATATTTATCTTTCCTTTCTTTGTCATATTGTAAATATGACAGAAAGAAGAGTGCATGATTGCTTCCAAACTTTTCAGATTCAACTTCTAGAGCTTGATATGTTTCTCATTCTGGTCACTGAGGCAACCCCACTTGAAATGTCTGTCTTACTCCTGCAGAAAAAAAACACACCACAGACAAGTCAGAGTTGTTAGTGGTTACAAAAGGTGGGGTGAATTGGGAAAAGGGAGTTATTGTTTGAGGGACAATGAGTGTCTGTTTACAGTGATGGAGGTTTTGCATTCAATCGGGGTAGTTGTGGGACAGTTGATTGAGTCAATCCATGTTACTAAGTTGTTGCTTCTGATTTGGCTCTGATTCATAGTGACCCTACATACAGTGAAATTATACACGGGTCAGTCTGAGCCATCCTCTCAAATAATGTTTTGCTTGAGCACAGTGCCATATTCCACTGTGCTAATTCTACCCAATATGATGTTCTTCTCTAAGGACTGGTCTCTCCTAATCACCTACTGATGAATGTGAGACAAATGTCACCATCTTCACTTCTAAGTATCATTGCGGATGTACTAGCACCAGGGCATATTTGGTAATTCTTCTAGCAGTCATAGTGTATGTATTATTTTCATCAACATTATAATGTGAAGGAATTAACTAAGTTGTTACTCATAAAAATTTGTACCAGTAAATGTGTGTCATATATATTTTTGCAATGCAAGTAAAAATAAAGTAAAAGGAAATTAACAAACTTAACTTCTGATGCTGCTATGCACCACCAGACATGACAGGATATATGTATGTCTTTCAAAACCATTTTGCTGTGAACTGCTACATAGTTCACTCACATCAAGAAGTATTGTTAAAAAAATCAATTTCAAAACACTCTTTTCCTCCTGGAAGTTCTTGACATCAGCTTCCTTTCTCCCTCCCCTCCACGTTTGCCACACTATCATCAAGTTACTCTCTAGAAACCTTTATTCTACTTACTTTCCCTAATGGTTCAATAATTATGGGTGTCTTATACTAAAAGGCATATAACAAAAATTCAGGATGCTACTCCAACCCCCAGTGATATAACACATCCGCAATAAACCCCAAAATGGACAAGCAAAAACAAAAATACAGAAAATGTTGAAAACCAGATCAGGCCTAAAGCACATCAGATGGGGGATAGCCTGCAGTTTTTAACCGCTCAAGTCAGTTTATCATTATGATCTTTCATATTTATCTCTCCAGTGTGCTTTATTGGTAACTTTCCTCCAATCCTTCTTATGGACAGAGGAAAATCGTCAGAGTGAATTGTTTCCTATGTAGATCCCACAAATAGAACTTGCACTCTCCCTGTCAGCTATAGCCTTCTTCAAATCAAATTCACAATTTAGGTTCTGATACTGTTCCATCCTTGAGCTTTGTAGCACCACATATGATTGACAGGCCTTTGGTGACTGATGTTGGTGTGCTTCTTCCATGTGGCCATCTCGCTTAGATGACTGTTTGGAAACAAATCTTTAACACCTCAGATGCTATTTTATTTGATAGCCAGAGCTATCTAGTTTTTCACTAAACATTGCTGTAGCACCCATATCTTCTGTTTTCCCTTCCTGAGGATGGACATCAAGCAGGGCAAAGCTGTAAGAACTAATTGTTCTTAACTTAGAGCTAGAACTTACTGTGGGCCCCAACCCTATTCCTGGATCTATATTACTATTTTTTTAATCTGCTTTTGGTTCACTTTCAAGATCTCTTTTGTGAGTTTATGGTAGAAAGTCTTATTGATCATTGTCCAGGGGCATAATGATTAATATTGTCTTTGATTAAGCCCTGGTAATAATCTTTAAAACCCTATCGAGAGATGGATATTGGGCCAATGTAGGCTAAGTCCATATCGCACACCTGAATTATTCACTTAGAAAAACTCATTCCTTTTGTGACTCAATTTTATTTACACAATCACTAGGAGTTGATTGTTAGGAAATATTTAAAATAATATTCACTGAGAATGTCAGTCACAGGCTTACCGGAATATTATATATCTTAATACAGCATATAGGGCATTTATGTAGTAAGACCATGTTTGTCCACTTACCAGTAATTCATTAATCTTGATACAGCTATCTTCTACATCCTCAAACAACATCATGTTCGGTCTTAAGTCCTCAGATTATAGGTATGTCTGAAACAGATTCCAGTTCTTTCTCCCAGTGTGTTTTCCACACCCGAGTTCACTGATGTAGCCTCTGAAACAGGCTGTGGGTCCTGATGATCCAGAATTTAATGTCCCAGCACTATACCTGGCCTGTATTCCCCCGGATATAACCAGAAGATAAAGTCAAGGTGTCCCTCTTGGTTTATACCACCACGGATACACCCCTCCTAGGGGTCCTCCAAAGCATTTTCAGCCAGTCTTCCCTCCCATCTGCAGAGAGGTCCTCCCACTTTTCCTACCAACATCCATGCATTTGTGCTCCCCCATATGTGTTTATTCCCTCTCCCCTCTCCTAACTTGACTTTTGCATCAGTATTCCCCATCCCTCTGAGAGGGCCTTCTATTTGTCTGGGTTGATGTCATCATAGTTTTGCATAGCAGCCACACAGTAGACAACATCCCCTTTCCTCCCATAACTATTTGATCCCAGCTGATTTGAGGCACTCTTCAGCAAAGTGACCTTCAAGAAACATACCTAGAGAAACTGGTGTATGGTTCATTCGCACCAGTCTGACATTTCAGCAGACTTTCTGCACACCCTGGCAAGCAGACTTCATTCCCTGCAAGCCTACACTTGTATATATCCTATAGCTTATTGCAACAGCAGTAGTACTCAGACACCTGAATTTACCCCAATTTTCTGATCGATGAGCCTATTAGCTTTGGGTTTTACACTTGAGGTCTTTCATCACCTTGGAGTTTGTATTTGTGCATAGGCTGAGATATGAGTCTTCTTGTACAGATTTTGGTTTGGGTGTTTAAGGTCTGGTTTCATGGGTTTTCCTAGTTAATTGGCCCAAGATCGTTTTCTGTGCTGCTCTTCAACTCCTAGTTTCTTTGGTAGTGCCTGGGAAACTTAAAAGTGTGCAATCTTCCATCTGATGTAAAATAATTGGTTTCTATGGATTTGGCTCAACAGTGAGAATCAAGGATATAAATAGGAAGGGTAAATGAAATGAATGGTGCCTGGTTATCACTAATAAAACTTTTGACTACAGATTCTGTAGAGTAATTCTGCTTAAAAGGGAAAAATTCATAATGAAATATGAAATTCACCTGACATTGAGACTTTCTGGAGTCATGAATGATTTTCCGTATATGTTTTAGAAAACAAAAACATATAGCTTGTTAAAAGATTGAAACTCTCCAATATTTTAGTATGCAATCCTCCCTAATTTGGTGTATAGGATATATGCAAGCCAATCAGAATTTCAGAGATACTTTTTATAACTTGCTAAGCTGTGTCTAACATCACATGTAAATGAAATAAGAAAATAGTACCCTCAAAATCATTAGAAAATAACAAATTTGGAGTGCTAACACATATATATGTGCATATATGTATGTATATAAGTATATATAGAAAGAAAGAAAAGATGGAGAGAAAATATTCCAGACAGTTTATTATGAGCATCATGATGGACAAAGAGATTTGTGGAAAAGAACAGAGTTCAAAAAATATAACCAAATACATTTTAAAATTTCAGTTTTCTGACACATGCAAAGAAATTTTAATGAGAAATTATAATTAATCTTTACAAAAACAATGTTGGATCAATTGGATATGCAGATGTCAAAAGAAAAGGACTTTTACCTGTGCATCTATACTTTGTATACCACACAAAAATATACACTGGTTATAGCAAAAATAGAAAACCCATAAAACATTGAGAAGGAAAGGCCAGTTATAATTATTTCAGGCAATGGGTTCAGGGAAAGCTTCTCACTTGTAGCATCCAAAGCACAATAATTAAAAGAAAGATTAATAAATTAGATTTCATAAAAGTTTTATTTTTATTATTATTATTTTTTAGGCATCACTGCCCTGGTGGTGGGAGTAGGTATAAAAGTTTTTAAAAACTTTTTGATGTTTGACACACAGGAAAATGAACACACAAATCATATACCAAGGAAAAAGATAATGCACCACATTAATTTTATACAAAGCCTATCTAGTATATACTAAAATTATTCTTGATTTTCTTAAAAAAGTTAAATATAGTACACATGTAAAAGGCACAGATTTCTTTTTGATAGTTATTGCAAGAAAAGACAGCACGTGTCCACACACAAATATACACAAGTGCTAACACATATTCTCCACAGCCCCATATTTAATAAAAGAAAGCATTTAAATACCCTTTAGCAAATGGACAGGCAAATCCTGTTATATCCATCAAGTAGCTGGTTCCTAAATAGCAGCAATAGATGAATGATTGATATGTACACTGACATGGATAAATTTTAAAGTCATTAAAAGAAGTGTGCCAGATCCTTTCCAAGTGCATATACATTGCAAGATTCTAATTATATATAATACTACAAAATTCACACTAGTCTATAGTGACATTTGAGATTATCATTTGTCTGGAAATAGGTTGGGCAAGAAGAATGGGGTAGGGAAGAAGTAGGTAATGATAAAAGTTGCAAGGAAACTTTCAGGAATGATGGATGTGTTCATTATCTTGATTAGTGTGATGATTTCTTAGATGCACACATACGTCAAAATCTCAAGTTATATTTTTTAAATATAGCAATTTTTATGTCAAGCATACCTCAATATAACTGCTAAAATAATGACATATGTACATTTTAAAATCACTCACTACTTGTGCTCACAGGAAAGAACAACAATAAATAATACCAGTCACATGAAATTCTCTTTCCTTACTTGTGAATGTGTTTTTCTATGAATCTCCCTCAAAGTGACCACTGAAAGACTAGACATGGGTTAATGCACAAGAAAGGATCTTCTGCAGAGAGAAAATTTTAACTTATGTCACAACCTTATAAAAACACAAGGCTATTTTCATCCCTTATATTAAGAATTCAATTAAGTGCAACCTGCAAGGAAAATTTCAAAAGAGGCAGTAAATCAACTCAATCAGATATTAGAGTCAGATAGCACAAAAGAATTTAGCCTTTCAACTGCAGCAGTATTAATTACTAAGTTTATTGATGCATTTCTTAGTCAACAAAAGTTATATACTAGCTAATGGTATATTTGTCTTTATTCATGATCCCTAGTGAGGATGTGTTTTCCCAAGATTGATGAAAATTCTTTGGCATCACTTCCCTGACCTTTTCCTCACTAAAGCAATTTTCAATTTTCATCAAACTTTTTTAATAAGTTGCTATGATTGTCTTTGTCTTAAGAGATATTTTTAATAATGCTCTTTTTGAAGGCAAATAAGCTGTTGCTATAACCTTCTAAATAAGTATGGTGAGAGGATACCATCTCTTGCACAATTTCCCTGATTGTCATCAATGCAGTATTCCATTATTTTGTTCTCACAACTGCTTCTGGATTCAAGTTCTGTATGAAAACAAAGAACTGTTCTGGTATTCCCATTCTTGTCAAGGTGATCCCCAATTTTTATGATCCACACAGCAGAATGCCTTGGCATGAAACATAAGAAAATACAATAAAACAAAAAAGAACAAGAGACATGTTGGCTTTTATTTTACAGGTGTGGCAGCAGTATTTCAGGAAGCTTAATTGACAACCTTCGATATGTAGATGATGCAACTTTGCTTGCTGAAAGCTAGGAAGCCTTGAAGAAGTTGATGAAGATCAAAGGTTTCAGTCTTCTTTGTGAATTACAAATCCATTATAATTCAATGATAATTATAAATCAATTTAGAGAAGACCAGGTTTCTGTATTGGTACCTGTATCAATAGGTACCATGATAAATGGAGAGTAGTTTGAAGCTGTCAAGGATTTTGTCTTACTTGGATCCATAATCAATTATCAGGGAAGCAGCAGTCAAAAGTTGAGTTGAGTTGCATTAATTCTGCTGCACAAGATCTTTGTAACATCTTAAAAAGCAAGGATATGGTGAGGACTAAGGTGCCTGACCCAAGTCATGGTATTTTGAATTGCTTCATATGCATGTGAACAGTGGACATTGAATAAAGAAGACAAAGGAGCACTTGCTGCATTTGAATTGTGCTTCTGGATAAGAATATTGAAAATACAATGAACTGCTGAAAGGATAAATCTATATGTTTTGGCAGAAACAGTAGATGGAGTATACTAGAGAAACAAATCCATAAGCACTCAAAAATGTGTAAAAGAGAGAGTTTTATATACAAGAGCAGTTGAATATTGAGAAAACATCCCTGCCCATCCATATCAAGTCCATAAATCTTATATTAGTCCATATGTCTGATACCAATCTATAAAGTCTTCGGTATCTATAAAGTCTTCATGACATCAAATGCAGGAAGATCAAAGGCCATTGGGTGGAAGTCTTGTGAAGCCAGTGCAGTTCTAAGCATCTCAGCCTGGCAGGAGTCTCCATGTGGTTCCTTCAGCTCCCAGAGCAAGAGGGTTATCAGCTTTGTGCCATGTGTCTTGTCAGGGAGTGAGCAGAGAAAGAATATCTCATGCCTCCAAGCGGAAAATAAAGCAATTTCCAGAATCCTCAGGCTATGAAGGCATAGTCCACACAGAGGTCTTATTGGCTATGTAATGACTGAGAGGCTAGACTCCACCCTTTTCTCTGCAGTCCTCTCAAATTCACCACAGATTATGTAACTATCACAATTCCTTTGAGGCAATTGAAAATACCGTGACTTGGGGTAAGTATATCTTACTCCTTAAATAAACATCCTTGCTGTTCAACACTTTCAAGAGAGCTTATGCTGCAGATTTACCTAATGTAATGTGTCTTTTTATCTCTTGACTTTTGCTTCCATTAACATTGATTATGGAACCAAACAACAAAATCTTTACAATGTCAATATTTTCTCTGTTTATCATACTGTTACCCTTTAGTAAAATTTTGAGGATTTTGTGTTCTTTGCATTGATTTTTAACCCATATTGAAGACGGAAATCTTTCATCGATGAAGGCTTCAAGTCTTCCTATCTTTTAGCAAGCAAGGTTGTACCATTTGCATATTGATGGTTGTGAATAAACCTTTCTTTAATTCTACTGCTGCATTCTTCCTCCTGTAGTCCAGTTTCTCTGATCATTCATTCCGATTATGTAGAGGACAATAAAATAAAACATAACCACAATGAATGCACAGACACACACATATATTACAACTTTATACCTGCTTTCTTTGAAAAACCTTTGCAGTCTTTTAAAAGCTGAAATATAGTATGTACCATTTTTTGATCCTCATAACTACTAGACAAAATGCTTAAATCCCCATTAATCTCTCTCTGTGGCATCAACAACAATGCCAGTGGAACAGAGCATTGTTATAAGATTAGTACCTCCTGCTTTAAGAGTAAACATCTTGGTTTTACCTCATTTATTTTTCATAACATTTTTGTCTTTGACTAAGCATTTAGAATGCAGTAGGAGAGAGTTTTCTTACAAAGTTCAATGTCACTTAGGTATTATTATTTGAGGTTAAAGAGTACAGAATAATTTTGACTCATCTGTAAGATTATACAATACTAAAATATGTGAAAAGCTTTATAAATTAGAAGCAGTTTGATGAATTAATGAAACTAACTTCCATTAATCACTACTATTTATGCATTTGAAGACTTTTCTTAAATCCACGGCAAACACTTCTTAATCATAAAATAATTGTAGGCTTATCTTTTCCCTCTTGTCAGGCCCTGGGGAGTAAGGACTTTGGGGCTTTCATGCTGCCTCTACCTTGGAAAGGAGAGGTGAGTACAAGTTAGAAAGCTAGCATTCGGCCATTGACTTTTAGACCCTAATATGTCACTGCTGCTGAAAGGTCAGCAAAAGATCAAGGTTGTCCATGACACAACTACGGCACTTAATAATGGACAAGCATTAAGGCTTCCTTTGTCCAGGATTCACATCCTCCATAGGATTCCTGGCTTTTCACAGTTTCTGAAGACAGTTGTCAGACTCTTTCGCTCTGCAGAGTTTTCACAGTCAGCTGATTAGCAGATAGATATTTAAATCTAGCATCCCAGCTGTAATTTAAAGTAGCACTTGTTTTTTTTTAATTTAGTAGTAGCATTTATTTCTATCATCTTTAAATAGGATAAAAAAGAAATAAATATGAAAGTTCAGTCACATACCTCATAATAATATCTGTCAATGTAAGAAGATAGAATGGGGGAACATAATGAGGACGTTTATCCCAGGATTTATTTAACTCAAAGTGATTTCCCATGAATTCACCTATGTGTCTGAGAGTGTTTAATCTGCAGTTTATTTTATTTTCTTACACAATAGGACTAAGAGCTCTGGTTGGTAATTAGGCTTGAAGTACTAAAATGAGTAACTTGATGAAATCTTGATTTAAAAGACCCAGGACTAAGATTAGAGGAATTGTTTTTGTTCTGAGTTTTTATCGTGAACTTGCTGTGTGATCCTATGGCATCCTAGCTGCTGACTGGTTACATACCAGATTGCTAACCTCAAAATAAGCAATTCGAAACCACCAGGTCCTCTAGAGGAGAAAGGCCAGACTTTCTATTTCCATGAAGAGCTACAGCCTCAAAAACAAACAGAGGCAGCAGTTCTCCAGTTCTGTACTAGAGGGTCACCATGGGTGAGACATGCCTCAATGGCAGTGCATTTCGTGAATTTGATCATAAATAGGTAACTTGAACCTTTTAGGCCTGAAATGACAGACACAGTCAATATTGGTAAATCCCAGCATGAGCTGGGAGAACCGTAGAACAGTCCACTCTTTGGGGGATTTCTACCTGAGGGATTACTTGGAGAATGCAATCAATGATTGAAGAAATAGCATCACAAGCCTTGAGAAAGCTTAAAGTGAGTGTTACATCTTGTAAAGGGACACAGGCATTTGAGAGATCTAAATATACAAACAAATGTGAAAAAGCAAGAAAGATGTGTGACAAGATATTCCAATTCTTGAGAATACTTCCCTCCAGTTTTATAAGGACTAAGTTAGAATTGATTTGACATCAATGGGTTTACCCATGGTCAAATCTTCTGATGCTTTAATTAAATATTAACATTGAAAGTATCTATGCCATACAAAACTAGTTTAGCACCCCATATTCTTTTAATAGTTCATTTTCCTCTTTCTAGACATGATATTTTCACATCTGATTCATTTGATAGAACTATAAACTCTGAGAACACTGGAAGGCAGTTATGCCCGCCACTATGTCACCAACATTGCATGAGATCATTGAAGTTTTTCTTCTGACTGAATCTCCAAATACCATTCCATTCTTTGTATACTGAACAGTATAAGGAAGTACATTAATGTTTGAATGATGTCTTTCTGGCCAACAAGAGCATGTGTTGATAGGCTTTTCATGGCTGAGGTGAGTGTCATTGAATATATACAATGTGCCATCCATCACATCATTTTTGCTGTGTTTGAGCCCACTGCTATTCCTGTGATATCAATCCATTTTGTGGAAGGTCTTCTTTTCCTTGAAGAGGTAAAATTAATGAATTTACATACTCAAGCCAAAACTAACTCTCAGCCATCAAGTTAATGCTGACTTATACAGAACATAAAAAACAGAGTAATGCTGTCTCATTGGGTTTCTGAGGCTATATATACTTATGGCTAAAAGCCTCATATTTCTCCCATGATGGGACTGGTATCCTTGAACTACAGGTCTTCTGATTAGCAGTCCAACCCATAACACAATACACAGCCAGATTTTTTTGACATACAGTTTACATATACTAGTGCTATGTAAATGCACAATCATTAAACAGCATAACATATTCAATATTACCTAACCTAATATAGTTTTAAAGGTGGGAAAAACTGGTTGTTACTTAAGTAATAAGTATCTGTTACAGAAATGATAAAACACTATATTCTACATGATATGAACTCTATCTTTTTTATCTAACTCTAGCTAAAATGGAAACAAGTCACAGGCATAGAAATGTACCCAAATACTAGGAAATCCTTTAAACCTTCACTTCTAATGGTGACACATCTAAGGGCTTCTTCCTCCTGGATTTAGAATGACTGATTAAGTGTTGAAGAAAAATGATGAAGAAAAGTATTATTAATTTCACATGAGTCATTTTTACCAGCTTTCTATAAAATCACTGGTTAAAGGGATAGCAGAAGATAAAAGTAAAAAGGTGAATTTTGTTAAATTCACCTGTTAAATAAGTTATAGACTTTAGACTTTATTTAGTAGGCAAAATTGTTAAGCAGTAGAAAGTGATTCCACATGATATATGTTTAATTGAATGGCTGGTGTGAAAGTTACTGATTTATTAACATCTTTGTATGATCAAATTGAAGCAATTGGCATTTGTGGAAAGTTGGCTGTTTCAACTCCAGGTGGAACAGAATAAATTACTTTTGGAAGAAAATTCCTTAATTTGAAGGGAAAAAAATGACCATGGTGTGCCTTTTTTCACACAAATTTAGAGACAGTGCCTGCCTATTATTCTTGGAGAAAAGTGAGATGTCACTATAAATCTAAATATAGAGATGTAGAGGTGGAATAGTAGGAAATATAAATGTGCTTTGTAGGAAAACATATATTAAGTTTATTTAGACAATCTATGCCCTTGAAGAATTAAAGAAAAGTTTTTTTTATAAGTATGTAGGGCAGGCCGATTGTGTTCCTCAACCTCAACATGATTTAAGACACAACTGGAAATGCACCAAGATCACTCTATGTGTGTGTTCTATCTAATAGAAGCCATCCATGAGCTGGGTGTAGGTACATATTCTCTAAAAATGGGAATTTTCTTAATTATTGGTTTTCTTTAAAGGAATGCAGAATGTCTCTAGGGAAAAAGAGGCTTCTTATAGTCACAAGATCCAAGTAAGTTTGTAATTCTGACTTTTAGGGTAAAGGATCTATATGAGTGGCTCTCAACTTTCCTAATGCTGAGACCCTTTAATATAGTTCCTTGTGTTGCGGTGACACCCACCCCACACCATAAAATTATTTTTGCTGTTACTTAATAGCTGTAATTTTGCTACTGTTATGAATTGGGTGATGCCTGTGAAAAGATCATCCAACCCTCAAAGATTGAGAAACACGGGTTGAGAAACACAGATTGTTACATAAGATTCTAATAGAATTTAAGCAGTTTGCAACAGTTGAGCTGAGCTTTGGGTATTCATAACTCAAGGGTGTCAGAATTCAAGTTAACAAATGTTTACTATTGGCTATGGTACTGGCATTTTCTGTACCTTTGAGAAACTAAGGAAGGGGTTTCTATCTACATTTGGACAAAATATGAGACCAGTGGCAGAACAAGAAGATCTAAAATTAACAATAGAAAGTAGTCAGAAGTTAGACCCTCTTAAGTTTGAGTTTGTAAATAATGGAGAAAGAACTACGACCAGGTAATGTTTATTATTTTGTGCATAGGCTTTTTGTGAGTTGGAACTAATCCAATGACACCTAATATAACAGCATAAAAGAAGCATTACCATAAATAATTAGGGGAGGGAAGCATCCGTACAATAGCTATACCTATTTATAATAAAGGCACATAGGGATACTACTCAAACTCTATGGTTTCAGTGTCATCTCTAACCAAGGTCATCTCTTACATATTTTGACCCAGGTCATCTCTAACCTATTTTCAGCTGTTTTTCACAAGTGTATACACCAAGCCATAATGATCTCTGTAGAAATATCCATAATCAATCTATTTCAACCATTCTCATAGCATCTATACCACACAGCAGCCAAAATGACTTTTAATCATATTTTGCAACTCTTTCTTAAGATCATCTAACAATTCCCACAAGAATATATTCTGAATTCTTGATATTCTTCTACAATGTCTTTCAATAACTAGGCCCTGTCTATTGTCTACCAGCCACATGTTGATCTGCTAACCACAAGGTCAGCAGTTTAAAACACCCACCTATTCCATTGGCGAACGAGGAAGCTGTCTACTGATAAAGAACTGCAGTCTGGGAAACTCACAAGGGCAGTTCTGCCCTGCTCTGTCAGGCCATGATGAGGTAGGATTGACTCAATTGCAGTGAGTTGTTGGGGTTTTTTTTGTTTTGTTTTGTTTGTCTCTTCTTCTCTCACTCATCTCTAGCTATTCTGACCTCCACTCTTTTGGGAGTACATCAATGACCTTCTCCACTATGGTCTTTGTAATGATTCTGCCTGGAAAACCTTGCCTGTATTTTCATATGACTCCCTTTTCAGAACACCCCTTGCCTGTATTTTCATATGACTCCCCTTTTAGAACACCCCAAAGCCTCTGTCATCTCACAGATAATATTCTTCTGTGTTCTATCCCATTCTTTCCAATGATTTCCATAGTGTATTTTGACCCACACAGTTGAATACCTTTGCATAATCAATAAAATAACAATAGACCCATTTATGTTTTTCAGGCCAGATCCATTTGATTTCACAATGTGCAACTGTTTCTTCTGACTCGGATTTGAATATTTGGTAGTTTTCTCTTTATGTATTACTGCTACCATTTTAAAAAATAATCTTCAACAAAAGTTGGCCTATATGTGATATTCATAATAGTTATATAATTTCTGCATTCTGCTGGGCCACTTTTCTTTGGCATAGGCATGGCTATGAATCCTGGTTATTGGTCACCTATCTGTCTTCCATATGTCTTGGCATAATTCAATGAATATTTTCAGTATTTTATCAACTAACTGAAGCATGTCAGTTGATATTCTCTTAGTTCCCAGAGCATTGCTTTTTTTTTTTTTTTTGCTGTTTTCTATGAAGTTTGACTTCTACCTTAAATACCATTGGTTACTGATAACATACAAGATCACATGACCTTGAAATGGTTGAATTTGTCTACTAATTATTTTTATTACAGTGATTCCTTGTATTCCTTCCGCCTTATTTTGTTGCTCTCTGCAGAGTTCAATATTTTTATCCATGTGATTCATCAATATAACTCAAGATCTGACTTTTCAATTTAGTTCTTTCAAATTGAGATATGCTGAGCTTGTTTTCATTATTAGCTTTCTAACTCTAGATCTTTGTAAATTTCATTATAATGCTCCACTTTGTCTTCTCTCGTTATCTTTTGAAGTTTTCTGCTCAATCCATTTACTTCATTATTTCTTCCATGTGCTTTCACTACAGTATGGTTAAGAGCAAGTTCCAGTCTCTTCTGACATCCAATTTTGTCTTTTTTTCTTTCCTGCATTTTTAAAGACCTTTTGTTTTCTTCATGCATTTTTTTTGGTGTTTTTTTTTTTTTTTTAGGCATTACTGCCCTCAGGTGGTGGGAGGAGGAGGCCCAGCCTTTGCTCCTGGGAACCGGAATTGAACCTCCATCCCAGTGGGCCGCAGTCCCGCGCACAACCACTACGCCACCGGGGCTCAGCTCGCATTTTGTTTTTAATATCATCCTATTACTCTTTGGGTCTCTGGTCACTAATATTCGCTGTGTCAAATGTGTTCTTGAGATATCCTCCTGTGGCAGTCATGTGCTTATGTTAATTTTATAATTGAAATGTAGGGGTGGAGTCTGGCCTGTTAATCAGGAGATAGCCTTTGAGTAGCTGATGAGGCCTCTGTGTGGGCATGGCTTTCACCTGAGACTCCTGGGAAATCTCACAGTATTTCCCTCGTGAAGATGAGAAGCTATCTTCCCCAGTTGTTGGGAGTTAGTTTCAGAGATGATTAATCACGGACGAGACAAGCTGGCAGCGTTTGAGAAGCTGGAGGAGCCAGCGGAGAGACCACACAGCTTTGCCCTGATGAAGACAGACCTCTGAAGCTGGGGTGGCATGCTGTTGATGGACCTGAGTCCTGGAGGCAAGGTTCCCTGCCAGCATCGGGATTCTGCACCCACTGACCTGTGACTTCATGAGTCGGAAGCAGACTTTATAGACTGGCTTCGGGCATATGGGTTATTATTGGACTTATGACT
This sequence comes from Nesogale talazaci, assembly GCA_004026705.1. Taxonomy (NCBI): domain Eukaryota; kingdom Metazoa; phylum Chordata; class Mammalia; order Afrosoricida; family Tenrecidae; genus Nesogale; species Nesogale talazaci. Next base: position 177,391 of record PVJH01000824.1, on the reverse strand, counting down.
TTGCACTGGACTGGATTGGGATGCCTTCTTAGTGTCACATTTATTTTGTATATAAACCCTTTCCTTATACCTATATGCTTGTCTCTGAAATTTGTTCCTTTAGTCTATCCGGACTAACTCACGTCCAAATTCAAGTGGGACAGATACACTCTGAGTTGTATTGTGGCTTTTTGAACTTATTTTAATTCGTCTAATCTTCAATCTGAATTTGTATATGACTAATTCATAATCTATATAAAGACAGCTCTTGGCAAGTGGTTTAAGCTGGTGATAATGAGCTGCTCTGTCATCTCTTTCCACAGTTGTAGTCACTTTGATTACAATATATTTAAACTAGTGACACCCATGTGTACATTCACTGTTTATGGTCTTAAAAATGTATTTACAGTGATAAAGTGGCTGACCTTGCAAAATTCTGGAATGTTAGCTCCAGCTTTATTTTGATCACCAAAGCCATAATTTCCAACTCCTACCCATTAGTCTTTTTTTCAAATTTTATTATTGTGATCATCAATAATTATGTCAATAACTTGACTGAATGCTTGTTCACTTTGAAAATGAAGAAATTGTTAGAGTTCTTTGATTCCTTCATTACTGGCTCTAGTATTTTATGTATAAATTCAAAAATAGTTATATTTTCATAAAGTCATATTAATTCAAGCCCTGAACCATATTTTCAACCTATGCATGTTTTTTCTTTTGGTTTCCTAAATCCAATTCTTTGCACCTTTCACTATAACATTTTATCTTCCTGAGCTGCCACTTGAGATAGTTTGTTCTTTAGCAGCCTCATTGTTTCCAATTGCTTTAGTCAGTATCAGTCTCTCTGATATTCACTTTTGTTTTCTTCTTTCTTTTCTGTCTTTTGAATGAACTTTTGCTTCATTGATACATGGTATTCTTTATGTCATCTTACAACTACCCTGCTCTTCTGTCTTTAGTGCTTGGTGCATCAAAGTTGTTCTTGAGTGATCTTTCCTAGGCTCATTTAATCCTTTTTGTCAGTTTGAATCTCAATTTTTATAAGCATTCAATGGCTTGCTCCCTGTCCACTTGCCTTGTTTTAGATGATGATATGGAAACTTTCTATTCTTTGCTCCAAACCAAACTAATCAAAGAAAACAAATACAAGCTCACTGGTAACTAGTAAGTTCCAGGAACTTTGTAGGGCAGTAGCCCTCTGGTTTCTGAGACTGTAAATCTTTATGATCATAGAAAACCTTGTTTTCTCCCACACAGTGGCTGCTGGTTTCTAAATGGGGACTTTGCTGGTCGTAGCCAACTGTGTAACTCACCATGTCACCAGGGATTTCTTCCCACACAGGATGTCAATTTTATTTCTGTGTATTAGCTCACTTAGGGTAATACATACATATGCCATTGTTTTGAAACAAAGGTATTTTCAATTAAAAATCCCTTTTCTTGAAAAATCTACCACATAACATTCAGCTTTATTTCATATATTTTAATATCATATATTTTCCAACAATGGATATTTTTTCATTGTTTCCAATGCTTCTCATCCCAATTGCTAGCAAATGATTATCAGTGCTTCTTGAGTATGTTTAATAAGTTTTGTGCAGAGAAATTGGTAAAATCATTTTGTTTCTGTATCATTCACTTTAGTGGTTGATGGGTCAATATGAATAATAGTTAATGCTATTAACTACTACATTGCCTGTGTAAATATTATCCTATTACAGAGAGCATTAACATGTCCAAGATAGTGAATATTCTTTTTGACTGTGAGTATTATGCCAGCTTTCTTACATCTGCCATTCTTTTTTTAAATTCTTTGGCATCACTGCCATCTGTTGGGTGTGGGAGACCCAGTCTTTGCTCCTAGAGAGCTGCTGCTGGATTTGAACCACCAAGTCAGTGGGCCGCAGTCCCACACTCAACCACTATGCCACCGGAGCTCAACCACATCTGCCATTCTTGATATATTGAATCCTGATTCAAAATAACCAATAATCAATCTCAGTTCACTTGTGTCTAGAGTGTCTATTCTCATTTGCTCGATTTTTTTAATCCTACCAATTTACCTGGATTCATACTTCCCAGGTTCCAGATTTTCTTGCAAATTGTTTTTTTGTATGTTTTTCTTTCATTTTTAGTCACACTCCTTCCATAAATGGAAGACTCTATGCTCCTTTCCTTCCATACCAAAAATGTAGATTCTATTTTGCAGAGACAGCATTTTCAACATATTTAAAGTGTGTTTAGTTTCAGAAACATGACTTCTAGTATTATATCAGGCAATACTATATAACTAATCACAATTTTTTCTCAGAAATAGGATGCCCATTCCTTCTTCCTAGTCTGAGTTAGTTTAGAAGCTCAGCTGAAACTTTTCACAATATTGTGTTAACATAATAACTTGCTGTTATTAAAATGTGGAAGGTATAATAAACAGCATCACAGCAACATATAAGTCTTCCTTGAATGCCAAACTAACCAATGAGTAATGGAAATATGCTGTAGGAGGACAAATATTTAAATTGAGAATAATTTTGGATCCTCTGACAACATTCTGAACTGGAATTAATGGAGATTTTATCAGTATTGGAGCTTTAATGATTAGCCATAAGGGTGATACTGAATGATATACTGCAATTGGAAATTAGAGCCTAAAATGACATTTATACATGTTTTGAGTAAAAGAAATTGAATGATTTATTGTTCAAGGATACTGTTTAGGCAGCAATTTACTCATGTATGATTATTAAATTCATATTATAATCTGTATCACTCTGGTATAATTGTTTTGTTTAGAGCTTCTAATATAAAGATGAATGGTTCAAACCCATGCAGCAGTGTCACATAAGTTAGGCCTGGTATTCAGCTTACTTAGAGTACAACAAAGAAAATCTTTTGAGCAATGCAGTTCTATAAAGTTCAATCAACAGGTTTTATATCTGTTTTTCATAATAATTAAAGGAATTTCATAAAAATTCGGTAGTCAGCTAAGTGCTTACAACTTCAATACTGTATGCACTATGTGAGGTTTTTATTTAATTTTTCTTCTTTTTTATCTGCACTCAATACATTTCTATCCTAAATAGATTTACAAACCTATTGATGCTTTGTAGTTTGTGATGACAACTTGGTGTTTGTCACTCCATGCCCAAGCCCTCCTCCTCCTCTCTTTGGTAATCTGTTACCATGGAGGGTTAGCACTTCAGGCTCAATAACTTTGGGTTGCTTTAGCGTTTGACTTTCTGCTGGCTTAAGTCAATGGGATGAATAATCAATGACTGGTGAAGAAAGGGCAGAGAGACTATGTATCTACTTTAGTACTCTAACAGGATATTTATTTCTCTCTTTGCCAAGAAATTTTTCAGTGGATGAATTTGTTTAATCTAGCTCTCACTCCTGTGAAACTAATGTTCTCTCAAGACTAAAGCTGTAGCTAAATGCAGATCAAGTGTCCTTGTCATTACTCTTCATGTGAATTGGACGTTAAGGCATTCATGGCTTTAATAATGTACACAATTTTGTAGAAATCAAAATTGCATCAAATCAGTTTTGACTCATGTCAAGCCCATGTTTGACAGAGTGGGACTGCACCATACAACTTTGTTGGCTACCATCTTTGCAAGCGTGGAGAGCCCCGCTTTACTTATGTGTGAGGCTAGTTGAGTTTGAATGCCAGACTTCAGGCTCATAGTGGAGAATAAATTGTTTGAGACTTCCAGGAACTTTAACTTGGTAAATAGCTCCTGAATAAAATGTTTTCCATTAACTCTTAAGGAAAAAACTTAACAAATGTTGTCTGTAAAGAGTGATAGTAAAATGAAAAAAATTGGATTCTGTGGACTAAAACACAAAGTTGGTTATATCATACCCTATTACCATTGAGTGTATTCAGACAAAGATAAATCTAATAGAAGAGGATAGAACTGTCCCCACCGCATCTCAAAGAATGCAAATATTTTGGGACCAGACCGACACATCTTGCGAGCTTGAACAGTTCACCTTTGTTTATCTCTCTAGCCTTGGTACTATGCTACCAGGACACCTATACTCATAATATTAATTGATACATAAAGAAATAAAACAATTGCCTTAAAAATCTTACTACCAGTATTCAAACTATGATAACATTAATTAAACCTATTTTCCTAGCTCTAATAATGAGGATAATGACTTCGTTGATGGTGGAAATGGGGAACATTTTGCACAAATAGATTTTGCCATATGAAAGCCTTATTGTCAGAACTAATAAAAATTCTATGAATTGAAACATTTATATCTTGCAGTTAATAAGAGAGTCAGTTGCAATATTTGGCCAACTGGCCATAGTTTGCTGACCTCTTCCCTGAGTATGTTATGGGGCAAAATTAATTGAGTTTTGTTTATCCAACAATTTTCTCCTTTAACAGTTCCCTCTCAGTGATTGAAGACATCACTCACTTAGTATCACGACTCATAATGTTTACTTCTTATGTTAACATACTTTTAATCCAATGCAGTATTTATAGAATACAAACCTAAATATGCATCTGTTATTTAAGTCTTCATCGGTTCCTCACAACTTAAATGGACAGGAACAAAGTATTTTTACCCAACTTCTGTATGTATAACTATGTTTCTTAGCTTTATTATCTCCTCATCCCTCACAGGCATGCTGTTCTCTTATTTATTTTCAGTTTTTTTAAAGCAATCACACATCCTTATTTTACATGCTTATTTTTGCCTTTTTTCTTTCACACCACAACTACTTCCTGATGAAGCCTTTTGAGGCTATTTCCCTCAAATGATAAATCACATAATATATTTTGAAATCTCCAAGCACCTTTTACATAATTCTAATAATTGCATTTAATCCATATTAATGAATGATACATGTAATCATTTATGTGTAATCTTCTTGCTGAATTACAAATTCACAAATAGCTGACATAATTCCAGATACATAACAGGAAACAGGCTTGATCCTTAGTCATAGACTGAAAAGTGAATAGATAGACTCAATAATTTTATAGGCCAGATCTCAGTAATCCATAAAGTATGTATGTATTATTCACTATGCATATATATGTGTGTGTGTTTCACAAAATGTTTATTTTTCAAAATTCTCAAAATTTAATCTGCACTGTAAGATAGATTTTATTTTTCACAAACTGCAAAATATTGTATTCACAAAGATATATGATGAAGTAAAGATAAGATGACATATCAAAGATGACATTATAAGCAACTGAAACCTTCCCTACTGTATATTCATGACTTCTTATATCATAAACAGTTTATAGGTGAAAACGAATAAGTCATGCATATAGGTTTACACTTAAATTTGTATTAACATTTATTTGGAATTTATTTGTGTTGTTCTTCCATTATAAATTAATGATTCAATGAAGTAGTTAAGAATCACAACTTCCTTATCCCATCTTTTTATGGGTTTGATTTTTTTAAAAAGCTAATATTCACTTCCCTTATTTGGTCATTAGTTATATCTGTTAGGTGTTTCTCACCATTATAAGTAGGATTTAATAATATTTTAACAAACATTATATAGTAAAAGAGAATGTGAGCTTGGTGATATAAGAGAGGTAAAATAAAAGGAGGACATGAAAAAATAAAAGCGGGAGTAAGTGCCTTTCTAAAAGCTTTAAACATATGTTTCCCAAAGCCTTTTCAACTCTTTTGAGTGAAGGAATCTTTGAAGAGGTAGATCGTTGTCTTTTGTCTCTTCTATTTGGCAACATTCCAATTTTCCTTTTAATGTCTTTCTGCACTCTTCTTATTCCCATCCCATCTGATATCCTCTTTCCTCCCACCTCAAATATGTGATTAAACACACACACACACCAAATCCTATATATTTTCATATTTTCAACCCTTAAATATAAATAAGCATTGCATCTTATTTTGTTAACTTTTTCAGGAGCATTTGAAGTTTTTATATAGAGAAATAAACCCTGACACTTTGAAATTGAGTGTCATATATATGACTATAGAGCAACAGTTACTTTGGTAACTTTACATATTTAGGGATTAGATATTTATGAGTCACATTTACACTATTATTGGCTGTATTAGTTGGAAGAATCTTTTATTCAAATTACCATGTGAAAATATACTAAAAATTTATGGGTGACAACATTCAATAAGGAAAAAAGTCATTTAAATTCAACAGATTTCATATTTAAAGCATTCAGAACTTACAACATCTGCTATAAAACATAGTAAGACAGAAGTCACCACATCTATAAGTTTGCAATATAGAGGTATTTGTGCATTTGTAGGATGCTGGAATTTCTGCAACTGACATGTTTTTAAGTGTAACAGTGTCACCCAAACTAAGTAGATTCCAGCAGACTTTCCGACTAAGAACACACTATGAAAAAGGGGAAAAAAACTGTCCACTAGATAGAGATTTGTCAGTAAAAATCTTATGGCTAAATAATAATAATAATAATTGCAAGATACTGAAAATCTGAGAAATAACTACAGAGGAGTGGGGAAGATAGTGCCAGAAGCTGAGCCCCTAAAATCAATACACACTCCAAATATGGGTGAGGAAGAGCAAACTTCTCAAAGTAGAATAGCTTAGAATGACTTGGAGATGGTCAATCTTTGGTAGAAAAGACTTTGGGACCTTCATGTTGACCAGGCATGGTTCAAAATCAGAAGATATTGCTTCAAGCATCCATTAATAAATGGAATTTTAAGAGTGTTAAGTATATTGAACCTAAAAAAAACTCCAAGTCATCAAAAAATGAAATGGAATGCAAAAAATAGATATCCTAAGCATTAGTGGGTTTAAATGGACTAGTTTGGGCCAATTTGAAACAAAACTTCATATGACATACTAACCAGGAAAGACAAATTCAAAGGAAATTACTTAACCTTCATTGTCAGCAGGAAATTTCAAAATCAATCTTGCAGTACAGTCCTGTCTGTGATTAGAAAATATCCTATCTATGCACAAAGAAATCCTGTCAATACAACTATTTTTCAAATTTGTGCACAACCACAGAACTAATGGTACAGAAATTGAATAATTTTGCCAGTGTCTTCAGTTGGAAATTGATCAAATATGCAAACAGGATCCATTGATAATTATTCATGATTGCAATGAAAAAGTTGGGAACAAAGAGGAAAGAACAATAATTGGAAAACAAAGCCTTGGTGATGGAAATAAAACTGAAGATTCCTTGATAGAATTTGCAACATCAACAATTTTTCATTGCATGTACCTTTTGTCAACAACACAAAAGACAACTTTATGTATGTGGAATAGAATGGATAACACAGAAATCAAATTTAGGCCATCTATAGGGAAAGACAATGGAAAATCTTTATATCAGCAGCTAAGGCAAAGCCATGGGCTGATTGTAAAACATACCAGTAATTGCAAATATGGAAGTTAAGCTTGAAGCTAGAAGAAAAATTTTTAAATATATGACAGCCAACATAAGATCTTGAGTATATGCCAATGGAATTTCGATAGTGTGTCAAGCACAGAGTATGTGTACTATAGCACTATATTCTGACAGAGACTTGTTGCACTTTAGGAAAGTATTAAAACTATCCTACACAGAGAAAGCAACAGGCCATCAAAAGATAGAAGAAAAAATAATGATCAAAGTGACAGAAGAGACTCTGAAACTTGCTTTTAGTTGTAGCTCAGGTAAGGTAAATGAAGAAATAATGACATCAAAGAGCAGAACAGGAAATTTCCAAGGAATGCTCAAGAAGACACAGCGAAATCTTATAAAGAAAGGTGAAAAGTACTAGCATTAGGAAATCAAAAAGAAGGAGCACGTTCAGCTTAACTTGAAATGAAAGAACACTCACACAGAAATCAAACCTCTACTTGTAATCTTGAAAATTTCCACAGTAATACATGGAAAGATACAGGAATCACCAAAAGAGGATGGAAAATAATATATAAAGTCACTATACCGAAAATAATGAACAGTCCGCCATTTATTGAGGTAACATATGGTCAAAAACCAATGCTATTGAAGGAAGAAGTCTAAGTTGTACTGAAGGCATTAACTGTAAATAAAGAAACAAATAGGGCAGTTACTAGATTAGCAGTTCATTGGAGTAGATATGACAGATAAGGTTGGGCGGGCGGAGGGGGTGGGAGCTAATATTGATAAGTACAAGCACAAAGAAAGTGCTCTAAAATTGATTGTGGTGATGGTTGTGCAACTTTCTTTATATGATTAACTATTGAATTGCATAGTTTGTGAATTGTATGTCACTAAAACTATTTTAACAGAATGAAGCAAGGATCAATTATCTCTGAAGGCTCTGGAGAATTTGTTTTTTTCTCAGCTAAGCGTTCCTTAGCTTTAAGATAATTCATAATTCCACCATCATATACCACCATACCTATGTCTAGCTATGCCTTTTCTTCATTTTATAAGAAATAACTGTGCTAATATCCACCCTATTCTTTTTTTTTTCAAGCTCTTGACATCAGCTCCTCTCTTTTCCCCCACCTCCCCCTCTCTGGAGACCCCTTGATAAATTATGAACTATGATTGTTTTCATATCTTACACCGCCATGTCTCCCTTCACCCATGTTTCTGTTGTTCATCTCCCTGGGGGAGAGGGGTTATGCTTTGATCATTGCAATCCATTGCCCCTTCCTCCTTTTCTGCTCCAACTTTCCCCCTATCCTCCTGGTAGCGCTACTCCCATTTCTAGGTTCATCTGACCTAGATTTTGTGTATTGTAAGGTATTTTCTGTACCAGGATGCATGCTCCAATCTAGCCAGAAATGAAAGACAGGACTGGGGTTATAATAGGGGTGAGTGAGGAAGCCTCAAAAAGCCAGAGTAATTTAGTTTGTTTCATCAGCACTATACTGTGCCCTGGTTGACTCATCCGTTGACCCATCTGTGAGGGGAGGTCCTATTGTCTACAGAAGGGTTTTGAGTCTCAGCTTCAACTCTTCTTGTTCTCAACAATATGGTTTTATTTGTTGGTTGACTTGTTTTGGATCTACTGGTGTCTGTTACCTGATTCTGTCCACATGAAAGTATGCTTCTCCCATGTGGGCTTGATTCTTCTCTGCTTAATGGCCACTTGTTTAGATTTATGCCTCTAAGAACAAGAAACTATCTTTTGTTAGTCAAGCACCATCACCTTTATCCACCACATTTACATATGCACCAATTTTTTCTTCAGTAATCATTTTGAGAGGGTGAGCATCAGAGATTGCTTGGTTGTTAGAACAAAATGTTCTTGCACTGAGAGAGGACTTGAGCAGAGGGCCAAAGTCCATCCACTTCCTCAAGGTATTGAAATATAAATATATGTGCATAGACCAATATCACTGTTTTATGAATTAATATATTTACACAACTACACACCTATGTTTATACTTCTATCCATAGCTTCTCTTTCTAAATCTTTCCTTTGATTCCATTTACATTCCTACTGCCTCACTTTATGCTCACCCTTCTCCTGTCTCAAAATAATTCCTCTCAGCTACATTTCTGTTCCTCCATCACCACAACACACTGGGATTTCTACATCTTCCTCATTGCTTTTACTTCTCTTGTTGTGCCTCTCTCTATGGAGATTGTTGGCTCACATCTTCTTTCCCCCAGATCTTCTCCCCTCAAGTTCCTATGAATCCATTGGTCCTATGAATCCATTTGCTTTTACCATTTACCTTAAGATTCCTTCTCATGCATATCTTATACAGGTAGACAAAAAACCCCAGAAACAATCAAAAATATTATTCTATTCTATTCTCCTCTTCATGGTGTCTGCTGAACATATTCTTAGAACCATTGTATGTGACTGCTTTTTTTTCTCTTGCTGCTCTTAAAATTTTCTCTTTTTCCATGAGTTGTATAACTTGACAATTATGTGAGTTGTTGAATTCTTCTGGGGTTTAAAATACTTAGGATCTTCTCTGATTGCTGTATGAATGTCAGATTCCCTTTCATCAAAGGTTAGAGAAGTTTGCTTTCAAGAATTCCCTTCCTTATTTAGCTGCTAAACTTCTCCATTGTGTCTTGTTCTGGAAGACCAATCAATCAAACAGGGTTCCTTTTCTCGAGTTTTCTTTAGCTTCTATGAATATTTACTTCAAATACTATTTGAATAATGATGGTAAGGAGATATAACTCTAATACACAGCTTTCTTGCTTTCAAAGCATGCACTATCACTTTGATCCCGTCACAAGTTACACATGAGCACAACAAAGTGTTCTGAAATCTCCATTATACACAAAGATATCCAAAGTTTATTATCATTCACAAAATTGAATGCCTTGATATAATCAATAAAGCAGAACAAATATCTTCTGGTATACTAAGCTTAGACCCAAGATCCACCTGACATCACCAAAGATATCCTTTCTTCCATATCCTTTTTTTTGTATAAGAATTGAATTTTTGACAGCTCAAAATCCATGTGCTACTGCAACAATTGTTGATAATATTCAGTAAAATTTTACTTGTGTGTTATATAAATGATACTGTTCTATAATCTGCATATTGTTCTCAAGAACATCCATTGTTTGTTGTGATTCACACAGTAGAGGGACTTGGTATGCCAATAAAAGACAATAGCGTCAGCCAATTCACTAAAAAAAAAATTAATAAAAACCCTGTGTGTTTCTCTTACATGTGGTTTAAGATTATACAGAGTCTAGAATGGAGTGAATCTATTTTGCATGCTTGAATGACATGGGTTTTTTTACTGTCAGAGGAATAAATTGTTATGTTTTGAATAGTATCCCCCGTCTAACCTCCAAGAATATTATATTTCTAGTATCTGCTTTTTGTGAACTTGACTGTGTTGGTCATGTGCTTATGTTAATTTCATAATTGAGATGTAGGGGTGGAGTCTAGCCTGTTAATCTGAAGATAGCCATTGAGCAGCCAATGAGGCCTCCGTGTGGACATGGCTTTCTCCTCAGACTTCTGGGAAATCTTGTGATATTTCTCTCATGGAGATGAGAAGCTATTTCCCCATTTGTTGGGAGTTAGTCTCAGAGACGATGAATTATGGACAAGACAATACGGCAGCATCTGAGGAGATGAAGGAACTGGAGGAGAAGACACATGGCCTTACCCTCTACTAATCTTGACTAAAGAGACTGTGCTTGAAAGTCTGTATGTCAGAATAGCTTCATGATGAATAATATTGTTTCTTTTATTTTAGTTATTCTAAAAAGAGAATAGTTGCATATGCATGTTTGTGTGCATATCTGTATGTGTATAAATTTAATCATTAATGAAAAAGTCAGATTTTTGTATTTAAGAACTCATAAACTATGTTTTAAGCACCAAGGAGAGGTCATATTTATATTCATACATACCATGTATCACTATATTTTAATTGATAATATTTTGTGTGAATAATATTCAAGTTTCCATTTTGCAATGTGATATGACTTATATTTTCTTATATTTTAGACACTGGGATCAAGTTATGTCCTAAGAGAGTGGTTAAGATAAATGTCCAAGAAATAATACGAAATAAAAAGTTAATTAACTCAGAAATGGAAATAACTCCTAATCTCATTAAAAACAAAGCAGGCTTTGAGGATGAGCAAACAACTCATAATATAGCTTGCATAAATGAATAGCTAGCTTTACGGATATCTTTCACTTATCATTCTTGATACTTAATGGAGTACAACTGATCTGTCTTTGTATTTATAACACATTAAAATAACAAATTTAAATCACATCTGAATATTTTACTTAAATTGATGCTAGAATGCAAGGCAAGTTGATAAGAAAAATCATACTGAAAAGGGGTTAAAAAATAACAATAGGTATGAAGTATTTGCAGGTGAGGCAGCAAATATTATTCTCTGTCTTGAATTTAGCTCTATATTTTTCCTTTACTTTGATTCAGTACATAAAATATATGTACACTAATGGTCACAATCAGATCCAGGATTATTTATCTGACCCAAAGTTTTCCACTTGACTATCCTCAAGAAAAGTCAGGAAATTTGCAAACATGGTTGAATTGCAAGACCTTATGTAAATGAGAGATTGTGGAAATTAACCTTAATTATTAGCTTCATGAAAATATGCTTGTGCTTACAAATGATGCACTTCCATTTTCCCTTTCATTATTTTAATATTTTTTAATAATTGTATTCCATACTTTATAATTTCTTTAGCACTTAAAATTAAGTTATTACTTTATACCTTTAATATAACTATCACTCAAAGTAGTTTTTCTTTGCTTTTTAATATGTGGGTACAATAAAAATATTTTAATAAGAAGATTATTCACCATTCACTTTCTAAATTAATATTTTCATTTTATTCATTTTATTAGTATCTTATATTGTTTCTGAAGCTTAGTCATATTTGTTTTCAAAACACCTGATTCAAAATTCCTGACTAATGTCACTATGTAATTATATTCATAGAGGCATAAGAGAAACTATTTTTTATTTTAGTGTGCCTGATATTAACAGATGAATGTATCATTTAATCCTCTCACAACAGGACATTTTCATAGTCCTTGAGAGTCAGTTATCATTGTTGTAGAAGCAATTCAACACATTATAGAATGAAGAAATTAGTTGCTTATATTGAGTGTTTTTTTTTCCTTTCAAAATGTAGACAATCACTCTAATCATTTAGTTGTTTAAATCCACTGGCTAGCAGATCAGGACATTCATTATTTATTCTTTGATTTTAAAAATAATTAATAATATATATCATTAACAATTAATAACATATTTGATAACTAATAATTTATGCTGAAAGACCTGTATACTCTTAAATAGAGCTCAATATTTCTATCATATCACAATAATTTTATCACAACTATACATTTTATATTAAAATATGTATTTTTACAAGTTCTTTTGCCTTGGACATAGCATCAGTGGTAAAAGAGGCATTTCTAAACATATGCAACCTTCTGAATTGCTGTAATTTCAGTTTTAAAAGCTTACTTGTTACAAAGCCATATCTTGATAATTATCTTCATTGAATCTTAGTGCATAAAATATCCTTCCATTTCTCAAAATCCAAAAAGTTGCATTTATTTGTCTAAAATATTATCCTAAGATTTTTGTGAGTGAGGAACATTTTGGATAAAATAGAACCTTAAAATGCATATTAGGTTTTAGATCTTTGCATTTGACTCTTTTGAGGAAAATTTAATCTTGCTTTTATAATTTTTGCTGTACCTTAGAGAAATTTTCTAAGTCAAATTAGTCTGCATTCAAAATAGGCATTCTATTTTTATGACATTGCAACAACCTGTTATGTATGGGCAGTTAACCCAACTCTTCTCTATTTCTAATTTCTCTTAGTCCTTTTTTTTTTTCTCTTTTGCTTTATTCTTTCTCTTTACTTTCTGAACTTCATTTTTAGCATAAGCTGCCCTTTTGAACACCTGTGATTGGTTGTGTACTAAGTAGTGAATTCATCCGGGATTTTATTCTTCATCACATAGCCTTGTCTATTGTTTGAGGGAAAGTTGAATCACTGGGTGAGTTCACTGCAGATATGAAAGAGGAATAAAAAGTGCTTTGGAAATGATCACTTCTAAATAAAATTATTTTTGAAATCCATTGCAGCATATTTCTAACACATTTATATATTGATTTTTTAAATTGGTTTATGCATATATTTTGCCTTCTATTAAATCATTTCCTTATGTTTCATACTATCTGTGTTCAAGTTCCATTTGAACTTGTTAGTAAATGTATATAACCCTTTTCATCACACTTAACAGTGGAAATAAGAGTCTATAAAAATTGCAACATAGAAACACTGTTTCTGATATTTTGAAATGCTAATAAATAACGTCCACTCCTTCTATTGTAGTCTGTCATAATGTGTAGGCTTACAGTTTACTTTGATAGTGGGTAATCAATGACTTGCAGTGTCACCCATGGTAGATCAATTCCTCAGAGCTTCCACTATGAAGAAAGAACAGGTCATCCACTTCTGAGAGATTGTCTGGAAAACCTTACGAGTTGGAAAGGAGTATTGTCAGAGAGAATATCAGAAGATGAGCTCATCAGGTTGGAAGAAACATAAGATACAACAGGGGACAGCTGCCTCCTCAAATTAGACTCGACCTTCAAGCTCCAAGGATCTTCATTTGTTGAGTGAGTATGATGAAAAATATAAAGAAATAGCTAAAAATACTACTGATAATTGGAACATGGAATTTGGGTATGGATCTAGGAAGAATTAAACAATCAAAAATATGATGGAACATGTTAGATGAATATCCTAGGTATTGGTGAGCTGGAATTGACTGATATTGGAAATTTTGAGTCTCACATATGATTGTTATATTATTTAATATGCTAAAACTTACAAATCACAGATGAATGGTATACATCCATCATAAAAAGGTACATTTCAAAATCTACCTTGAAGTACAATGTTATCTTTAATACAATAATATCTATATGTCTACAACTGTTATTCTCATTTATGCACCTACAACTAAAACTTTAGGATATTAAATGCAAAATTGATGAAATATGCCATCAAATGCATTGATAGTTATTAGTAATTAGAATAATAATTAGTAATTATTCATAATTAGACACAAAGAATGAAACAGTAGTTGGAATATATGCCCCTGGTGATATTTCATCTGTATTATAACTTATCAACTTCTTTAATAAACACTATGAGTATTGTGTGTAAGTTCTTTGAGACCATTACAGTTATTTATTGAACCCAGTCCCCAAATCAAGTGAGGTGGGAGGGATGGTGATTGTCAGAATTGGGTCAAGAAGGACAGAAGGTGGGGACACATCTAATCTCTGCTCTGTGGCAATCAGCAATGAAAGCCCAGGGAAGTCAGACATGGCCTCCATGCCATTTCCTCAGATCTGAACAAAAATTTTCAGAATCCGTTTTTGAAAAGAAAATATTGTAAAAAGAAGTGCAGAGAGCTGAAGTTAGAAGCCCAAAAAGGAAGAGTCCATTAAGCATATGTCAAACTGAAAGAATCACAGAAAATAAAATTCTGACTTCTGATGCCAATTTAGGGATTCCATGCTTAAAACACTGGATGATTAAGGAATTATCAAAGAAGATGGATGAAGGCACATAATCAGTAAACCAAAAAGAATGGATAAACACTCCACTACCTCTCAAGGTAGCCTGATGAAGAACCCACAGAAGGGAGACTCAAAGTGGCACTGAAGGCATTAATGAACAACAAGGCTGCAAGGTTTCAGTGAATGCCAAGCAAAAGGTTTCAGCAAGTTGAAGAAGCACTATACTTCTTGTGTTTAAAAATAAATTTGGAAGATAGCCTCTGACTCACCAGAACAGATCCATATTTGTGCTTATTGCAAAGGAAGGTGACACAGCCTCCTGTACAACAAAGCACTTGGTTTTGCATCTTCCTGGGTTCGGAAGTCCATCGCTCTCCTCGCTCTGACTCTCACTCTGATGAGACTTCCTTTAAGTAATAGTCGCCTTCTGAATCCAGGAGTTTCTCTTAGTAAAAATCTTGATTTCAGAGTACACACTCCACTCCTGGCTGATAATGAAATATCTCCTGCTTCACAGAGGGTTCATTTTTTTCCTCCTCATTGCAATTATAGGTAAATTTTCTCTGCATCTTTCCCCTAATTTCTTAGCAGATCTATATAGCGAAAGATCATTTGGTGGGAGTGAGACACTCTGACTAGAGAGGTAACAAATACTCACTGTTCGTGTAGTGAGTAGGGCAATCTTCACCTTACATACCTTGCACATATTGTTAATAGGAGACCAGTCCTTAGTAAAATATATCATGGTTTGTAAAGTAGAAGGTCAGTGGAAAGGGGAAGACTACCCAACAGATGGATTTACACTATGGCTGCGAGAACGGGCTCAGTCCTTAGATGAATGGTGAAGATGGTGCAGAACCAGGCAGCTTTTCATTGTCTTATATGTAGGCTCATTATGAGTTGCAATGGACTCGTGGCAAATTTACACCAATAATCTACAAAAGTCTCTATATTAAGAGAAAATCAGGTAAACATTTATAAACATGTATCTGTGAGCAATTCTTTATCTCTCTATATCATCTCTCTCTTTATGTCTACGCACGTCTCATAAGGTTAGTTTTTCATAATGAAAGATGTGACTAAGGAAAATTTAATTGACTTTTTCTCTTGAAAAGTTAAGCAATAGGTGGATATATGGGGTAAATATCGTAGAAGAGATTTTGCCTGAAACAAGGAAATAATTAATTACCTGTGCGAATACTTTTCTCAGGCTTGTCTTCTATTGATCTAGAAATATGAGATACTTGTACAAAAATTGATATTGAAGGTTTGTGTTTTTGGTGTGATTTATTTTACTCTGAAAACAAAAACTATAAAAGACAAACAAATTTACTGCCATTGAGTCAATTCTGACTTATCAACTGTAGACTCTAGAGAAATAAAACCAGGGCACTAATACTTTTAGGTATCTTTACATAGATACAAAGATATCTAAGATAAGAAATAAATAGTTAACTAATCTATAAAGCAGTACCAATGACTTGGGGAAGCTCGCTTGCCTAAGACAGCTAATACATTGGCAGTCCTTTGAGTCTTGAGGGCCCCTGGGTAGCCCTCTGTAGAGCAATTCAGGCTATCCAGTCTCGGGCAGCAAACAGCAAGACAGGTCACCAATAGTCAGCTGGATGACAGGGTATGTTAGTCCTCAGCTGAAGCGATGCATATTCTAGTAGGTTGGCAAAGCGGGACTTGAACGAACCTCAACTCAAAACAACACAGTCCACGTATTAGGTCTCCCTCAGATAGTGCAGCTTGCAAATCGAGGCACAGGACAAGCAAGGGAGCCAGCTGGTCTAAAGGTCCTAGAACAAGAGAGAGAAAGGCCAGGATCACTCAGCCATTTATATCTCCGCCCTTCAATTAATGTCAAGTATGTTCATTGGCCATGTTGGCACAACAAAGCTATCTATCATATTGACCCTATAGGACAGGATAGATATGGCTCTGTGCCTTTTCTGAGGCTGTAACTCTTGACCAGTCTCACTGTGGCAGTCATGTGCTTATGTTAATTTTATAGTTGAAATGTATGGGTGGAGTCTGGCCTGTTAATCAGGAGAAAGCCATGGAGTACCTGAGGAGGCCTCTATGTGGGCATGACTTTCACCTGAGACTCCAGGGAAATCTGACAATGTTTCCCTTGTGAAGATGAGAAGCTATCTTCCCCAGTTGTTGGGAGTTAGTCTGAGAGATGATTAACCACAGGCAACACAGAATGGCGGCAGCTGGGAGGCTGGCGTAGCCGGTGGAGAGACCACATGGCTTAGCCCTGATGAAGACAGACCTCTGAAGCTGGAGTGGCATGCTGTTGATGGACCTGAGCCCTGGAAGCGAGGAGCCATGGGAGCCCCCTGCCAGCACCAGAATTCTGTACCCACTGACCTGTGACTTCCTGAATCAGAAGCAGACTTTATAGACTGATTTTGGGCATATGGGTTATTATTGGACTTATGACTTTGCACTGGACTGGATTGGGATGCCTTCTTAGTGTCACATTTCTTTTGTATACAAACCCTTTCCTTATACCTATATGCGTGTGTCTGAAATTTGTTCCTCTAGTCTATCTGGACTAACACACTCACCTTTCTCTCAAAGTGTGTTTGGAATTTTCAAACTACTGACTTCACAGTTAGCAGCCTGATATGTTATGCATGACTCCACAAAGGCACCTCACAGATCAAAGGCCAGACCAAACTCACTCTCATGACTTTGATGCCTGTCATAGGGACCCTATAAGAGATGGTGCCCTTGTGACTTTCTGAGACTATAATGCTTTAAATGAGCAGAAAGCCCTGTCTTTCACCTGTAGAGTGTCTGGTCATTTTGAACTGCTGACCTGGTGGTTAGCAGCCCAATGCATAACCACAATGCGACCAGGGCTCCTGAATAGATCAAAAGTGGGATCCAATTCACTCCATTTGGAACCAGAAATAGTGCTACATTCCTACTTTGAACTGATACATCATTAGTCTCTCTGTTGTCCAATTATAGAACCCCACAGAAAGCACCCGTGAGAAAACTAAAACAGATGGACACTCCCAACTTCAATGTAGATAAAGATTGGCTATTCCCTTATTGTCACAATATCTGAGAGGCTATTTCTGAGACCGTAGGAACTACAACTTATGACTGAAAATCATTGTCTGAAACAGAGCAAAACTCCGATAAGAACAGGAAACGCATTATTCATAGCAGTTGTTATTCTGTACTGTATACTGCTTCTTATTATAACCTGTGTGAATTCCTTCAGATTATCACTTGCTGTTCATCATTGCCGACTCAAATTCAGAAAATAGCAAATTAAATAACACATGGATAATGACATCGGTGCTATACAGCCAAGGATGTGTAATCTCAGTAAGTAAAACCCTAAGGCACTATAGGGACAGAAAGAGTTTTCCAGAAAAGTATGGTCTAGGAATTAAGAACTTGGCAAAAGTATAATTGAATTGATTGCTGTATATCTGATGGATTGTTTCCATGGAGTCAGAAAAATAATAAATGAAATCAAGAATAAACTGATTATTATAATGTTAATAATGATAAAATAATTCATAAATTAGCATTGATATAGACTAAAGTAAAAACAGAAGGTCATTAGTGTAAATGAACCAAAAATTGCATGCTGCCTAGAAACACACTTTAAGAACAAAAATGAATATCCTTCTTATGGGAAAAGCACTCTGTTTGGATTCAAGCAATCCCCAGTTAGGCAAAGATGCTGTGTGAGACCTTTTTAAGTGTTGAAAATCGAGGATGCTACTTTGAAGACTGAAGTATGCCTGACCCAAGTCATGGTATACTCAATGGCCTCATATGCATATGGAAATTTTACATCGGATAAGGATGACCTCAGAAAAATTGATGCATTATTGTGTTCTTGCAGAGAATATAGGAAGTAACATGGAATTTCAAAAGAAGAAATGGGGAACAAATTTCTGATATCTACATGTGACCTCCTCTCTGGGGTGCGGACAATGGGGGATGAGTGTAGTGACACATTGGACAATGTACAATATGAAGAGTTAATAACAATTTGTAAATTATTGGAAGTTCATGGGGGAGGAAAAGAAGGAAGGTGAGTTGGAATTGAAAAAAATAAAGAATCTAGAGGAAAGAGGGGAAAAGAAGCTTACGCTGGAGGGGTTCAAGTAGAAAATGTTTGTAGGTGAAGTTGGCAACATGTGTACAAGTATGCTTAATACAAATGATGTACTGCATGTTGTAAGAACCCCCAATAAAATCTATATTTATAAAAAGAAAGAAGAAATGGATGTTTTGGAAGAAATCCATCCAGGATGATCCTTTGAGGCCAGAATCTTAAGAGTTCATCTCATATACTGTAAACATGGTATCAGAAGAGACCAGCCACTGGAGAATGACATCCGGCTTGATAAAGGAGAGCAGGAGTGAGAAACGAGGGTTTTGATGAAACAGAATGACACAGTGACAGCCGCAGCGGGCTCAAACATTAGAGCTCTTGTGAGGATGGCCCGGGCCGGGCTAGTGCTTGGTCTGCGGGGCTAAGGCTATCTATTTGTTGCAACCGACTTGATGGCATCTAGCATCAACGGCTGTTCTCACAGCCCCAAACAGATAGCCAAATTTCACCGAGTTTTTAAGCTGCACTTTGAGAAAATTATATACAAAGCTCACCACTAAATTGTCAATGCTTAAAACCATTTTTCCTAACGATTTGTTCTGCACACACAAGACTTCCTGTGGTTATGGTATAAAATGAAAAATAGAATAAATAGGTATATAGTCTCATTTCATGCCCCATACTGACTGTATTTTCATTTCCCTGCCTGAAAAACACTGGAAGATCGGCACATCCTTTTGCAAAGCCTTAGTGTGCTATTTACCTGATAATAATTGTACCTTTCATCCATTTTGTAGCATATGATAGTTTTCGATTCCTCAAATCATCCTAAGCATTATGTGATCTGTACATAGTTTGGTATGGTATTGTCATAGTCCAAATCCAACAGCTTATTTTCAAAGATATCACAATGAAGACTCATCTGAGCCTGACACAAGCAGTAGTATTTTAAATCACCTCATATGCAAGCTAAAATCTGGATAAAGAAGAAAGATTGTTGAAGGAGAATTAGTGTCTTTGAATGATTGTTTTGGCAAAAATATTAAATAGAGTAAAGACTTCTAGAACAACAAACATATCTATCTCAGAAGAAGTAAAGACAGACTGTTTCATAGGAGCACAATTTGTTTCAAATATGTCTTATTGGAAAGATCAACACCTAGAGGAGGACATCCTGTTCAGTAAGTAGCAATAAAAAAGAGGAAGACTGCCAACGGTATGGACTTGCTGAATAGCTGCCACGTTGCGCTGAACCATAACCATAATGGTGAGTTTGACTCAGGCATGCTCTGTGTTTCATTCTATTGTACTGAAGGTCACTTGAGTCAGAACTACTTAGATGACACCTAACAATAGCAACAATGCTAACTTAAATGAAGCAAAATTGGTATGAAATTTATATCATTATGGTTTTAGGGTAATTAATCAAATGGCTAAAAAGTTGCTATCTAGATGTTTCTAACACATGGTAACCCATAGTGTAACCCATAGTTACAAGGGCTCACCATAGGACTGATTTATTGGAAGTAAATTGCCGGGCTTACCTTGTAAGTCAACACTCAGTGGACTTCAATCTTGATCCCTTCAGTTAACAGTTGAGCACATTAAAAGTTTACAATATGAATCAAATTTTCCCATTTTGTTTTACAGAAAGCAAAATTAAAGATAATGTAAAATTGCAAAGGAAAAACATTACATTAAAAAACACCACAGTAAGGGCTGAGCCCTGGTGGCGTAAGTAGTTGAGTGAGGGACTGCAGTCCGCGGACTTGGCAGTTCAAATCCAGCAGCAGCTCTCAGGAACAGCGCTGGATAGCTCTCACAACCACCAGAGGGCAGTGATGCCCCCTCCCCCAAAAAGAACACAACAGTAAGATGACAAAATATAAAAAAGTGATTTTTATAAATTTCTGATAGATCATGAAAATGTAAAAAAAGAAAGATAAAATAATTATTCAAACATCAAGTTGATTAAAATCAATCACAAACAAATAAAACAATATGTTGAAATAAACTAAAGCTTTTTTAAGTGAGTGAATTAAATAAGAGCAAAATTCCATATCAGAATCAGTTAAAATAACCTACATGCACTGGTTATTGAAAAATTTCAGGTTATTTTTTAATGGGTACTTAAATTTTCAAACACTTTAACATGAAGATAATATTATCATTTGTGGATATTAATGGAATAAAGCAAATATAATAGGACAATTCATCCAAATAATTCATGTCTCTAAAACTCAGATCCTAGGGTGTCTGAATCTAGGAACTGGTGTTCTGAACCATTAAAACTGATGTTCTTGGCTGTTAAAATGACCACTAAAGGCAGCCAGTTAAAGTTACAATAATTTTAACAGCTACATGCTGGCACATGAAATGTCAGTCAAATCACTGAATAATAGTTACATTTTTAAAAACTGTATACACATTAATATAGGATCACATTAATATAGGATAATCCAAAAATTATCAAGAAATAGATGAATGGATTGTGCAACAATCTTCAACTCCTACCTCCATGCTAATTCTTCAATACTACTTTCAACCAGAGGACTCACATATTTTTTAAATGTTTTTATTAAACTTTATAATGTATAGATATTTGAATGATTTCAAAAAGAAAATTTCTCAAATTGTTCAAGTACAAATATCACAAAAGAAATGATTAGGAGAACAAATTCTTCAAAAGTCACTAGGTAAAACATCATCTAATAATGATAAGTTCAAGGATTTAGAAAATATTCTAAAATTGATTGTGGGAATGATTGTTGCTTTTGTTCTTTTTGTGGGCTCCTGGAGAGCTACTGCTGGATTTGAACTGCCAACCCTGTGGGCCACAGTCCCGTGCAGAACCACTACGCCCCTGGGACTCAGCCTGATTGTGGTAATGATTGTACAACTCTTGATGTAATGCGATTGAACCACTGAATTGTATGATATGTGAATTATATGACAATGAAACTGTAAAAATTTAAAAGAGTAGCTTCCATTACCACCAGAGGGAAGTGATAGTCCCCAAAATTAAAAGAAGCATCAATAAAACAAGACAAGATACTCATTTAAAAACTTGATTATTAAATATCTGAAAGCAATAATAAAAACTTTTTAAAAGCCACACATCATGCTTTCCCAATTTTAATGATTATCCTTGGAAAACAATAATATTAATTTTAATAATTGATTATGAGAAGTAATTTTAAATAATTTTAAAAACATATTTCTAATTGTTTGCTATATGATATATCTATATTTGAGATCACACATTCATAAATATCAAGCATTATAACACATGAATTGAATAGGATATTGTGCTATATTTAAAATTTTTGTTCATAAAATACTTAATGATAAGATACAATTTACAATATTATTTTAAATGGCCTGGAAAATCTATCAAAATAGGCATATTATTCCAAATTTATTGTTATTTTAATAAGTAGATATTTCCTATATATGTACATGCTTTTTCCTAAAATTGCATTGATGATTTCATTGTGTTTATGATACAATTTCTTGTGCTGCATACATTCTATCATTGTTTTACATTTAAATGTAAAGTCCCACTTTGTCAATGATAAGTATTGTTTATTTATAATATATATAAGCAATAATATAATTTTATATTTTTAGATAAGATGAAACTTAATATTTAGTATAGTTTTATCATATAGAAAATGTTTAATAGCTGTGCTTTTGCTTTCTTGACCTTATTCAATTTCTTACCAAGATCTTCTGACAACAAATTCTAAAATAATTTGGGTGACTATTTTTCGCAGTTTGAGTTTGTTCCAATTCCTAGTGTCACTGAAAGAAATACTGCCTGGTCCTGAGCTAGTCTCATAAGTGAGCTACATAAAGTGCAGCCTGTTGTTGCAGCCCCGTGTGAACCAATCTCAATTGAAAGTGTCCCTCTGTCCCATTGAACTTATTCTTCAGCAAACACGATATCCTTTTCCTTGGACTGGTGGCTCTTGATAAACTGAACAAAGCAGTTAAAATAAAGACTCTTTATCATCACTTTTAAGAATAATTATGGCTGCACTTCCAAGACAGATATGATTGTTCTTCTAGAAGTTCATAATTCTTAAAATACTCTTCACCAACTTGATAGGTCAAATGCATCAATCCATTCTTCAGAGGTCTTCTTTATTCGTTGTTCAGCTTTCACATGCATATGAAGAAATTACTATTACCATAGCTTGGATGAAGCATACGTTAGACCTAAATGAAATAATCTCTGGAAAATATTTGATTTGGTGATTTTTTTTTCCTCTGGAAAAAACATTTGAGAGAGTTGTAACAGAAGCACCGATTAGAAAATATTGCTTCATATCTTGACTTCTTCATCAAGCATCAATGACTAAGAATCTAAGAAAAATGAAATCCTTGACAACTTCAGTCTTTACTCTGCTACCCTTCACTTTGTCTATTAGTCCACTTGTAAATATTTTAGCTAGCTTGCAATTACAGTCCATGCTGAAAGCTACAGTATTTAATTCTCATCAGTAAATGCCTCAAGGCATTATTTATTTCAGCTGTTTGTTTATAAGCCTTTCTCCAATCATAATGCAGCATTCTTCAGTTAATTCGAGTTCCCAGATTATTTTCTCCATATATAAATTGGATGTTGCTAAATGCCCTCGAGTGGGGTCCAGTGCAGACTGAACCTCTGTACAACAGAACCAAACACTGAACAGTCCTGTGCCATCCTCACAGTGATTCCTGTGCTTGATCTAATTACTGCAGCCAGAGTGTCAATCCTTGCTCTTATGTTGCCTCTCTACTTTACTACTATATTTTCCAGGGACTGGCCTCTCCTTGCAACATGTCCAGGGTATAACATGAAATCTCTCAGTCCTTGTCTCTAAGGAACACTCTGGACATGCTTCCTTCCAGATCAATTGATTTGTCCTTTTAGCAGTTCACAGTACTTTCAATATTCTTTTCCAGACCCACAATTCAAATGTATCCATTCTTATTCTGTCTTCTTTATTCAATACTCAACTTTCACATACATGTGAGACCATCGAAAATACAATGGTAGGGTTCAGACATATCTAATCCTCTTGATGATATAATTATTTTCAGTGTTCTGAAGAGTACCTATGCAGGAAATTTAGCTGAGGAAATACATTTTTTTACATCTTTGATCTGCTGTTTCAAAGCTTGAAAGCTATTACATACACCCATGGATTCTTTGATGTCATCTCATACCAATGGTATTCATCAGAACACATGGAAAAAGCAAAAATAAATACAACTAAAAATAAAAAATAAAATAAAATAAAAATAAAAAATAAAAACAACTAAAGCAAATTAATTCTAGAACAAAGATAGAACTGTAAAGGAAATGGAATCATTTGTTTTATTGTGAATTCAGTGTGTGTGTGTGTGTGTGTGTGTGTGTGTGTGTGTGTTGTGGGGGGAGTGGGACATATTTTAGACCAGCAACTCTGCATTCAAAAATTCAAATTATGCATCACCACGAACCCATTCCCTGCATTCTACCCAAATCTCCCCTCCTCAGATTCCACTTCTCTCTTTTGTGCCCCCTCTCTCTTCCTTTTCACCCTTCTCAACAACTGTAAATCCTCCAGTCTATTGCTTTATCTCCCTTCCCTTGTTCTCTTAACTTCGGTAAACTTCAAATTCTGTTACCTGTCATCTTATACAATTTTTGTCCCTTTATTTTTGGCAAAATTAAGTAAGCATATTGATGTCTAGGTCTACCTTTCAGTGACATAGTATTCTATTTTATATATGTACCAACGTTTCCTCATACATTTTTTCTATTAATATGCATTTGGGGTGTTTACAAATGATACTTTTAACAGTGCTGTGAGGCTAGTTAATGAAACATCTCTTATTTATTTAGGTATTGTGGCAGTCACCTAATCTGGTGTCCATTTGAGGATTAGGAGTGTAGGGGTGGAGTCTAGCTTGTCAATCTGGTGATAACCAATGGGACCTTGGTGGGCATGACCTTCTCCTAGGAATTCTGGGAAATGTGGTAATTCTTTCTTGCAGGCAGAGACACTATCTCTCTCTCGGTTCACTTCCTTGGAGTCTTTCTGCAGACAACTCTAACTCCCTTGGTGACACTCAGCTGATAAGGCTGGGCCCCCGTGAGACATCACTGAAGAGAAACCACATGAACCTACCGTGATGTGGCCAGAAACCTGAACACGTGGAGACTTCCGCCAGTGTCGAAATGCTTACAACAACACTGAATTCAAAGACTTTCTATCTACTGGCTTGTGGTCGTTCTGAATTTGGCATTGTTGCATGTGTTTTGTGAGCCTAAAGAGGACTTAAAGATTGGTAACAGGCATATGGACAAATATCAGACTTATAATCTTGAATTGACTGGGTTGGGATGTTTTCCTCAATTTTCAATTGCTCTTGTATATATACCTCTTTCTTATGTACATATGTGTATCTATGAATTTTGTTTCTCTAGTCTACCCAGGCGAACATGGGTATATATCTAAAAGTATTCTTGAATTCTGTGGAAATTCTGTGATTTTTCCTTGGCTACTTCATCCAAAAATTGATAGCAGATTCCTTCTCTGTAGTCTATTCTTAGTCTAGAAGATCTGCTGAAAACTCCCATATGAAATACCCATATATTTGAAATACATAACTTTCAGAACCACAGCAACACACAGTCCACCACAGCAACTTGCAACACCAAGTGCTTCAAAATTTCCCCACTTTCAGCAAACAAAATGTGTTATCTCCATACCATAGTTCTCTAATAAAGTCTCCTCTAATCCTGATGCTGAGTTCTTCTTGGGTCAATTCAGATTCTCTGATGATTTGCTCAGCCTACAGAATCAATGAGTATAATGAAAGGATACAATCCTGAAACACACCTATCTTAATTTTAAACCATATAGTAAATCCCTGTTCTGTTGTACAAGTGCCTTTTAATCCATAAACAAGTTCTAAATGAGCACTATGAAGTGTTTCGAATTCCCCACTTTTCTTAAAGATATCCACAATTTGTATTGGTTGAAACTCTCAAATGCCTCTCCAAGAATTTCTTTGGATCTAGTGGTTTTGTAAGCATCTCAGGGCTGTGATAGGTCTGCATGTTGCTTCTTGTTTCCAGAGCACAGAGTCTGTCAGCATAGTGTCATGTTTATTATCGCTAGAGAGTCTTCAAGAGAGTGAGCAGTGAGAGAGTGTCTCTTGTCTCCAAAGTGGACAATACAGAACTTCCCAGAATTCTCCGGAGAAGGACATGTCCACAAAGAGGCCTCATTGGCTATGATCTGATTGACTCTCAGTCTTAATCCTTTCAAGTCCCAAATTGACATTAGGTTTTGTAACTACCACATAAACTTGTGTTGTCTTGATATTTTCTATTTTTGTGTTCCGTTTCATTTCTGACAACCTCTTATTTTCTGAGATTTGTGTTTATAAACCCTAAGTTCAGACTATTGGACTTTTGGAGCTATCTCTTCCCCCTTTTGACTCCTGCCCCATTATCAAATGAAGGCCCTGAATGCTTTGTTCCTCACAGCTTTCCCTTCATTCTCATCATTATGGCTGACTTTAGTTGAGAATTCAGCTTGTTATCATGAATATTTTGCATGCTTTTGGACCTGATGAACTCACTTTCTGGTTTTATCTCTGACAGAGTTATGCTTCTGTTCTTTAGGCCTTCACACTCTCATCATGTTTCAATGCTCTTCATAAGGTTTTCACTGGTTAATTCCTCAAAAATGAACTATTCCATCTTTGTAGTCTGTTCTTAGTCAGAAAACTCAACTGAGCTTTGGCTGTTCACTTTGGGTATCTCATAGCATTGGAAATATCAGTGATATGGCTTCCAATATCATAGTAACACACCAGCTACCACCATATGACAAACTCACAGACTGTGTGGATCCTAACAAACAGTGTGTAGCTATGTTAGTCCTGGTAGACTAGAGAGACAAATCCAGGACACACATATGTGTATGAGGAAGTGGTTTGTATATGAGAGCAGTTGAACATTGAGAAAACATCCCAGCCCGGTTCAGATCATGTCCATATAGCCAATATTAGCCCATATGTCCCACTGCAATCTATAAAATCCAATTCAGCCTCATGATATACATGCAATAATGTTGAACAGAGAAGATCACAGGCCAGTGGGTGGGAATTCTTGTAAATCCAGAAGCATTGTAAGCATCTCAGAGCTGACAGGGGTCTCTGTGTGGCTTCTCCAGGTCCAGAGTCCTGAATACATCAGGGCAGATTCATATGGTTTCTCCTCAGAAATGTCTCACAGGGAGTGAGCCAAAAAGAGAGAAAGTTTCTCCTGGCCCCAAGGAAGAAAATCAGGATATCCAACAATTCTCAGAATTCACACAGAGGCCTCACTGGCTATGACCTGATTGACAGGTTAGACTCCACCCCTATATTCTCCATCCTTAAATTGACAATTATATAACAGGAGCCTTGGGAAAAATGATAAATCCAGAGCATTAAGTTGTGCTCATGAGGAACTTGTACATGAATCAAGGGGCAGTTAGCTGTGGAAATATATCAAGGGGATATTGCATGATTTAAAACCAGGAAAGCTGTGTATCAGGATTATATTTTCTCATCATACTTACTCAATCTCTGTTGAGTAAATTTTCATGTGGAAATCATATATGAATCAAGAGATAGCTGTGGATGCAGAACAAGAGAATATTGCATAGTTTAAAGTCAAGAAATGTTTGCAGCAGGATTGCATTCTCTCACCAAACTTATTCAATCTGTATGCTGAGAAAACAACCAGAGAAGCTGGATTATATGCATGGAAAAAATGGGCACTGAATAAGGAGGACAAAGAAGATTCAATGTCTTTGAATTATGGTGCTGATGAACAATATTGAAAGTACCATGGACTACCAAAATTAAAAAGAGGTGGTTTCAGCCTCTTTTATAGAGTCACTGTGAATTGGCACCGATTAGAGGTTAGTGAGCTTGGTTTGGTTGGGATGCTCATCATTACTAGCTCCCATGGCCCCCCAGCTTCCCCTGCCCCATTAATTCTGTCACAATAGAGTTCCCTATACTGGATTCTATGTGCAGAAAAACACTATGAAACAAGACAAAAAAGAAACTAACAAAAATAGCAAAGTGAAACAGATAAAAATATCACTTGAAAAGACAGTAGAAAATATTAAAAACTAGAATAATTTTTAAAATGAGTGAAAAGGGATATTAAATAATAATGTGTTCACTGAGGAAATTAACAGTTTGAAATGTTCACAATTGAGTTATTTATCCGGACATGATGCAAAGATCTTTCAGATCTCCTAACAAATACAAAAAGGAGCATAGCACTTTGCAGTAAGACTCAATGCCAGAGCATTCGCCTCTTCTTCCATGGCGCAGCAAGCTCAATTTCCCAATTAAGTAGTCAGAGGCACCCTACTCCACAAACAACCGACTGCAAAAAATCCATAGTTTCACTTGCTCTCAGGGTTGGGAAGTCAATCACTCTGTCCCATGCTCTGTCTCCCGGGTCTACTCAGTTCCTTTGATGTGACCTGCAAACAGGAAATTCGCTCTGCAGGGACCTGAGTTGCAGAGAAGAATCGCCTCTGCTGGCTCTTCCTGGCAAGGCGGAACCCTCCACCTACCTAAAGCAGGCTCATTGTATACACAGTAAGATGGCTTTCTGAAGAATCCTGTACAGAATTACTCATAGGTAAATCCCATCCGTTTCTTTTCCCACAATTTTATAAGACTCGTGTAGGAAGAAGATGTGTGGTGAGAGTTAAGAGGCTTTGCCTAGAAGAGTCACAGTAAGTAATGCTTTGCCTTGCAGTAATCCACAGTCTTAGCACTTACCCCAAAGTGCAGCAAAGATCCTGCCATCACTTTTAGTGTAATGTCAATATTCCTGAGCTGATTATTTATAACACGTTTGAATTCTCAGTCTGTCGGCTGTGGTGGAAAGACTGGAACATGAGTTTCGATGTAGATAAGATATGGTTCCAGGAATTTCCTTATAACTGTTTCTAAGATGAAAAATATAATCATGTCACTATTTTGAACATGAAACTTTACATTTTGTAACCTGTATAAATATAGTTTGGACATTGTTGAAATCATTACAGAAGCTATTAGATAAAGAGGTGTCTTCACCATTTTTTTAAAAAAGCATGTGTGTGTGTGTAAATAAAATCTGAAGACCTTTTTTCCATTAGCTTGTTTGAAGAACTAATCTGCTTGAAGAAGAAGCAATTAAAATGCTTTCATTTTAAGTGTATATTAAATCAAATATGATGATGCTGTAAACATTCATTATAGATCTATTTTGATATTTGTTCTGCATAAATTACAGATATATGCATAATCTTGTCTTCAGAAATCTACTAACATTTGATAATCAGGTCACACCACCATGTATTCTAACAAAAGAGGATTTGCAGCTAATAGAGGGACTATGGGATTGTCTAATTTATAAAAAGGCAAAGAGCCAGTAATAAAACTTTTCTTTAATAATTAGTTTCTTTGGTAGGTAAAAATTTACTATACTAAATGCAAGTGCATTTAGCATTTGTAGTACTAATTTTTGATTGAATAAGATTTCTTTCAGTATCATATTTTTCAAAGAATAAGAACTTTTCAAATATCTCAATTTGAATGAAAATTATTTTATTTTCATTTTTAATTGCTAATACATTTATACAAATTTTGTATAGATGTTTTTGGGGTCTCCATCTAAAACAAGAAGTTACGTGGGTACACAATCCCTGTATGCAATCTAATTTCAATATCAATGGTGGTGCATGAAATAAATTTTATTGGAATGCTTTGATCTAATATGATAAAAAGTCAACTGCGGTGTTGCATTATCAAAACAAGGTCTCATCATGAAAGTGCTGCTTCTTCTCTGTTTTTCCTGTGCTAAAATTGGTATGTGGCATTTCAACTATTAAATAATATTCCATTATTTTAAAAACATCATGAAATATGTCCAAGAAATGTGTTTACACTGAGAAAGCATTATGGAGTTGCTGAGCCATCTTGGTAATGGTTTATTTCTAGGACTTTGTTAGAGAGTATATCATTGCTTTTGCTTATTCTAGTGTTAGTCTTATTATTGTTGTTTTCTGTTGGATGTATTGTATTTATTACATGTTGGATAACACTCATTAACTATGTATATAGAGAGCTCTGGAGGAACAGTGGATACATGTTGAACTGCAATCTGCCAGGTTGGCAGTTTGAAGCCACCAGTCACCCCTCAGGAGAAAGACGAGGTCTCAGAAACTCACAAGGTCAGTCCTGCCCTGTCCTTCAGGGTTAATGTAAGTCAGTATGGACTCGATGGCACTGAGTTTGAATGATGTCAGCTGGAATTTTCTTTTTTGATAGTTAACTTTTTTGAGTAATATATATATATATATATATATATTCTGAAAATAAGTTTTCAATTAATATTGGATATTGAAACACAAAAAGGTGCCTTATTCAATCTTCTCAATGCCAGTTCTGTTTGCCCCATTTAGGCAGATGCAGTCCTAGTCTCATCATAATCAAGATTCATTGTACTTAGGAGTATAATTCCTCTTTTATTTGTCTGCTTAACTGCTGGCAAGAGGAACACAGTGTGGCTGTATAATGACTGTGATTTTGATTCTTGAATTCTTAACATATATTCTTAAAGAACAAGGATGTCAAACATTTAAAACATGGGTCATTTGGTACAAAAAGGAAAGAATCGTGCAGGCCACATCACATTAACTAATTTTGTTAAACTTATATTTTGAAGTAAGGATTCAGGAATATGAATAATTAAAACATTATACTTGGTTGGGATGCTTTCTTAATGTACAATTATTCTTTATATAAGACTCTTCAATATGTGACTTAAAAAACACACTATATAATTACACATATTTTAAGCATTTATTTATTTAATGTATTTATAAAACTAAAAATATACTTTTTTTACCAAAAATTTGCCAACGCTTTCCTCCTAGTAGTTTTCCGATATCTGGATTCAAAGACTGAGAACATACAATCTTTATAAAGGCAGATAGATGTTTATCAGTTAATCTTGATCTGTATGCCATTTTATTTCATTTCATGGATGAAAATAGTTGCTCACACAAGTACTTTCTCCCAAAATAGCATAAAATTTGTGCAGCAAACTTTTTAATTTCCGGGTATTTCTTATCTAAATAGGAATATATTTGGGGAATTATTACTTCTTGATATTTGTCTTTTAAAACTGAATCATGCTGGAAATCAATTAATTCCAGCTGTATCGAAGTAGGAGCATTTGTAACTTCAAAGGAAAAAAGGCCCAATAAAAAGGGGAAAATTTTCTTGCAACTCTTTGACATCACTATATCATTTATCAAATTCATTTTTTATTTCTTCAATTTTATCACACTATTGTGAGAAGGAGTAACTTTGTGTGATTTTACTCATCTTCAGTAGCTAAAGGGCTTATGAGGGAATTGTGTGTACTGTATTTCCTCCATCTCCCTTTAAGCACTACCATGACAATTTTTTCCTATTTTCATTTTATTTCAGAGTTTCATGAGCTGCATCTGGTCCGCAGGATGCCAGTTTGATACCGCTGTTATAGAATAATCATTTCTCAGCAACTCGACTTCATCAAATTTGTGTGAAAGGGAAGCTATGTTTCTCAGATGCCTCACAGAATGGGATGTGGTACAAAACCCCACTATTCTACTCACTGGATGCAAAAAGAAGCATTACTCTGAGGATATAGTTTGCTAGTAGCTACTGTCAAATCCATCCCAAACACATGGAATAATTGTAATCAATAGTATTTTCCTTATTTGGAAATCTGAAATATACTGCCATGTGTTTTCCTCTAGTCTGTCTTAGTTTGGAAAACCAAACACATGGCCATAGAATCAATGCTGACTTGTAGTGATCACAAAAGATGGGGTAGAACTGTCACTCTGAGTTCCCGAGACTAATCATTTGCTATAGTAGAAAATCCCAACTTGAAAGTAACTGGTAATTTTGAAAACCAGCCTGGCACAGCCCAAAGCATAACCACTACACCATCAGGACTCCTCTGTAGGCATGAGATGTGTTGTTATTGTGTGCCATCAAATCAACCCCAGATTATAGTGATCCTATAGGACAAAATAGAGCTAGTTGCCCAGTAGGTTTTTCTATGCTGAAAATTTCACAGGAGCAAAACACGAACTCTTTTCTCTGCAAAACAACCAGTAGGTTTGAACCAACTACCTTTAGCTGGCAGCTATCATATTATTAAATATCGGGGCTTCTCAGCACCAAAGATATAATTTGTTCAACGAAGATACCACATGTAACAAGAGGGCAGCCCCATTGCAGAGTTAGTTGTTGGATAATCCTTTCAAATTGAAGAAAGTAGTCATTTCATCTTCCTGTCATGATTGCCAGGAACGTAATGCATTACATAGATTAGCTTGGAAAATGTAAGTTGATCTTATTCATTATGTAATTTGAAAGGCTATCAAACTTGATTGAT
Organism: Nesogale talazaci; assembly: GCA_004026705.1. NCBI lineage: Eukaryota > Metazoa > Chordata > Mammalia > Afrosoricida > Tenrecidae > Nesogale > Nesogale talazaci. Next base: position 144,804 of record PVJH01000824.1, on the reverse strand, counting down.
AATAAGATGTAGACATAGTACCATAATAAACTCAACCTGTAATATAAGTAGTTTTGTGTTTAGGTCATGTGACCCAAGCAATTTTTTTTCACTTTTTTTTCTTTTTTTAAATTTTATTGGGGGCTCTTACAGCTACTACAACATTCAGTGCATCATTTGTATCAAGCACATTTGCACACATATTTCCACATACATTTCCCAATATTTTCCAATTGAGCCCTATTTTATTGTACTACAGAAATCATTGAAAAGAGGAAACTCTCAAATATATGAACTCTATTTTTAATAACATTTTGGTTACTTTATGCAAGATGTCATCAAATCTTTTGTTGTTAGTATTCAATTCATAAAATCTTGAAATGTTTTCAGAATTTAGTAGTATTTTGGCTCATTTATACTTGTTTTCATCTTATTCACCTTCAACCTCAATGCACATCTGAGCAATTGATGGTCTGCCCCACCGTTGGCTCCAAGTTTTATTTTAGCTGCTGATATTGAGCTTTTGATCATCTTTTCCCACAGAAAGAGTCAATTTGATTTATGACTATTCCATCTGGAGAAGGCCATGTATACAGTTATCTTTTGTGTTGTTAAAAATTTTGCTATGAACAAGTCATTTTCTTACAAAATTCTATTGTGCACGCTTATCGTGCAGCTTTGTTTCTCTCACCAAGACCATATTTTCTAACTACTGTTGCTTCTTCTTTGTTTCCAACTTTCACATTCCATTTGTCAATAATGCAAATGAATCTTGATTTTTTAATCAATTTTAGACTGAAGTCATTTTTATTATTTTTCAACTTCTTCATCATTAGCTGTTGTTATTGCTGTGTAAATTTGAATAATAGTTGTATTGATTAGATTTCCTTGAGCGCTGATAAATAAAATTCTATCAAAGAAAGCAATGTAGTCAAGTTTGACCTTGAAATGTTCTTTTAGATAATGAATGCAATATCATTTCTCTCTATTGTTTCATTCCTGGCATAGTAAATCATATGATTTTCTAAATTAAAAAAAATCAATGCAAGTCCATTTCTGCTCACTAATTTGGATATTATGCATTGTGTTTTATTTTTTACAATTTCCAATGTTTCTCTCACCATACTTTATACATCACAAATTCAGATGCTTGCATCTGTTTCCTCTAATTTTGAACCGTGCACCAGTTAATGAAATTTCTTAAAATTGTACTCCACTATGCTTTACTCCATTCATGTTATTATGATAAACTCTGCTTTGAGAAGGCAGCTCTTACACAGACATGTTTTGAATACCTTCTGCTCTGAAAGGTTCACTTGGCACTCACTGTTTTTTTTTTTATTTAATCATTTTATTGGGCGATCATACATTGCTTTTCATCATACATGGTTTACATAGTTATATATACTGTGCCAAGCACTCCCACTTGCCTGTCCTCATCAAAATTCTCCCAACATCTGCCTTTCCACTTGGGCCTTTGATATGAGCCCCCCTTCCTTCTCCCTCCAACCTTTCCCCCATCCCTCCAGTCCTCATTAGTCTGCAGTCATTATTGTTTTGTCATATCTTACACTGCCCGACATCTACCCCTGTCCACTACTCCCTATGTCTGTCCTCCAGATAGGAGACAGTCTGCAGATCCCCATAGCTGGTTTCCTCTTTCTACTCCACCCTCCCTCCACCAATCCGGCAACTCCACTCCCACCAGTGACACTGAGGGGTTTATCTACCCTGAGTTCCCTGCGTTTCCAGCTCCCATCTCCACCAGTGTACCTCCTCCAGTTCAGCTGGCATTGCAGCGCAGAGTTGGGACCGCGGTGTTTGGGGGGAGAAAACCTTCAGGAAATAGAGGAAAGTTTTATGCTTCATGGCTAACTCACTGCCCCTTGACTGACCCATCTCCTCCCCAAGACTCCCCTGTAAGGGGGTGTCCAATCGCCCACAAGTGGACTTTGTGTCCCCACTCTGCTCTCCCCCTCATTCTTACTGATTTAATCCTTGTTCTTTGATGTTTGATGTCTGCACCCATCAACCCCTCATGATCACACAGATGGCTGTGCTTCTTCTATGTGGGCTGTGCCGTTTCTTCACTGGATGGCCACTTGTTCACCTTCTAGCCTTTAAGTTCCCAGCTACTTTCTTGTTTGGTGGCTGGGCACCATTGATTTCCTCAACTTTGTCTGTCTCTGCACCCTTTTGTCCTCAGCAATCATGTCGGAAGGGTGGGCATGTAATATGTTTTTTCTTCTTTGATGCCTGATACCTGGTTCTTTCGACTCCTGTTGGTCCCATAGGCTGGTGTGCTTCTTCTATGGTAGGCATTGTTGCACTTGTCCTCAGTGATAATCTCAGGAAAGTACATACACAGTAATAATTGCTTTTTTTCCTGTTTGATGCCTGAGACCAGATCCTTTTGACTCCTCTCGGCCACACTGGCTGGTGAGCTTCTTCTGTGTGAGCTTGGATACTTCTTGGCTAGTTGGCTGTTTATCTTCAGACTTTGAGACCCCAGACTGTGTATCTTTTGATATCTGGGTGTCATCCATTTCTATGCTCTGAATAACTTTGTGAAGGATCAGAGCCAGCTTTTCCCTGAAAGTTTTGTAGAATTCCCCTGTGAAGCCATCTGGTCCGGGCACTTTTTTTGTTGGTAGCTTCTTGATAACCATATCTATTTCTTCCCTTGTTATGGGTTTATTTAGGTTCTCAAACTCTATCTGGGTCAGTTTGGGAAGCGATTGCTTTTCCAGGTATTTGTCCATGGCTTCCTCATTGTTGAACTCATTAGAGTAGAGCCATTCATGGTATGTTGTGATTATCCTTTTAATTTCAGGAGGGTCTGTTGTGATTACCCCTGTTTCATTCCTCATCCTGTCTACTGTTGCATGTTCTTTCCTTTCTTTGATTAGTTTTGCCAAAGCTGTGCCAATTCTATTGATCCTTTCAAAGAACCGGCTCTTTGCTGCATTGATCTTCTGCATTGTTCTTTTATCTTCCTATTGGTTCAACTCTGCCCTGATTTTATTATTTCTTTCTTTTGCTGTTGGAAAGATTATTCTGTTGACTCTCTTCCAGTTGCTGGAGTTTTAATGAGAACATATCTGCATGCATCTCTCTTCCTTTTCATATAATCACTTATTGCAATCAAGCTACCTCTGATGACTGCTTTTGCCGTGTCCCAAAGGTTTTGAAAGGAGGTGTTTTCATTCTCGATTGTTTCTAGAAATTTTTTTTATCTCTTTTCTGATCTGGGTCAGTACCCATTCATGCCCAAGAAGCTCATTATTCAGCTTCCAACTGTTGATCTTTGCTTTCCTGGTGGTCCTTTCATTGATCTCCAGTTTTATGGCATGGTGATCATAGAAGGATGTCTGTATGATCTCTGTTTGAATTTAATTAGGCTTGATTTATGACTCAGCATGTGGTCTATCCTCATAAATAAGTCATGTGGACTGGAAAAACTGTGTATTCGTTTGCATTTGGATGAAAAACTATAAATGTATCTGTCAGATCTAGTTGCCTAACTTGTTTTGCTTAGTTCTACAGCCTCTTTGCTGAGCTTCCTAATAAATGATTGATCTCTCGCTCTCTGAAAGTGATGTATTAAAGTCCCCTACTATAATTTTTGAGTCTGTGATATCTTTCTTCATATTCTGGATGGTCTGTTTGAAGAATTCCGTGGGTCTCTCATTTGGCGCATATATATTTAATATACTCACAGGTTCCTGGTGAAGTGATCCTTTGAGCATTATAAAGTGCCCTTCTTTGTCTCTTTTTATGGTTTGAACCTAGAGATCAATTTTGTCTGAGACTAGAATTGTGACTCCAACTCTTTTTGAGTCACCATTTGCCTGGTATATCCTCCTCCAGCCTTTTATTCTTAGTGTATTCTTGTCTGCAATTGCAAGATGTGTTTCCTGTAGGCAACAGATTGATGGGTTATATTTTCTGAGCCAGTCTGAGAGGCATGTTATTTTAATGGAGGAGTTGAGGCGGTTTACCCTTAGGGTTATTATCCCAATTTGTGTGTCCATGAGTGATATCTCTTGGCCTTTATTTGGGTGTTTTTTTGTCATCTTTTTATTGCTGAACTATGTTTTCGTTAGGGGCTTCTTTGTTGCCATGTTTTTCTCCTGTGGCCATATTTTCTAAGTCATTGATATCAGTTTGTTGGCTTCTGGATGGAGTTGGGCTGTATGATGTTCTCCTGCTGGTGCTTGGTGGATGTTGGTCTTCTGGCCATAGTGAGTCAGTCAGGAACTTCCTCAGGGTTGGGTGTCTCACAGGATATTCTTTAAGTTTTTCTTTGTCCTGAAAAACCCTTATCTCTCCTTCTGTTTTGATAGATAATTTTGCAGGGTAGAGAATTCTAGGAGAGGCATTGTTTTCTTTCAGCTTCTAGTAGATTTTAGTCCACTCTCTTCTTTTCATGGTTTCTGTTGATAAATCTGCACATATTCTAACCTGAGAACCTTTGTACGTGACTGTCTTCCTTTCTCTTGCTGCCCTTAGGATTTTCTCTTTTTCCTCGAAGTTGGATAATTTAACTATTATATGCCTTGGTGAGTTCTTCTTGGGGTCTAGTCTACTTAGCATACTCTCTGCTTCCTGTATGACTTACTGATTCTCACTCATTAGGATGGGGAAGTTTTCTTCAGGAAATATTCTTGTCAATTTAGCTGTTGACTTCTTCGATGCATTTTGTTCAGGAAGACCTTTAATCTTAATGTTGTTCCTTTTTATAGCAATGGTCATTGATCTCAGGTTCTCCTCTGTCTCCTTTATGATTTTATTTGGTTACCTTTCCCGTTTGCTGAGGTCTGCTTGATCATCTTCGAGATCACTGAAATATCTCTCAGCCTACTCTATTCTATTCTCGAGGTCAGTGATTTTGTGTGAAACTTCGGTTACTTCCTCTGTCAACTCCTGCATTTCCCTTTCATGTGTGGACTCATGCCTTCTATCATGGATTTCATACCCTCTATTTTGGTCTTTATCCCATCTATCTCTGCATCTTTACTGTGTATAACTTTCCTCATCTCCTGTACTACTACTCTATACAGCCTTCTGAAAATTTCTTTTTATGGCAGGTCCATATCAGATTCTTCTATGAATACCGTTAATTCTATTGATGATATCTGCCTTTCTTGTTTACTTATTGGGAATGATGTGGTATGGTGTTGTTTACATGATGATTTTGAAGAGGTGGGTGCCATATTCCTAGGAGACCAAGGGGCCCTGCCTACTGTCCCAGTATGATTGGCACTGGTGCTTGCAATGGCTACCTTGGCCTACTCTGGAGGTAGGTACGGCTTCTTTGAAGGTAGGTGCTGTGATGGCTCAAAAATGAGCAGTAGTAAGAGGTGGTGGGCACCATTGGCGACAGCTATGGGGGATCAAATTAACAGAAGGATGATTCCGGTAGAGTGGTAGGGTTATATGAGGCCCTGGGCAGCTGTTGGTGTTTATTGGAGTTAAGGTGGTGTGACCTGCCCTGAGTTGGGGGGGGGGGGGGGGCTCCAGGAACTGGGTTGTTGGTCCCCTGTATTTCTAGTCCTAGGTTGAGCCTGGTATGCACTCTCCACTAGTCTGCTGTATGTAAAGACCCAGACCACGATTCTGTGGGGGCAGTACCCCGAGGCTGGCCTCTAAGACCCTAGCTCACTTGATGAGTTGCGGGTTTGCACTTTGGGGACAGTGTCTGCTTTCCCACAGCTTCCAGCAAGCTCACCTGACAGGACTTGTTCACTCAGGCTCCTCCCGCTGGGCAGGAGTGGCACCAGCATGTGGATGCTGTGACTGTTGACGGCAAGTTTTAAGAGGCCTATTTGCTGTAGCTGCCTTCTCCTGTCTCTAGATGAGCTAGCACTTCTGGGCCTGAAAGCCCTGGTCCATGCCTCAGACTCCTGTTGCTAAGGCGGGACTGGGCTACAGTGTGCCTGCAAGGGCCAGTTGTATTTGTTGCAAGAGACGTTCTTGGAAGGCCCAGCTCCCTATATCTGCTTGTGCCAGCTAGGGGCAAGATCATGCCACAGCGCCTCTAGCCTTTCAGACTCCTCCTGCTATAGGAGGATTGTGTGGCTTGTCTGTCCAGCTAGAAAACCTGACCCCAACTCCTCTCTTGAGTCCTGGCAAGGCCTCTTGTCTTCGGGGATCAAGTCAACTGTCTCTGTGGCTCCAGTTGCTACCAGACAAAGCAGTGTCTGACCTAGCCACGTCCCGTTTTCCATGGGAACCCGGCTAGTTTGAAATAGGCACTGATCACCGCCAGGCAGAGCAGCACGCAGTGTTCTGACCAAGTCTTCCCGCCTGTGAAAGACCGTCTAATCTGCGCTAGTCTGTGCAGCCACACCGGAGTCACACAGCCCGTTCTCTTGTGGAGAGACAGGCTAGGTTGTGTGCAAAACCCAGTCGAGCCCAGAGAAGCGGCAAGCGACCCTGAGATGACCAGATCTCTCCGCCTCAGCTAGATAGTCTGCGCTGCCCCTGGCCACCACACACAGTGCACATATCCATGCTATCTCTATAGGCTTTTCTCTTTTCTTGCATTGGGGCCACCCACCCAGTCGCTAGTGCCAGCCCTACTGCCTTTCGTAGAACGGGTGTTTAGGTCACCTCTCCTGACACCGCGGCTAGGTTCGTGTAGACAATGTTTCGCCCACAAAAGGCGCGGCAGCTTCTGCACAGGACTCAGTCCCTTCCCCCGCACAGGGAGGTTGCGGGGATCGATCGCGTCAGGTTCCAATCCCCTCCCAGACTGTTGCAGTTCTGATAGGGCGGTGCGGCAGCAGCTCGGGGGGAATTTGTGAGGGAAGCTTGTTAGGTTTCCCCTGTGGCTCTGGTCCGGTCCCAGGAGAGATGGGGGATGGGAATGTCGGGTCACTCCCTCTGAATGGGACCCCAGCAGTGGCGGGAGCTGGACCCTGCCAGGCGGGCACACGTAGCCACATGGGTGCTGGAGGCGACCGCGGCATGACGCTGGGGAGTAAAAGCTCCTGCCGGTTGGGTCCTGGGACCCTGGGCGGCCGCAGAGAGGTGCTGAGCGGAGTAGCCGCGAGCCCTGTGCAGGGCAGGAATCGTGGGAGACAGGCTCTGCTCCCTTCCGTGGGAGTCGCGAGTGGACTGCTGGTGTACAGTGGTCGGCTACAGCCGTGGGGCGCTCTCCGCGGTGGCCGTCCTGTTCCTGGGGCGGCGGTCAGGCGGATGGGGCGAGCCACAGTCTGGTGGGGGGAGATGCGCCAGTCTCCCCGCCAGCGGGAAATCTCCTGTATATGGATGCGGATCTCTGGAGCTTGAAACCAAGCAATTGTGGGGCAAGATCCCTTCCTGGACAGGGGGGCCCACTGAGAAGGGCCTTTCTACTCACCAGAACCCTTCCTCTTGGCCTCCTCGACACCAGGTGCTGCCGAGCTCCTTTATGGGCTGCGCATCTCGGCGACATCTTGCCTCAACCTCGGAACTCACTTTTTAACAATGTTCTGCTTCTTTCATGAAGTTTACAAATATCCAACAAGCTTCTATTCTGTACGTGAGGTTTTCAGTAACTAATTTCTAAGCATTAGACAGTCTATATAGTCTTCTTTATTCTTACTCTGGATGACTGCTGGTCTATAAAATACCACTTACATAGGTGCAGCATCACAGCAACACCCAATCCAACAAAGGACAAACAAGTGGTAGAAGGGCACGTGGAAATGTGCAAACTTGCGACAAAAGACTTCATTAAAGCGCTAGCAAACACATATTTCACTTTGAATGCTAATATGTTCCTTCAAGAGTCATAGAGTTCTAGGTGACCTCATAGGCTTGAGAACGCTGCATAGTGAATGAGGAAACGTGAAGAATTGATGACTATAAATATGAAGAATATCAACTATGCTATGGAGTACCAGATTAAGACAGAACTCTGAACTGGAAGTTGAGAGGGTTGCAAGATGGAGTCTCACATATATTGGCACTATTACAAGGAAGGACCAATCTCTACAGAAGACGATCCTATTTGGAGAAATAGAACGTTGGCAAAAAAAAAAAAAAGAGGAAGACTTCCACAACATGGTTATAACAATAGATAAAATCATAACTGTGATTATGAGAATGATATTGGACCAGGGAGTTGTTCATTATGTAGCAAGCAGGGTCACTGAGAGTAGGAAACAGCTCAAAGACATTTAACATCATTATCATCTAATTATCTTGGCAAACAAACTAAATACAGCCCACTGGAGGACCCTGAAAACTTTTGGAAAAATAGAATATTTTTAATGAAGTGGCAAGTGTGCTATAATAACTCTAGAATTACTCATCCATTAAAATTTGATCTTTGAGATTTAAATATCAATCTGCCATGTATACAGACAGAGAAGCTTTTGGAAAAACAGAAAAGCAAGCAAAGACAATATTTTGGAAAGAAGTTGAGGTGAAGGTAGTTGATAGTGTTTTCAGCATGTACAGAAAAGGAAATGGATAAAGACAAATCCAGAAGGTACCAGGAGTCATTTTATTTATTTTACTACTTTTTTTCCTATTTTCTTTCTTTTCTCACAATGTACCCTATTATCTGTTAATCTTTCCAGGAGCTAGGCTTTCCTACAGTATTGCTATTAAATCATTACTTTTAAGATAATTTCCCCATTAACATTTTTCTAAAATTGCCCAAGTTCCTAATTTACATCTGTATTTTCCAGATACCACCTCTTTTTAGCTTGTCCAAGTTCCTGTGTTTGTTTTAGTTGTTTCATTATTACTAAAATTGTTTCATTAATATTTCAAATTCATACTGAATAAGAGCTCTCTATTTGAAGGCAAAAAAGATGAATTTTATTGCATGTGTTACTATGTGTACATTAGAGAAACAAATACAAATAAAATCATATGTATATAACTGAGAGTTTTCTATAAATGGTAAGTGTACATTCAGAAAGCATCACAACCCAGGGCTGCCCAAGCCCATAAATCTAACATTAGCCCATATGTCTACAGAGTTCTCCACAATCTCACAAAACACACATAATGATTCTGACTGCAGAAGGAAAGCCGATTCAGTGACCGTGTAAACATCTCAGCCTTGGAAGAGTCTCAACACAGTTGTTCCAGCATGCAGCACTGAATCAGGATAGGTCCATGTGGCTTCTCCTCAGGGATGTCTTGCAGGATGTGAATCTTTCCAGCTGAAACAGAGAACTGGCTAAGGCAGCTAAACCCTGTTTCACCCATCAGAGAGCAAGAGATCCAATAACTAGAAGGGTGATGCTCACCAAGTCATTTATTTCTCTGTCCTTCAATTAATCTCACATGTGCTAATTGGCCAGGTTGGCACAATAAATTTTAGCTATCTCATAGCATTTTCCATGCACAAGCCAAAATTTTATATTGGATTATTACACTTGAATGAGGTTGGATTCAATTTTAATAATCCAAAATAAAAATGAGATATTTTTTTCAGATATACTCTTACACCTAGCTTCAATAAACATGTAGGTTGTTTGCTTCTATGTTCTTCAGATTGGATTTTTTAAAAATTATAGAAATAGACTCATGTAGAAATAGTTCAAGTAGCAGCAAACAATCATTTAAAATATTTTCTTTAAAATCAAATAATTTTTATTGCTCAAAATTTGTGTGAAGTACTTCTTTTGGTTAAGGCACTGTTTATATTGCTGCTTCACATAATAAACGCTTTATTTAAAAATGCACATACCCATACAGTTCCAAGAAATACTTTTGAGAGATCTGTATACCCTTCTTTCAACTTTCCCGCATGTTAAAATTTTCATAGCTATAATATATCACAACTATTTACTTGCACAAAAGAATATTGAGATGTATCACTTTTATTTAGATTTCACTAGTTTTGTATGCAATTATATTTATATTTGTGTATGTCTATATTTTGTTCTATACATGGAATATAATTCATCTGACCTACTTTATAGTTAAATTACAATTACAAGCCAATTTCTCTACCCCACCCTTCCAACCTAAAACGAAATGAAAACAGTGTCCTGGAATTTATTGTAACTGACAGCAATTCTACGTAGGGTTTTCAAGAAAATCTCTATTAAACACACAGTCTCATCTCTCGCCCATGGAATATTAGGTTCATTTGAACTGCTCACTTTAATGTTAGCATACCAAGTCCTAAACCACAGTGCCACCAAGACTTCTTACTTACAGACGCTTCCAATCTGTACTCCAGCTCTTTAATGTTGTTATTTCAAGTATATTGCAAGAAGATAATCGTACATGTATGTGATCTGTAAGACTGACCTATTATTTGGCACACAAAAAATTTCAGACTGATCGCTTATTATTCTATCCATATTGCATATATTTGATGGACAAGATGCATTTTGATGTTTATATGAAGGTATTTTTTTATTGCTTACTAAGAGAGTCCGGTGGTATAGAGGTTACAATATGGGCTGCTAACTACCAGGTCTACAGCTAGAAGTCATACCCACCCTGTAGGAAAAGGAAGACTCCTTCTAATTGTGTGCACACCGACAGTTGTGGGAATCCCAGAAAGAGGTCCACTCCACTCCAACACGTAGCATTGCCTTGAGATAATTGACTTATGGAAGTAAGTCTACCTGTTTGTTTTTCAAGATTTCTTGGTATGGAAGTTTGTTAAATCATTGTTTCACTCTTTATTTTATATGTTGACTTATCCATTGCATATTTATATAGCTCGACACAGTAACAACAGCAATGGTCTCAAGTATAGCAATTGTACAGATGGTGCTGGATGGACAGCATTTCTTCCTGTTGCACATCGGGTCACTACGACTTGACACTAGCAGATAGCACCTAGCAATAAAATTTATTTGGAGTCAACTTCATATTCCAATGTTACTTATAATTATTGGTGTAGACATTCTTTACTATATTCTATCTTCAAACTAACCTTACGAGGAGTATTCAAACATAAACTTTTAAATATCTGGCCATGAGTATATTATTTAATAGAGTTGGCTTCCATGAGATATACATCAAACTCGGTGGTTTCATGTTGAGTATGGGTAATATATATACACACATATATGTACACGTATACACATATATATATATCGTTCTATACTATATTAGTAAAACAATGATTTATCTTATTGAGGTGTTGCACAGCTTTGAATTCCTTTGGTGAGATCCTTTAGTCTTATCTGGGTGTGTTGCACAGCTTTGAATTCCTAAGCACAGAGGAATAGCTGTCCATGCTTTCTAACCAAATGGGCAGACATCTTCTTAGTTAAAGTCTCAAAGAAGCAGCCAACCCATGTTTCTCCCATATGATGCCTTGTGGTAGAGAAGCTTTTATGTTGATAGAGACACTTGAAATTTTGAAGATATAACAACAAAAATATTACCTTTTTGAAGAACTCATTTTTGCTTTGTTTATCAAAATTTTCATTTAACACTCACTCAGCTAAACACAAACCTTTATAACAATGCATAGGACAGATTTATCAGTGGCATTGGTTGCACTCTTCACATTGTGTCACCGTATCCACTGTCCCTACCAACAGCATCATTAACTTCCACTCTCTCTTTCAAATAATGATGTTCAAAATCAGCATTCTTTAGTAATTGAGTGAAATTGTTTTTTGTTTACAAATGCTCTCATGAGAGCATGTGGATCCCATGTTTAAAGATTATTTCAGGACAACCAATTAGGAAATTCCTCCAGTCTAAATAGATCCAGTTTCCACAATCTGATTACCATAGGGAATGAATCAGTTTACTTTTTCAAATGAGGCACATTTTATAAACAGTACTCTAAATAAAATGTAGGTGAAGAATGATACAAAATTAAAGATAGACGTACATAAAGCAAACACACTGCATTTGCACAGATTAAATCAGTGTGGGACCTGTGGATTTTTGTAAATGTGCTTTTTTTATTATTACTTATAGTCAGACCCAAATTCTCTTAGGACATAGTGAAAAGCAATTACAAATTCTGCTTAAAAATAATTTGGGAAAACAAGACTGCTTTACTAAGCTGAACAATTTACTCTTTACTGAATGTGCACATTTTTCCATTTGATTATTTATGCTAGAGATCATAACATGTACAAGATAGACATGGGGCATGATTTTGGAAATTGAGGTTGAGGACCAGATTATAAGACTCTCTGAATCTAAGGAGTAAAAGTTTAATTCTTTAAGCAAGAGGGTGTCATTGATTATTTTTTGAGCCAGGGATTAATGATCTAATTGTACTTTGGGAAGATGGCTTAGGTAGAACTAAAGAATTGATTGCGAAAGGTAAAGAAAAAAGAAGACTGTAAACAAAGATCCCTGAATTTAAGGTTATTTCCTCTATTAAGTTACAAATACATAGTAATTGCAATGAAAAGTAATTGATTATGAATATAAAGTATAAATTATAGCTATATAGAATGCTTTTTTCAATTAAATGATACATAAAATATACAATATATCCAATGAACATTTGGTCTAATGTAGTCATCAATAACTAATTGTTTCTCTTTTCCCTATTATCAGAATGCATTTCCTCTGACTCACATTTTCTTTAACAGAACTTGCACTGATTATCATTTTATTGTGATATTTTAAATTAACTCACTGCTTTTGAGTCAATTCTATCTCAAAATGATTCACCTAAAATGACATGACTGTTATTATACTTTATAGAGTACTTATTTTAAGGTGAATTCCTATTTCCTTTAAATTAGGAAAATGTTATAGTCTTTATAGAAAATCATTACCTCTTTTCATCTAGAATTTTGCCCAATCATTTCTGATCACAACAAATGAAGGAATGATTGCTAACTGAATATATTTTAAAAACAATTTTTGACAATAAGTAAAAATGTAAGTGACTTGAATATTCACAGATATGAAGAACCTTTTCCACCTATTCTAAGACATTGTCAAAACTCAAGAAGCAATATGAAAAAACTACTTAGGTGCATCTACAACAAAATTCAATAAATACATAAAGCAATTTAGTTACTACATATTTAAGTAAAACTTAGAATTTCCTGGGCACAGATTCATAACTTTAAGTCAGCAGCCACATTTTATTAAAGTTTTCCCTTCTAAAATATAATTTGTATTCACTGAGTGAGAAAAAATCCTCACTCCTCTAAAACCAAAACCAAACTTCCTGTTATTGAGTTCATGCAGATTCCTAGTGACCATACAGTACAGAGATCTGCCCTTATCAGAGAGACCATGACTCTTCTTTCACTCCATGCACCTTATTGAGAACTAAAACAGATATTACATCATTCCACAGTTCAATAACATCAATCACTATTGAACTATTTCTACCACAATCAATTTCAAAACTTTCTCATCCTTGGACTTCCCAACATCAGTTCTCATAGTACCCCTTCCCTTAGGAACAGGCAAAACTCAGAACCACTCCTCCATCCCCCACCCCCATCGTTACACTACTTGCTGTCTCAATAGGTTCATCAAGACACGGTTTCATACACTATAGTTCTGTAGTGGAGCAGAAAGTGATGTTCTTCCTCAGAGTGGCCTGTGGTTTGGAACTGTTGACCTTGTGATTAGAAACTGTGGTAGCTTAATAATTTTATGTCAACTTGAAGAGATATAAAAATGTAAGGGTGATATTTAATCTGTGAATCAATTCTCAGTCTGATGGTGTCTTCTTGTGGTTGTGGCCTTTCATAAGGAAGGCCCTGAGATTGTTCCCTTTCCCTCTGCTTTCACCTTCCTGAGGGCAAGTCACACTGAGACATACCAGAGCCCTGTGGTGCTCCCACTGCCATTGGAGGCACAAGACTTTGCACTTATGCCTGTGATCTTACTGCATTCTGCATCATTGCATGCAGCTGTGTGAATCTGAAGAGGAACTTAGGGACTAGTATCAGACTTATGGACTTGAGTTGAACTGGGCTGTGATTTTTTTTGATATATAATTATTCCTCTTATTCTTGGAAAACCATGTAATTAGGAGTTAATATAGACATATCATTCCATAGTTTAATCACATCATGCAGCATTGTACAGTTGCTACTACAATCAGTTTCAAAGTATACGTTCTTTCCTGAACTCCTTCACATCAGGTTCCTTTTATCACCAGCCCCTCCTACACCACCACTGTACCACCACCACCACCCCCAAAACCATTAATCCTTATTCTACTTGTTCTCCTACAGGCTCTTCAATCATAGGTTTCATGTAGTGAACACTCAAGAGTGTGACCCCCCCAAAGACATAATTCCTATGAAATAAACCCAATGTTGAATACACAAAACCCACAAAAATAAAAATACAGAAAATGTTGAAAGACATAATGTGCATACATATATGAGTGACTGTGGATCTATTTTGTATACTCTGTCAAAAACAGCAACCTATCTTATAATGTCCTGTCCACCAGGGCTCTCCTCAGTCATTCAGGGTCACAGTGTTCCTCTCATTTCTCTGTTCCTCTAACATAAACACATGCTACTTCATCAGAACCCTTTATTATTGAAAGTTGAAAGGATCTCAGTCACATATTCCTGCCAATTCTTTGCTGTTTCATGTAGCATAATCTATTGAGTGCAATGCTATGTTTATTAAATATGTGGTTATGTTCTAGTAATGGAGTAAAGGATAAGAAACAGAGGAAATTCAAGATAAAATACTTTGATCAGTAGATATTAATGTGCTTGTGACAATTTTCTCAGAATGATAGAAAATAGAAGTTTTGTTAATTATTTGTTAGATCAATAAACAAAGTTGAGACCTAAATATAAGTTTGAACTCCCTGCTAATTGCTTGAAAACTCCTTAAAATTACATAAAACAGACAGAAATTATGATATTTAAAAATGTTGCAATTTAATAAGGTTCACAGAATACTGGGTTATTAGCTTAGTGAAAGCTACACCTCAAAATGTATAGTGTCTTATAAAATTTCAGAAAGTTATTATATGTATGTTATTTTATTTTCTGCTAATTATTGACTTTTATGCTAACAATTTACAGTACTGGTTCTATATGTATATCATTTAAATTTAATTTCTCATATTTGTCAAGTTACCCATTTGACTAATTTTATATTTAAGATATAATGTATATTTGTGGGATAACATAGTTTTAATATTTGATGCAAGTTTATTTACCTACATGAATGCCAGAAACATATTTCCTCTACTTATTCTTGTTTTTTATAAAAATTAATTACTATGCAATATACTTGGCTAAAATTTCTAGTTAGTATAGTTATTTAATATACATTTAAACCTCAATTGCTTATCAGTGAAATAGGTTATTCACATTTAAACTATATCATCCAGGTCTGGTATTAATTGTTATATCTAAGTTTGATACAGTATTATTATTTTTCTATGAGATTTTATGCCACCAGAACTTCATTTCCTACCATTCTTTTTAACACAACACAACTTTCAAGAATGAAGTGTGTATGGATAAGATACCGCCTAAATAGGTCATGAAGTTGTGTTGTGGTAAATAATTACTTGTATAAACTAATCTGAGGCGATCATAGCACAATCTAATTAATACATTCCTAAAATATCTATAATTAGTGAAATCTTCAAAGTCATAAGATATTAATATTTCAGTTTGCAGATTATCTGTAACACTTGTAGTGCAGGATGATATTTTAATGTGCAGACTGTGCCATACTTCATCATTGAATCTTTAAAATATCATTTCTTAATCTATAGCTGCTATAGAACTCAACTCTGGATTGAAATGAGTAATTAAACACAGAGCCAAACAGAAATAATTTTTAAGTTGCTAATCTTAAAACTGAATGCTAAGCATACATGACCACACTGCCTACCAGATGAATGCAGCTGTGCATATCCACTCACCCTCCTACCCACCGAGCTCTTGGCATTGTGCTCTCTCACGCTGACGGACCACCAATGAATGACAGCTCCTTTTTCTCCTTTGCTGGTCCCCACCAAGCCAGATGTGACAGACACCATCATGTCACTAGATCAGTTATCAGTGGAGCATGCAGACTATATCTACTTTGATACATCAAAAATGAGGCAATGACAACAAAGTCAGAATAAGATAAGCAAGAGTATAATCAATAAATATATAAATAAATGAAACGATACTTTTATGCCCTAGAAATAACTGACAATATGAATCATATGAAAAAAAGTAGAAATTCTCATATTTCCCAATCTCAGAACTTAATGTACTCACTGCCAGCAAGTCAGTGCTGATTCACCGATACGCCCTGTGTGTGTCTGAGACTGTACCTGTCTAAGGGATGAGACAGTCCACTCTTTCTCCGGTGGAGTGCTTCTGGTTTTGAACTGCTGGTGAGTGTATTGAAGCCCAGTGCCTAACCAGACACCACGAGGACTATCCAGGTACAGGAAAGGGCACAGTTGGTGTGGTTACAATGACAGGCACATTGATCTATGGAACAGGATTAATTATTCCTAAGTAAATCCATTGTCTCTGAACAGCTGATGTTTTTTAAAAAAAAGTTCAAATTTCACATAATGGTAAAAAAGCATCTCTTTCTTAATAAATATTTGTGGTAAAAGTGAATAAGCATTGGAAAAAAATTAAAATTGGGTTCCATAACTCACACGATGTTGTCTTCAGGAGCTATTTTGTTGGTTTCTATCTATAGCAACCCTCTGCACCACAGAACGATAATGACCTGGGCCTGTGCTCCATGCTCACAATAATTCCCTACCACATGCTCACTGACTCAGGCATCGCGTCTGTCAATCTCTTTGAGAGTCTTCCTGTGATTTTGCTGCCCCTCCACTGAACTCTGCATGATGATCTTCTCCAGGGTCTGGTCTCTCCTCACAATATGTCCAAAGTAGGAAAGAAGAAGTCTTTCCATCCTTCCTCCAAGGAACATTCTGGTCAAACTTCTTCCAAGATAGCTGTACTTTTATCAATCCATTCACTATTCTTCTTCCAAAATGTTTGCACTGTTATCAATCCATTCACTATTCTTTTCCAGGACCACAAATCACTTATACCAATGCTTCATCAGTCTTCCTTATTTAGTATCGAACTTCCACATACATATGACAACATGTAAAATACCATGGCTTGCATCAGGATAAGCTTAGTTCTAAAAATAACACTTTGGATTTTCAATACTCTTCTGTTAATCTGGGAAATTAGGGAAGCAAATCCTCAGAAACTCATATGTGCAAGAGAGAGAGTTTTATATAAAGGGATAGTGTACATTAAGAAAACATCCCCACCTAGAGCTGTCCAAGCCGATAAGTCCAACATGAGCCATATATCCCACACCAGTCTACGAAGTTCTCCTCAATCTAACAAAGTGCACACAGCGACATTGGCTGCGGGAGGAAGGTTGAATTAGGGAGCGTGGAAGCATCTTGACACTGGCAGGGGACTCCACACAGCTGACCAGCAATCACGGCTCCAGGCTGTATCAGTGTGGCTTCTCCTCAGGGATGTCTCACAGGAAGTGAGCCTCGCTAGCTGAAGCTGGGAACTGGCTAGGGCAGCTGACCATGATCTGACCCTCAGAGACCAAGAGACTGGAGACCTAGAAAGGCAAGGCTTAAGGAGCTCTTTCTCTCTCCGCTCTTCAATTGATCCCGCATGTCTTTATTGGCCAGATTGGCACAACCTTAACTATCTCAACTCTAAAAGTCTTGTGTAGAAGATTTACATAATGCGACATATTTTTTGTCCTCTGACTGCTGACAAATGCTTCCATGAGCATTGACTGTGGATTCAAGTAAGACAAAATCATCAACAGCTTCGACCTTCTCTGTCTTTCATTATGTTGCCTATGGGTCCACTTGTGAGGACTTGGGTCTTCTTTACAGTTAGTCGTAATCCCTGCTGAAGGCTGCGATCCTTGAAATTTATTGACAAGTGTTTCAAGTCTCCCTTATTTTCAGGGAACAGCATGCGTTATTTGCATATTGAAGTTTGCTAAAAAGCCTTCCTCAACTCCTGATGTCAAGTTCTTGGTTATTTCAGCTCATTTCTCTGAGGACTTTCTCAGCACAGATAGTGAAGAGTATGGTAGGTGATAAAACCCTGATGTACACCTTTCCTGATTTTAAATCATGAAAAGAAGAATCCCTACTTATCACAAGTGCCTATTGATATATGCACAAGTTCCATATGAGTGCAGTAAACTGTTCTGGGATTGCCATTCTTCTCAAGGTTATCCATAGTTTATTATAGGGCATATTGTTGAATTTTTTGCACAGTAACAAAAACAGAAGTAAATATATGTCTGATCTTCTCTGCTGTTTGCCAAGAGCCATCTGATATCAAGAGTGATATGCCTTATATTGAGTTGTACCCCATCACCAAATGAAGATTCTGAAGATTCCATTCTCCCTAGCCCTACCTAGCTAAACTCTTTAAGATTAGCTCAACTCTGAGAAAGCACTCTTCCTCAGTCACATGTATTGATAAAGTGACCAGACATCCTGCTTCTTAACAATTTAACAACATCCCATGGCATTTTAAAATTAAAATAAATATACTACAATATTATTTTTGCATTCTACGTACATTTTTGTTGCTCCATATAGACGAAAATTTTAATCAAGAACCTCCCCACCTGGTAAATGATGTTCTACTTAAAATCTGGTCACTTTACTTATTGAGCAAGTTTCAACCTGAAGGGCCCATCAGCTGGGACTACTTCCAACAATGTTCTGCTTCAATTCATGGCGTTTTCAGTTGCTCCTTCCTCTGAAGTGGAGAGTGATGTCCTTTGCTGTCTCTTCTTAATCTGGAAGCTGCACTGAAACTCTTCACTGTGGGTGACCCTGCTGGTATGAGACATATCAGTGGCGTAGTTTACAGCCTCACGACAGCACACAAGCCACCATATGTGACAACTGGCAGGAAAGTGGAAGAGCTTATTCTACCCATGAATTAATTTTTTAAATCATTTTATTGGGGGCTCATACATCGTTTTTCGCAATCCATAAATAAACATACTGTGTCAAGCACCCTCAAATGTCCACTTCTATTATCGTTCTCTAATCATCCGCCTTCTCCCTTAAGCCCCTAGTATCGCCTTTTTCATCCTTTCCCCTCTTCTCCTGCTCTCTCCTCCCCACCAACCCTCAATACTTTATATATTGTTATTGTTCTGTCATATCTTACACTGCTGAACCACTCCCCCAACCCACTCCTTTGACGCCCGTCCTTCAAATAGGAGCTTATGTGTTTATCCTTGCTGTTGGTTCCGTCTCTCTACCCCACCTTCTCTCTACCCATCCAGCATCTCCAATCTAACCATTGGCCCAAAGGGGCTCATCCATCTTGGTTTTCCCATATCTCCAGCTCCCCTCTATATTAGTGCACCTTCTCTAATCCATCTGGATTTGTAAGGGGGAGAGCAGGGTGGGGATCTAAGGCCCACTGGTGGGTAATTGGTCACCCCTTTACAGGGGAGTCATGGGGAGGACACAGACCAGTCAAGGTGCAGCAGGGCCGTGATGATGCACACAAGTTCCCTCTAGTTCCTGAAGCCTTCCTCCCACCCCCACCCCCCAACCATCATGGTCCCGATTCTACCTTACAAATTCATGAATTAATTTTAAATGAATCAAAAACCCAAAATTTCAAATTCAAAATACAAGGTTCTTGAAAGATAACATAGGGACAAAGTTAAGGATTATAATGTTGGGCATAAATATACTATCAAACAATTAGAAATGCACAGACAGCAGAAGATATATTTAATAACTTGGACCTCCCCAAATAATTTTTATTGTCATCAATCTATTTTAGCATAAGAATACAATGAGAACCTGCAAGCAGAGGAGGTGGTATTTGGGGCAATAAATGTCTGACAAGTCTAACCTCTAAAATGAATAGAAAAATTTTCCACACATTAATGACAACAGAAATAGCAATCCAATTTAGATATGAAACAAGTGACTTGATGAAAACAAATACATAAAGAGTTTTAGATGATTATTAGCGATTACCAAAAAGCAAAACAAAACTGTTGTCATGTCAAGTCCAACTCATAATGACTACAAATGGCAGATGAAAGCTGCTCCACAGGTTTTCTGAGACTGTAATATTTATGGCAGCAGACAGCTTTTTCTTTCTCCCATAGAATGGATGGTGGATTTGTAACATTGAAGTAGCTGTTACTCACACACATCTTGTCACTAATTTTGAGGAGTTTATGTCTTTTTTTTTTTTTTTTTTTTTTGTGGGCATCACTGCCTCTGGTGGTCGTGGGCACTACCTAGCCGCCGCTGGATTTGAACCGCCAAGCCTGCGGGCTGCAGTTCCGCACTCAACCACTTACGCCACTGGGGCTCAGCCCTAATTTTGAATCACTTGTTGTTCCCTTACCCCTGGGTTTGTTAACTCCACCTCTTTTCCCCCTCCTCCCCATCTCCTCCCTGGAACCATCAGTTCCATTGTCTTCTCCTTCAGACTGTCCATTCAGCCTATCTTATCTAGATAGACCTGCAAAGCCAACAATACATACAAAAAACCGAAGGCATCCTAAGATGAAGCAGCTGAAAAAAAATGAAATAAAATGATAACAACAACAACAAAAAACCCAATGTCCAAAAAATATATCTATAAATAAGTTAAAAAATAAAAGTAATAACAAAATGAAAACCTGTTTGTAAACCTCCAGGAGTGTCCCCCCATTGAGTCTGAAGAGGTGCCATACTCTGGCCCCAAAGTATATCCTTGGCACTTTTTCGGAGGTCCATGCTCTGTTGCACATCCTCAGTGTTTTACCATGATGTGCTTGGGTCAGAGAGGGTACAATCCCGACCCTGCTTCTTCATTGTGGTCCCCATGGGGTCTTGAATCAGCAAAGGGCACCATCTTTCACCATGGGGCTGTTCATGTGGTCCTCCTGTGCATTGGCTGTTCTGAATGGGAATATCATCCTCAAGGCTCAGTGAGACAGGATGCACTCCTTTCTTTAGTCTCAGAATTTTTTACAATTTGATAAGTAATATATTTGGAACAATATTATCTATAAAACCTGGTTATTTTGGCGCTGTGAAAATAATATCTAAAAAGAGCAGAAACCAAACAAAATCCAGTATAACATTCTTTTTCAGGGATGTTTACTTTATATCAATACACACTTGCATGCAGATTATATTAACCTTGAATGTGCATCCTTGAAGTTTTTATTTGTATAGAAGTTATAGCTATGTCTCACCTATACCTCAGGTCCAAGAGCACTCAAATTATGACTGGGGAGGAACTGCTTTCTCAAAGTAGAGTTGGCCATGGCATGGAGGTCTGAGTTATGCAAAGCTTGTGGGAATGAATCTTTTGAGAAATTTATTAGCAGATGAGGTATGACTCAAAGGAAGGTGAAACATATTCAAAATCTGCTAATGATTGTTATTTGGAATGTTTGAAGTATGAACCTAGAAAATTGAACATTGCAAAACAGTAAAAGGAAAATGCATAAAAATTTATGGCCTAGGCATTAAGGTATTAAAATGGACTGAGATTGGCCATTTTGAATCAGAAAATTATGTCATTTACTCTTCCGGGAATAACACAATCATGGGAATAGCATGGCACTCATTATCAATAAGAACATTACAAAATCTCTTATGAAATACTATGTTATTTGTGATAGGGTCATATTTATTCATCTTCAAGGAAATCCATTCAATGCAAATATTATTCAAATATATGCATCACCAAAAGAAAGTAGTGATGAAGGAACTGATGAATCTACTATCCACTTAAGATAGAAATTGAGCAAATGTGCTATCAAAATGCATTGATAATTATTGGCTTGTTGGAATTCAAATGTTGGAAACAAAAAGGAAAGACAAATAGTTGGAAAATATGTAGTTGGAGAAGCTTGTTGGTGAAGTTTTTAAACATTGAATATATGGACTTGCAGATAGATATGAAGTTGGAGATATCATGACAGAAGCTTGTAATAACAACTTGTTTTTAACACCACATCAGGTGACTCCACACATGTATTCCTCAGATAGAATACATAGAAATCTAATTGATTAATCTGTGAGAAGATATATCAATATCAACAGCTCAAAATCAACAGGTAAAATCAGACCAGAGGTTCACCTTCGAAAGGACCATAAATTGCTGATATGTAAGTTCAGGTTAGAGTTGAAGCCACACCTTGAGGCTTTAGCACCTGAATTTTGAGAACATCTCAAGAACAGTTTTGATGTTTTAAACATTAATGACAGAAAACCTGATCACCTGTAAGAGGACATCATGGTTATCATCCAGGAAGAAAGAAAAAAGCCTTTAAACAGAAAGAAAAGAAAGAAAAGATCTAAGTGAATGTTAGAAGAGAGTCTAAAGCTAAATGGGGTCCAAACTTCACTGAAGGCCTTAGTTAAATCAAGGTTATAGGAATTATTGATAGCACATTTGAAATGTTGCAACATGCTGATGAGGCACTGTAAAAAGTCACCTGCGTCTGCCTAGAAATTTAAAAGCTAATTGGCCAAATAACCGGAAGAGATGTATACTTATGTCCATTTAAAAAAAGTGAATCAACCTAATACAGTAATTATTGTACAATATCTTTAATAATATATACTGGTCAAAGCTTGCTGAAGATCATTCAGTGCAATTGAAGTTGTACACTAGCAGAGAACTACCAGAAACTCAATCCAGTCTCAGAAGAGGACCTGGAACAAGGAATACCTTTACTGGCAACAGATGGATTTTGGATGAAAGTTGAGACAATCACAAATATATGTATTTGTGCCTTGTTGATTTTGAAATTGCTTCAATTGGTGTCGAAGCAAACTATAGATAACATTTGAGAAGAAAGGATATTTTTTAATCTAAGGTTTATCTGTAATCTATCAAAAATCTGAATTATACATTTAACAGACAAGTACTCTAACACATACAGAAATGATATTTCTTTTTATACTATGGCATTTATATTGGAAGTAGACATTTGACTTTTTGTATCTTTTGAAGCCTGTCTTTTTAATTCGAACTATGATATTTGACCTCATTTTTTATAATGAACCATTTTCCTTTCTGTTTCCTGTTATTTAAGACATACTATAGAATTTTGTGTCATCAGTATTTGCCATGTTTATATTCTTCTTGTGTGGTTGTGGTAGTTGTTAGACACCATCAAGCTGATTCTGAATCAGAAAGATATAAATGTATACAGCAGAACTAAACGCTGCCTGCTCTCACACCAGCCTCTCAATTTGTGTGCTCTTTGAGCCCATGATTTGTAGCCATTGTGCCAATCCATCTGGTGGCAGATCACTTGGGTCAGGTCTGATACCCTAACTGTGCTAAGTGAAGATAGTAATGATAATTATAGCTGTGAAGAAAATGATGACCGGTAAGCCAATATGTTGGCAACAAGGAAACTATTAATGACATTAGCATGAATTGTATCAGTGGAACAGATTCTAGTCATTAGTCTTTTTATGGTTGAGCCAGAAAAGCAGGCATTTTGTCAATCCATCTTCCTCTTATTTTTGACACTCAACTTCATCAAGCATATTTCCCTTTTCCAGTGATTGGTCCCTCCTGATAGAATGTCTAAACTACCTGAAATGGAGTACTATGATTAGGCTTCAGATTTTTAATGAGCCTGGGCCCCTTGGTTGTGAACTTCAAACCTGCTTTTCAGCTTCTGTTTAGTTGTTGTTTTTGAACCCTAAAATGAAGCAAAAGTACTAAAAGGGGACTGGAGTTGGGTTGAGAGAGATAGGATTATGTATTCTCATTACTTTATATTGACTACACTTGCGGGCAACCCACTAACAGGAATAAGAGAACACTTTCTCAAATTTCTTTTCCTTTCTTACTGTAAGCATGAGGAAATTTTCTTGGAGCTTCACTGGTATGGGAACTAGTACAGCTCTCAAGAAAATTTCAAGAATATGTGGGTGACTTTATAAACTGGAGATTTTATCAGTCAAATTACTTCACACTTAGTCTCCTATCATTCTTCAATATCTTCCTAAGTATTTTTACCTGATTCTCAGTTTACTGAAGGTTATTTATTTTTTTCCACCAAGTAAGGAGTGTCTGTCTGTTTCCTCATGCAAGCAGAGCATGACCCCCAAAACTCAGAAAATTTGTTGATTTTCAGTTTTCAAGGTTTTGTGTTGTGTGTGAATAGGAATGAAGAATTCCGCACTCCTTAAAAACTGAACTAGAAACTTCAGTCAGCTGGTAGGTTTTTTTCCTTCTCTTGTGAATATTGTAGTCTTTCCTCTGTTGGTCTCCTTCACTGCCTCAAGCTTTCTATG
This sequence comes from Nesogale talazaci, assembly GCA_004026705.1. Classification (NCBI taxonomy): domain Eukaryota; kingdom Metazoa; phylum Chordata; class Mammalia; order Afrosoricida; family Tenrecidae; genus Nesogale; species Nesogale talazaci. The sequence goes on along the minus strand of PVJH01000824.1, from coordinate 120,602 downwards.
ACCATGGCCTACTGCTGCATCCTGCCAAATTTCAAGACAGTCAATTGAAAAGTAAGATCCAATCATTTCATGGTTGAACATAAAAGCTTAATGTATTCCTTGTTTAGACAAGGAAGAGATATACATATGATATGCAATTTTAATGAGTGGAGAAGACATATTTTCTAAGATCGAGTTTAGGAAATGTTAAACTTTGATAATCATCAGTGTCTCTGAAAAGTATTTGTTTACACTTGGTTATAGAAAAATGTTTATATTGTTGCACAGATAAAAACGAATCCATTCCTGTGGAAGTGCCAATGTTTAATTATCCTTTATGACTACTAAATAAAATTTCAGTTTAATGATGATAGCGTATATGTTGTGCTAGTTAATCTAGGTGTGATAACAACATAAGCAATTAATAGGATTAAATATGGACTTCTATTTTAAATGGCAGTTTGGTTTTGCTAATTTCTTCTTAAATTAATGTGAGAAAAATGTAAATTTAAAGCAAGTGTAAGAAGGACAATTAATAAATAAAAGCTAACTAAAACACCACAAGTAAAACTTTACTTAAGACCATTCAATGATGGTTTCAGTAGTACATTGACAGGGAACTGATCTAATTCCAGGCTGACTTCAGAGGAGTACTTGGAACAGGAAATATTATCATTGTTGATTTCAGATGGATCTTGGCTCAAAACAGAGAATACCTGCAAAATGTATACTCTTGTTTTGTTAAATATGCAAAGGCATTCTGACATTTGGACCACAATAAACTTTCAATGACTTTGAGAAGAATGAGAGTTGCAAAATGTGTGCTCATTCAGAAATTTAATATAGATCAAGAGACATTTGTGTGAAAAGAGCAAGAGAATTCTGTCCCATTTAAAATTTGAAAAGGTACACATCAGGATTATATCTTCTCACCATACTTGTATTCTGATCGAATTATCTAGATGCTGGATTATGTCAAGAAGAATGTGGCATAATGATTGCAGGACAACCTATTAATCTATGGTGTTTAGAAGACACAATATTGCTTGCTGACAAGTAGGAGCGCTTGGAGTAATTGCTGATGAAGATCAAGGATTGTAGCCTTCAGTAGAGAATACTGCTCTTATAAGGAAGACTAAAATCCTTACAACTGAGCAAGTGGGTAACATCATGATAAGTAGAGAAAAAGTTGAAATTGTCAAGGATTTTTGCTGTACTTGGATCTATAATCAATGCTCATGAAAGCAACAGTCAAGTGGTATAAAAATGTATTGCACTGTGGCCCACAAGTTTGACAGTTCAAATCCAACAGCAGCTCTCCAGAAGCAAGGCTGCGCTTTCTACTCCCATCAAGGCAGTGATGCCAAAAAAAAAAAATGTAGTGCATTGGGTAAATCTTCTACAGAATTTCTTCATAGAATATTGAAGATCAAGCATGTTACTTTGAGGAATAAGGTGTGCCTGGCCCAAGGCATGGAATTCTCCATTGCATCATATGCATGAGAAAGTTGGGGATTATAAAAGGAAAACCATAGACGAACCAATGTATTTTAAGGGTCCTGCTGGTGAAGAATATTGAAATTACCATATACTGCAAATGGACAAATGGATTTATACTGGAATAAATAAGGCCAGAAAGCTCCTTAGAGGCAAGGATGGTAAGACTTTGTCTTACATACTTTGGACATGTTGTCAGAAGGGACTAGTCCTTGGAAAAGGACACTATGTTCAGTAATGTGGATGAAAGTTGAAAAAGATAAGGGCTTTTAATAATATGGCTTTATTCAGGACCTTCCTCGGTGGACTCAGGCATAGGAACAATTGTGAAGATCGTGCAGGCCATATGGGATTTTGTTCTTTTGGGCCTAGGGTCACTGTGAGCCAGAGCCAACTTGATGGCGCACAGCAAAAGTTATTATCATACTTGATGAGGCAGCATGAATTAAAGATATTAATAAGAGGTTTACAATTTAGGAGAGAATCTTTTGTAGGTGAAAGAAGAATTAAATAATTATTAGTGATGGGGAGTAATGATGCTTTTTCCATTTTCCAGTAAGATAAATTTCAACACACATGCAAGCAACAGTCAAGAAACAAATGACATTATTTTGAGCAGATTTTTGACAAAGTCCTCTTTATACTGTTAATGGCAAATATGTCACAATGGAAAACATTGTCATTAAATGAAAAAATACATCATTTAATTACTTATAGGAAAGAAGGTATCATTAACTCTGTTTTCTAGTCATGTAACCTTGAATTATAAACTATCAAAGCTAGGGATGAAAATCAATTTTGAAGATGGGAAGTGAAGAAGAATTTGAATTATGATAGTGAAGAGGGTTGAGCTTATCACATACTGTCAGAAGAACAAATAAATAGAATATCCCTTGAAAAGAAAGGTAGCAAGATATGTACTTTGTGCCTGTACTCATGAAGGACTAGCTTCTACAGAAGGATGTTATCCTCAACAAAATAGAGGATTGTCAAAAAAGAGAAAGATCCTCAATGAAATGGATTGATTCAGTTGCAGAAATCCTGGGCTCAAGCAGAAACAATTATGAGGGCAGTGCCTGACCTGCCAATGTTTCATTCTGTTGTACATCAGGTAACTGTGGGTCAGAACCCACAGCCCCTTATAAACAGCAAACTTCTAAAAGACTGTCGGGGGCTTCAATGAATTATTGTGTAGAGGTGAATTGGAAGAATAAATGTAATAATTTAAAATTGGAAACTTCAGGGCTTTGGAGCACTTTTATACTTGAGCCAATCTTGAGTGTTATACATTTTTTCGCATATTATATTGTCCTTTCTTCTAAATTACTATTTCCCAGCCCTCCAGGGTATTTAACCTTGCAAATCTCATTCATTTTGAAAACTGTCGAAATTTGCCATTGACCTACTTCTCCTAAAGGCTCTATTTTAATGTATTTATGAACATATTTATATTTTATATGTTGTTAATTGGTCTTGTAATACTTTGAGCAGGAACCTCATTCATCTTTGTCCTAGGATCTTAATGCAATTTCAGGTAGTCTTTAAGTGCTATGTGTAGAAATTTTAGAAAAAAAAAGCTTTTTAAAGTTTTCCTGTTAGGCTGTAGAACATTAAAGCTCTGACATTCATATTTCTTTAAAATAATGCAATAGAAGTGCAGTATCTTTAAGTTGATGTGAAATTGTACTTTTCTTCAAGAGTATGAAGTTTATGACTGCATTTTTGTTTCATTTTCGCATAATAGAAATATGATGAAAGTAAAGAGTTAGTCTCTTCTAAGTATTTTCAGATTTCCAAAAAATTATATTTAATTAGCTATTAAATGAAATAATCATCACTTATTAATTACTGATTGGAAAGATGAATTCATTAACTTCATATTTTAATGATATGACCTTGAAATATAAACTGTCAAAGGCAGGAAAGAAAATTCAGTTTTGAAAAGAACATTAAAGTGAGTGTTCATATTTTTTAGTGGCTATCAGAATGAAGATGCACTTCTATTTGAAGCACAAATAGTAATAGCATGACACCCAATTATTATCCACAAAAAACATACCATGATGACTTTGAATGTATCCCACTTAAATTTGAAGAATATCTCAAGAATGCATTGATGCATTGAACCCAAGGAGCAGAAAGCCTGGTAAAAGTCAAGAACATAATTCATAAAGAAACAAAACGTCATTAACTAGATAGGAAATGACAGAAAAATTAAAATATGTCACAGTATGATCCCCAAAACTTGGTATTCCAGGATGCTGTCGACTCTCTCTATATTTCCCCTTTAAGTTTGTTTCCATGAGGTCTGGGCAGACCAGCCATTCTCCCTCAGCTGTATATTCAGTGCTGTTATCTATAGTGCATATTTTCTGAGGAGGAGCAATGATATTGTTGGGATAAGGACCAACCCCACAGATTTCTTTGTAAATTCACAGCCTGTATGTTCAATCAAGTGCAATGTAGTCTAGAAAATGTGCAAATAGATGAATGAAGGTTGAAAATGATAGTAGGACAGGAGGAAATTAAAAGGAAATTGAAGAAAGAATTAGGAGGCAAAAGACATTTATAAAGATATGAATATAGGCATGAATATACAACGATAAGGAGATAGGTCTATGTACACAAATTTATAGTTAATTATTAAAGGAGCAGATAGACATTGGACCTCTACTCAAGTTCTCCCTCAATGCAAGAATATTTTGTCACCTTCCAGACATGATTGTTAAGACAAAATGTGTGCAAAAGCAAATGTGGTGAAGAAAGCTGACTATCATAAGATATATCACCTGAGGTCTTAAAGACTTGAAGTTAAACAAGCAGTCATCTAGCAGAGTCCACATGGAAGAAACACACCAACCTGTGTGATCACGACATGGTGACAAGATCAGGTATCAGACATCAAAAGACTCCAAACTATCATATTGAGGTGAACGAGAAGGGTCAGATGAAGACCCAAAGTCCACCTATAGACAATCAGACAATCCCTCACAGAAGGGTCACAAGGAAGCAAGAAACCAGTCATGGTGCAGCATAGCACTGATGAAATACACAACATTCCTCTAGTCCTTTAATTCTTCCTTTCCCCCACTATCATGATTGCAGTTCTACCTTACAAATCCAGCTAGACCAGAGTATGTACACTGTCATAAACAAGAGCGCTTGAGACACAGAATCCAGGACAGATAAAGTTCCTCAAGAGCAGTCATGGGAGTAGTGACACCGTAAGGATAGGAAGAAGGTAGGAAAGAAGTGGGAGGAAAGGAGAACAGATTGCAACTATCAATGTACAACCCCTCTCCCCAATGTATACACACACACACACACACACACACACACAACCAGGAGATTAGCAACAGAAAAGTGGGTGAAGGAAGACAGCAGATGGTGTAAAATAAAAATAAAAGTAATTTCTAAATTACCAAAGGTTCATCAGAGTGAAAGGGTTGGGGAGGGAGGGGGAAAAAAAGGAACTGATAACCAAGTGCTCACATAGAAAGAAAATGTTTTGAAAATGATGATAGTAACATATGTACACTTGTGCTTGATACAATTGATGTATGTATTGCTATAAACATCTATAGATTGAAAACAAAATATGTAGAGACAGTAACTGAATGTGTGGATAATATCTTGGGGGGTGGGAGGGGAGGTTAGAAGAGGAGCTAGTAGCAATCAATACAAGAAGGAAAAAAGTTTTCTGAAGCATTGTGGTGATGACTGTACAACATTTTTTTATGTGACTAAACTAGCAAAGTTTATGATATGTGAATGGGATGTCAATGAAACAATTAAAAATTAAAAACAATAAATAAAATAAAATGTATGTTTGAAAGGACTCTGAGACTTGCTCTTATTCATCGAGTAAGTCAGACAAATGGAGGAAGATAATAAGATGGAAAAATTGCAGTCACTGAATAAAAAAACTTGCTGACCTTCAAAAATTTTTAAAGGTAGAATATGATCTAGAATCAATGATAGTGAATGAAGAAGTAGATTCTGTGCTAATAGTATTAGCCAAAATCAAGGCTCCTGTAATTGATGGAATGCCAATTAAAATGTTTCTCCCAAAATGAGCAGATTGTTATCTGGCCAACTGACTGGTAGAAATTTATAACTTGTACAAATTCCAAATAAAGGTGGCCCAGCAGAAAGTGGAAATTATAGGATTATAATTGGTGTTTCATATCATTAGTATTAAAATTTTGCTAAGGATCCTTTAACAAAAGTTATAGTAGTACATTGACAAAGAGTAGCCAGGATTTCAGGCTGGATGAAAAGATATAATTTCTGATGCCAGTTGCATCCTGACTGAAATAACAGAAGAGCAGAAAGATGATTGCTTGTGTTTTAATGACTATTCAAAGACACTTAACTGTGTGAATCATATTCCAGAATGTTTCTTTGCGCTCTTGGGGAACCTATACACAGATCAAGAGGCAGTTGTGCAAACAGTACACCAGAATGCTGCATGTTCAAAATCAATAAAAGGGTTGTATCTTCTTGGCATACTTTTCAATTGTATGCACAGCAAACAATTAGAGAAAATAGCTGATATGAATAAGGGTAGGCACCAGGATTGGAAGGTGCCTTATTAACACTCTGTGATATGCAGAAGACACTAGCTTCCTTGTTGAAAGTGAGGAAGAATTTCAGAACTTGGTCATGAAGATCAAGCCATGATAAACCTGGCTTGAACAGTTGAAATCTTGTCAGTTGATTCCCCCCTTTGATGTATGTTAAGCCTGATTTGGTTTTCAAATTTTTCTGTATTTTGTTTCTGTTTGTTCATATTGGGGTTTATCTCAGGCATGTTATGTCATTTGGAGTCACCCTCTTGAGTTTATGCTATATGTTTTTTTTTGTTTTGTTTTGCTTTGCTTTATATGAAACTTAATGCTGATGATCTATAAGGATATCAAGCTGAATATGGGTTTGGTAGGGGGATGTCATGAGGGTGGGGGGAGGAGCAAAGGGGAGCAGGTGTCAAGGAGTTTGGGAATGAAAAAAGAATATTTTGAAAGTTACTGTGGTAGCAATTATTCAATACTGCTTGATATGATTGAACTATGGAATGATATGTCTAAAATTAATTCCAATAAAATGGTTTTGAAAAAAAAGTGGGAGATAACAATAGAACCTAACTTTTAGGGTTGGCTGAGGAAATGAATTAACACTTAAAAAATTTTGTTTAAAAAGAACTGAAGCCTTCAATATTGATTAGAACTTAAGGCAAAGAAAATAACAATCTTCATCATTGAGTCAATATGTAGCATCATGATAAATGGAGAAAAATGGAACTTACAATAAAAAGCAATGGAGAAACATTCCTGGTTTCCTCTGACTCCCATATTATCATGAGGCCAGTGTCAAACTTGCCTCCATACTCCATCCTTAGTTACCGATTCTGAAACCAGGCATTTTCCTCCACCCAAACCACTCTATATCTATGCCAGATTTACTTTATAGTTTTTTAAATAGCCAAAAAATGATCACAGATCATACTTTCAATTGAGGCTTATTTAGAGAAGTCAATAGGTTACTACTAGTTCGGATAAGCAAATAATAAGATTAAAATTAGATGTGCCTTCATCCAATTAATTGCTAAGTCTCTCTGGTCCTCAGCCTCTCAACCACTCTTAGCCAAGTCTCAATCTGATTATTCGTCTCTGATCCATGTGATTCCTTGGCCTTAGTCCTGACAGATCAGGAAGCCAACCTATCTCTCACTTAGTCTCAAGTTAAATAAAGAGAAGGCGCCCCATAGCCTAGGCACTGCTCCTCTGAGTGTCCGTGCCACAGTGTGTGATGTGTCTGGTCTCTGCCACTTCAGACCAGGACTTGAGGGTGCTCTCCCAAGGTCCTCCGAGTCTCTGCTGTGCTGCTTCAAATGCCCATCCATACACTCAGCATGGCTGGTAATAAATACTGGCCACTCCCATCCAATGTTTCATAGACTCTGTATAGTCTTACCCAATTATTTGGTAGGAGTTACAAAAAACTAGATAGAAAGACATATTAAGGAATTTCATTCCATCACCACATTTGTCCAGTTTTGTTTTTTTTTGGCTTGGATCCATCATCCATGCTCTTGGAAGCAGCAGGTTGAACATGGTAGTGGGACAGTAGGAAAGTAAAAGGAAATAGAGGAAAGAACAAGGAGACAAAAGACATTTGTAGAAGTGCAAATGTAGGCATGTATATATGTAAATGTATCAATATATAACAAGAGGAATATAGGTCCTTGTAATATGATAAGTATAAAGGGAACAGGCAGACATTGGATCTCTACTCAAGTCCTCACTCTACGCAAGAACACTCTCTTCTAATAACCTGGCATTCTATGATGCTCACCTCCTCTGCATGATCACTGAAGACAGGATGGATGCATAAGCAAATGTGGTGAAGAAACTGGCAGGTGCCCAACTCTTACAAGATATAGTGTATGAGGGCTTAAAGACTTGAAGTTAAACAAGTGGCCTTTTATCAGGGAAGGAATAAATCTCACAAGAAAGAAGCACACCAACCTGTGTAATCACATGGTGTTGAGGGGATCAGGTAACAGGCATCAGAAGAGAAGTGTCAGAGTGGAGACCCAAAGTCCATCTGTAGACAATTGGATATCTCTTCACAGACGTGTCAAAAGGGAGAAACCAGCCAGGTTGAAGTATAGCACTCAATAATCTTCTAGTTCTTTAATACTTTCTATTTCCCACTATCACGACTCCCAGTCTACCTTTCAAATCTGGCTAGATATGCATACGTACACTGGTATAGAAAAGAGATATGGACACATGAAACCCAGAACAGATAAACCTTTCAGGAATAGTAAAGGGCGTAGTGATACCAGGAGGGAAGGGAGAAGATGGGGGAGAGGGGGCGGGGAAGGGGATAAAGGGGAAACTGATAGCAATGATCGATATATATCCCTCCAACCCTCTGGGGGATAAACAACAGAAACATGGATGAAGGGATACAGCATATAGTATAAGATATCAAAATAATAATGACTCATAATTTATCCAAGGGTTCACAAAGGTGGGAACGTAGGGGAGGAGGTGGGGGGAGAGAGGAGCTGATACCAAAGTCTCAAGTAGAACAAATATGTCTTGGAACTGATGATAGCAACATATTACAAATTTATTTATGATACAATTATGATACAATTTATGTGTGGGTTGTTAAAAGACCCAGTGAGGGCACAGTCAGAGCCCTGGGGCAGAAGGAGACCCCTGCCAATGGTGAGATGCTTCCTCTGCCATGGGATCCAAATGACTTTCTACTCACTGACTGTGACCTTCCTTCATTTGGCTTCATTGCATATGGTGTGAGTCTGAAGTGGAATGTATAGATTGGTATCAGACATATGGGTTAATATCAGACTTATGGACTGGATCTGGACTAGGCAGAGATGTTTTCTCAATATTCAATTGCTCTTGTATATAAAGCTCTCTGAGTGTACACTTGCGTGTACAGGGATTTATTTCTCTAGTCAACCCTGGCTAACAAAAGCACTGACAATTTATTTACTTATTTAGATCAACTGGCATATTGCACTGGGTAAATCTGTTGCACTAGAACTCCTTAGATATGGATGTTACTTTGAGGACAACGTATGCTTGAAACAAGGTATTTCCAATAGCCTCATGTGTATGAATTTCTAGCATCAAATAGCTAAAACTGAAGTCGAATCAGTGTATTTGATTATGGTGCTGGCAAAGACTACCAGACGCATCCCTGAGTGACAAAAGACCAAATATATTTGTCCTCTAAGAAGCGAAAGCTGCTTCTTAGTCTTTTGGCTCACATCAAGTGTGAAAACTTATGCTCCTTAGAAGCAAATATAGCGATGCTTCATCGCACACACTTCACATACCATGGACATGTTATCAGGAAAGACTAATACTGAAAATGGATATAATGTTTGATAAAGGGGCAGTGCAAAAGAGGAAGAACCTTGCCAAGATGAATTGAAACAGTGACCACCACACTGGGTTCAAACGACAAGAGTGGGACGCACAGGACCCAGTGGTGTTTCCTTGGCTTACATATAGGGTTACTCAGAATTTGAAGCTGCTGGATAGCACCTAGACACAGCACAGGAGACTGCAACATGCATAGTTGTCTTTTATACATATCCATTTTTGAGTATTTCTAAACTTGAACTCTCCATGATTATTGCAAATGGTTAAGATCACTTATTCATTTTAGTGTCAAGCCCAAAACCTGTTGCAATGTGCATTTTTGTTACAAACTAAAACATTCTATAGCAAAACAAAGCATACACCAACAGGCAGGGCAACATTTGCCTTTGGACTTTACTCATTCCTGTAAAGGAGATATTTTAAAAAACTATATAGTTTTTAGGCAGAACAAAGTGTTAGTGGGTTAGACTACAAATACAAATTTTGAATGTGTAAATGCACTCAATAACTTCAAGGAATACCATGATGATATACTTCAGCAAATATGTATGTGTGTATATATATATTTATATTATTGAAACCCTCGGAGCCACTTGCATTGTCTTATCATGCTGCACCAGTAACTGTAACGTTGGAAATGAAAAGAACCAAGATCATGCTGGAGAGAGATGACATCACCAGATGTGATGTCACATACATCACATACATCTATGGAGTCTTCGAAATCCTACACAAGAATAGTATGAGTTAGAATCTTGGTCAACAGAAACTCCTTTTTTTCCTGAATCCTTCGTGGCATAGTGAGTTAAGCACTTAGCTGCTCACTGGAATACCCTTAGTCAAACAAACACATCGACAGCTCTGAGAAAAATGCAGTTATGATTCCATAAAGATTTAAAGTCTCAGAAACACAAAGAATGTTCTTTATAGGGTTAGTATATATTGGAATAAACTTGATGTTAGTAAGTTTTAGTGAGATTGTTTCATTTGCCAGAATCACATCCCTTAGTATTTGTATTAGTAATGAAATATACTATACTTAGTGACAGTATTAATAGCTATTTTAACTGGGTATAGAATTTTAAATGGACAGTTACTTTAGTTTGAGTTTCCTTTTGCTCATACACAAATATTTGTCAGATTTTATTGTTGTAATATCTGTAGAGAAAATACAATGAAAGAAAGCAAACATGAAACCACACCTGTTTTACTAGAAAGATTTTTGTCAGATTTCATACTTACAGAATCTCTCTATGCTAGACCATATACCAAAGAGCAAACTTTAGACTTTAAACATTGTATACCTATCAAACCTAGAGTATCCATTGAATCTGGAATATTGTGACAGATAGTAAGCATTTTTATGTATTTTTGAACAAAAATCTGAATTAGTAAATTAAAAACAATTTAATATGGCAATATTTGTATCTGAAATTATACTTCAAAGCATCCCAGATGTTATGCAAACTAAAAGTATATGGTACATCACATTCATATTTTAAGTTTTGTATTCACTGCTATAACATTTCTATGTGCTTAAAGTTTATCCCATTTAATTAATTTACTCAAAATCCTTCTTCTCTTTATCTAATCATTCTCTCACTTTAAAAAAATAACTCTTCTGATGCTTTTCAAGTAAAACCTACTCCCTCAATTGATTTTAAAATGCACTTTATACAAAAGGAAACAAATGGAGTAGTTAAGCAAAAACATGGGCCCTTCCTTGAGTATAGTGTGGATATTTAAAAAGCTTTCAAATACCCAATTACTGCGTTGTTAACTGTGAATTGTGGTCAGAGAAAAAGAGATGGGAACAAACATCCAGTCTGATGAAAGCTATTTCTATTCATTAAGAAATCCCCTGTAATTTTTTTTCAAGACCAGTGTACTCTTGGCAGAGCAGCTAACAAATTGTATATTACTCACCATTTATTTTCATGAACTTAATTGACCATTTTAGGAAAGAAATGGTCCTTTATGATAACAACAAGATAAAAGCTGGTAATTGACTGAAATGCTTGAGTACAGCTAGCTGAAACCACTTTCGCCTAATGGAGATCCGAATGAAAGGGATGAACGTTTCAGCCAATTGTACAGAAGGTCAAATAGTTTTTTTTAACCTTTTCTTTTGAAAACCATAAGAAAACAAAATGTTTTGATGATGTCTCAACTTTCAAAAGGTATAAAAGAAAAGAGGAGAAAAAAACATCAAAAATTGTTTTATAGAATACCTGATTATTATTCACCATGCATGATGTATTATGGAAAATTGATATTATTTTAAAAGCTTTTATCCCCAGTATTATTATGCTGTCAACACAAGGTTATTTCATGAGCACAAAACCAAAAAGCTGTGGTAGTACTTTCAAATGTTAGTTTAAGAATATTCCATGTAATAGAAATACGTTTCCTTTTCTCCACGAAAGAATTTTGCGTGTTTTTACAAAAAAGAATTAATAAATAATTTAAATGGCTGATTTTTACTACATAGCCAAAAATATATTTTTAACTACCTAAAGAAAAAATTTCCTTATGCATATTACTTAATTTTATGAATATAATGCCAAAATTATCAACTATGCCAATATATTCTTTAGGTTACCTCTATTAAATATTTTGCATATGAATATATTCTGGTTAGAAGTATAGTTCCTAGGGAAAGATCATCGATATTTATTCATATTTGTTGTTGTATTTGTATAACTATTAGTGGTTGTACATGGGAGCTGCTAACCTCCTGTCATGTAGTTCAAATGGTAAGCTGAGAAGCAGAAGAAAGTGGAGGTTTTCTATTGCCATAAGGAGTTATGGGCTCAGGAACCCACAGGAGCTTTTTGACTCTCTTTTAAAAGGGCCTGTGCAACACAATTGAATCAATAGGAGTGAATTTTGAGATTTTCAATGATGGCTTCATATGAGTTGGTGATTAGCTATATAACAATGGTCTCAGGAGCCCTGGTGACATAAGAGAATTCGAGTCATAGCTCAGCAGCTCAAATACACCAGCTTCTCAAGGGAAGAAAGACAAGGTTTTCTGCTCCCATAAACATTTACAACCTCAGAAACCAACGGGGTCAATTCTACACCACCTAACAGTATCACTGTGCCTAGGAATCAACTTGACGGTAGTGAGTTTGAGTTGTTTTTAACAAAGGTCTTATCTATCAACTATGTGGATGATTTCAGAGTCATCAGAATCCACTCAAATCAATTATGAGATATATTTCATAATGTCCTCCCTAATTCCTTTAATTAGACAATATTTATGAGACACTCTAATGATTAATTAGTTCAGATCATCTTTTGTCTCAACATTTTAATTGATAAAATTATTTAAATGGTTACATACTATTTTGAGCACTGACCCAAATACATACAAATCATTTATAATTCATCTTCAAGAAATTTCACAAAGAAATGTGATGTATAAAATCAAATGCAAATGTCATTTAATTGACTTCATTCTTAAAACTGTTATAGGAGAAAAATGCAACAATGTAGAAAAAGTATGGAAAAAAATTTTATTCTACATAGGAAGCAAAGAGAAAAGAGACATGGAGACAGACAAACCGAAGCACGATGTCTTCCCAAGGCTAAGCAGTGTCACAAGGCTAACAGGTTTGTTATTGCCGTTAGGTCGAATTGCATCAGCTCTGACCCATCGTGATTCTGTGCACAGCAGAAAGGCACACTGCAAGTCCCAGCGCACCCTCCTCTGCTTCGTGGGCATGAGCCTATTGTTACAGCCACTGTCACAGTCCATCTCCCTGAAAGCTCTCCTCTTTTTTTGCTGTTCCTGCACATTACCAAGGATGATGACCTTCTCCAGGGATTTGTCTCTCCTGACAACATGTCCAAAGTATGCAGTTCATAGTTTTCCCATTCTTGCTTATAAGGAGTACTGGTGCATTACTTCTTTCAAGACAAATTGATTTGTCCTGTTAGCAGTCTGTGGTAATTTCAGTGTTCTTCGACAACACCACAGTTCAAATTCATCTCTATTTTCCCGTTCCTCCTTATTCAATGTCATACTTTCACAAATATACATGAGGTCAAGGAAAGTATCACTGGTTGGGTCACTGCTGTGTAATCCTCAAAATGACACCCTGGCTTTTCAATATGATCAAAAGTCCTAATGCAGAAGATTTGCCTAATCATGATCTTTTCTTCCATTGTGTAGCATTGTGCATTGACTGTGAATCCAAACAAGACCAAGTGTTTGGTAATCTAAAATTTGTCTCCATTTATCACGATGTTACCTATTCTTCAAGTTCTGATGATTTTGGTTTCCTTGACCTTGAGTCAAAATCCATATTGAAGGCTATAATTCTTGATTTGAGCAGCAAGTGCTCTCTCTCCTCCTCACATTCAGCAAGCAAAGTTGTTTAGCCTGCATACCCTAGGTTTTAAGTAACTCTTCCATCAATCATGATGCCGCATTCTTCTTCATATAATTCATTTACTCTAAGGATTTGCTTCACATACAGACTTGGAATTTATGGTAAGAGAATATGAACCTGATGCATAATTTTCCTGATTTTAAATCATATAGCATCCCCTGCTCTGTCCACACAATTACCTCTTGATTTCTGTTCAAATTGCTGATGAGTTCTAGTTCTTGAATTCCAGTTCTTCTCAAGGTTATTCATAGTCCCTGATGATCCACACATGAATGTCTTTGCATAGACAATTAAACACAAATGCCTTTATGGTATCCTCTACCTTGAACCAAGATCCACAGCAGAGATAGCCCTTGTTGCACATCCTCTTCTGAAACTGACCTGAACTTCTGACAGTTCCAAGTCAATGCTTTGTTACAATCGTTGTTGAATGATCTTCAGTAAAATTTTACTTGTTTGTCATATCAGTGACATTGTTTGATCCTTCTGTTGGATCACCTTTCTATTGAATTGGTACCTATATGGATCTCTTCCAGTCAATTGGCCAACGACCTGGCTTCCAAATTTCCTGGTACAAAAGATGAAGTGCTTCCAGTGCTTCATCAGCCTGCAAAAACATTTCAGTTAGTATTATATCAATTCCTGGAGCCTTTGGTTAAAAGGTTCCAGTGTTCCTGGAATTCTAAGCTAATACATTTTGTATCACTTCACCTTCTGCATGCTCCATTGGTTCCTGCTCATATGCGACCTCCTTGAATGGGGTAATATCAACACATTAATTTTTGTACTGTAATCCTGCACGTTTTTTCATTTTCCCTTAATGCTTCCTGCATCATTTAATATTTTTCCATGATTGCTTCTCGGTCTTTTGGCTAAGATCAAGTGTAGTATCTGTTCTTATCAGTTTAATATTTTTCCATGGCATATTTTAATACTACAACTAACTTTTTTCTAAATGTAAGATTGTAGAGTGTTTTGATTTTTAACAAAGTCTTTGCACATTTCATTATAATCTTTGTCTTTGTCTTCTCAGATTTTCCTTTGAAATGTTCTATTTTGTTCTTCATCCTTTTTCCTATTTGCCTTAACTATCCTAAAATTAAAAGAAAATTGCAGAGTTTCTTCTAGCATCTACTTTGCTCTTTTCTTCCTATCCTACTTTTTTAATATCTTGCTTTCTTCTCTTGAATGGTAGTCATTCGTGTGATTGAAACAAGCTATTTGCTATGAAACAGTCTTTGATTTTTCAAAGTTCTGTCATATGATCTCCAGACTCATATCTACCACCAAGCCCATATTTTCAAATTGCTGTTCCTTTCTATTTGTTTCCAACTTTTTCAACTCATTAGTATTTGTCAATACGCCTTGATTGGTCAATTTCTCACTGAAGTCCTTGGTAGAATGCTTCAATTTCTTCATACTTGTTTTTGGTTTTGGTGTTTAACTCAAAATGAATTTGAATAATAGTTGTATTGATTAGGTTTCCTTGACAGAGGATAGATACAATCTTATCCCACATAGCACTGGATTTTGCAATGTCTTTTTCAACAATGAATGCCATGCCATTCCTTTAAATTATGCTATTGTAAGCATAGTGAATCACATGGTGTTCTGAGTTAAAGTGGCCAATCCTAGTCAATTTCAGTTCAATAATACTTAGGGTGTCAGTCACTATGAAGTCTCTTAATTTTTTGAAAATTTCCTGGAATCTTACTTTGCACATTTCAACTTCTGATAATTAGCAGGTCTTTGGAACTATTTCCTTATCTTGTATATTGTTCCATCAGTAAACGAAGACCCTGATATCTTCACTTTCACCAGCTTTTCCTGACTCAAGTAATTTGGTACTCAAGTGAACCTGCTCTGCTACATTCTGAGAAAGCAGCTCCTCCTCAGACCCTTTTAAGTGACTTGGACTTTAGGGGGTTCATTCTCTGGCACTATACCCAACAATGTTCTTCTATTCTTTAGGTCTTCAGTATCTGAAAAAGTATCAAAGCTATTCACACTATTCCCAGGGGGCCTTTCATTCAAAACAGAAGTCATTTTTTTCGTTACTGTTGTCAGTCCCTAGTCTGGAAGCCTCATGAGGCCTGTTTTCTTTGGGTTACCTTTGGGTTTCTTTAGGAAGTGATCATCCCAGCAATATACATGCCACCACACGGGGACACTGACAAACAAGGATAAGAACAACAACATATATTTCAAAAAATCATTATGCTTTTTTTTCCTTCCATGTATATGCTACACATCAGAGGGTAACACCCCTATCCCGAAAACAAAACAGAACAAAAAATGGGGGGAGGGGAGGAGAGGAGAGGGGAGGGGAGGGGAGGGGAAAGCTCCACTGAGTGATGCTTTAGGGGGTGCATTTTCCCCACTGGGCAAGTCGAGAACAAGTCGCTCTGAGTTAGTGAACCTGTGTTATCACCTGTGAAGGTTCTCTCTGGTCACAGTGAACTTTTTTAAAAAAGCAGTTTTGCTGGAATCTCTCTCTCTCTCTCTCTCTCTCTCTTGGATGGCAGATTTAAGAGAACAGTGTGCTGCTATGAAATTTTGCTTTCTTGCTCAGGGGAAATATGCCACACAAAGTGTTGTAATGTTGAACACAGCTTACAAGGAAAACACTGTCGGAAAAACTCCAGTGTATGAGTGGTTTTCTCATTTCAAAAAAAGTGAAATGTCAATTGATGACTTACCTCATTCTGGACGTCCATCAGCTTCCTGAATGGATTGAAATTTAAACAAAATCTGTGACATCTGGACTATCTTAAAGCTTGGTTCAACAGATTTTAACCGAAGATTGGGTCACTGTGAAATTTGTGCCTCAGTTCTCACTGACCAGCAAAAAAGTAGACTGGAAGAATGCTGAGCTTTGAAAGAACAGCTCTAAAGTAATCTATACCCCCTCCCCCCACACCACCAAGGGCATTATTAATGACAAGATATGGTACTATTATTCTTAAGGCCTTGAAAGCAAGCATCAATGAGTCCAGTGGAAGATACCATAAACACCTCAAAAGTCCCCCCTAAAAGTTCATCACGTGAAATCAAAGATAAAAATGATGCTCGTTTGGTTTTTTGTTTTAGTTTTTTTTTTTTTTTTTGATGTGAGGGGCATAGTGCATTTGGAATTCATTGCACAGTCAGACAATTAGTGAAGCTTTCTATGAAGAGGTTCTGAAAAGATTGTATAAGCGTGTGTGGCATAAAAGGCCTGAATTGTGTCCGACAAGGGGCGGGCTTTGCCACCGTGACAACACGCCTGTTCACACAGCCATGCCAGTGCACCAGCGTTTGGCAAAAGCAGCATGCCGCTCTTGTCCCAGGCATCTGACTCGCCTTATCTCGCTCTGAGCAACGTCGTTTTGTTTCTGTGAATGAAGAGATACATGAAAGTAAAGGGGGCTTATGATTCAGAAAAAGTAAAGAGAAAAACGAGGGAGGTGCTTTCAGCCATCCACAGCAAAGGGTTTGAGAATAGTTTCCAAGAATGTAACACAGATTTGAAAAATGTGTTAAGTATAATGGAGAGTACATGGAAGGTGATAGGTTTTTTAGTAAAAAAAATTAAATACAAAGTTTAGGTAAAAATATCATTTTGGAGGGGTAGCCCACATACTATTTATTGCTTTTCAAAATAAGCATTGATGCAGGGTTACATGAGGATTTTTGTTGTCCCAATTGAGCATATTTGAGAAGAAACAAAAAGTATAATTCCTTTAATTGGCATGCCTAAATTATGAAGATGATAAACTTAGTGAAATTTCTGATGGACTTTGTGTGTGCACTAGTTAACATGTCAGCATTTCCTGAATGTAAACCATTTCTCTCTGCTTGCCAAAATGTTCTTGCTCACCTTTATTGTCTATTGGTCATAAATACATAAAGAACACAAAGTGGCATTTGGACTACTTCCAAGGGTTAGCCTATTGTCAGGGGTCAACCTTGCACAAGCCACATGCCATTAAGTTTCAAAGTCTAATACATAACTTAGGATAGACTTGCTATTATGATAAATTTGATATTCTCTAGTAGGCACTAAGAATATAACAGGGAAAGACAAAATGAATTTAAACCCCATTTGAAACACTGAATAAGCAGAATTATTTAATCAAATTTAATACAGAACCTAAAATATGCACTCAAAGAGTAAGTATATATAATTTTATTTTGACTGGCATGACTTGATCTTTTGACATTTTCAACTTTTACACTGTCTTCCCATCAACTGCCAAAATATATTTGAAATTTTATAAAATATGTAGAATCCTTGCGGCTAATTCTCCTGGAAAATAATTCATAGGAGCCTTCATTAGAAAAATTATAAAGAGATCTTGGCCAACTATTCAACTGTTAGATTAAGCAAAATGGAAACATTTCCTTGTAAAGAATAGTTTATACAGGAGAATTTTAGTCATTCCATGCTACGTAAGTTAATAGTTAATGCATTCCGATTTTATTCCTTTAGAAGCTTATCAAATGGTGATTTGTAGGAGAGTATTATTGCCCTCAGCAAGGCCTATCTGAAAGGATATGAGTATTGTGCAAATATGCCAATCTTTCTATAATAACTTTTTATGAGTTAGTCTCCCACATTAAATACTACTATTAAAAACTATTATTTTTAACTCAATTGTATAAATTAATGCTCCCACACATTCCTTTAAGTTGCTAGAGAGTCTCGATAATTTCAGAACTGTATTCCCAAACTAGTTGAAAGAATTTTATTATAACTGAATCCATATTTAAATGGAAGAATTTATCTCCCAGTGACCATTTTCCATTATGCAACTTCTAAACTTAAGTAATTCCAGAGGGTTTCTCCATATAGTGATAATTTTGTAAATGTTAGAATTATACTGCTTTAAGTTTACCCAATTGATGGTATCTAGAGTTCAATTGATATTTGACTTTATAAAATTATTAAATCAATATTTTAGTTTTCTTAATCCTTGTAAGCCTGCATGTAAAAACTCACCATACGTCTGAATGTACTGCAATGGTAGTGAATGATTTAATGTGGCTCTTCTAGCCAAAGTCTCCTAAGTCCAGACCTGTTAAGAAGGTGGATGGAAGATCTGAGCGCATTCCCCTTGGAAAAATTCTGAACAGGATTCCTTGCAATGCTATCATGTGGCATATAAAAGAAGGCCGCTAGGTAGCAGGAGGAGGGATTTTATCAAAAGCAAAGCCAGGAGTGAAGTATATCTGCTGGAACTGAGATCCCTGCACAGTAAGCCTCTCAGATGCAGATGGCACCTATGACATCAGCGAAGCAGCAGCCGATTTAGAAGCTCAAGAATGCAAGAGAGCGTTGGACTTCCCAGCACACCGACCAGATAAAGATGAGTGTCTTTTGTTCAGGAGGCTGCTTATGATTTGGGGTGCTTCTGTTGGATGATCTGACCCACATATCTTGGGCCGAATGCCTTTGGATTGAAATCTATAGCTGCGTTGTATGCCTTTTGGATATTTATCCGCAAACTGGTAAGAACTGTATAACATGTCCTGGCAAAAAACTCTATCCTCAGCAACTTCCTGTTGCATTAAATCCTGTTAATTTCTTTAATAAGAACTTTGATTAGGAATTATCCCTGTGAGTTCTGTGTAGTCACTGCAATTAATATTAGAATTTAAATATAGAATTAGAAAATACACGTTAACACAGCAAATCATCTTTATGGCAATATGTTTGTTTATACATAAAGTATAAATAGTGGTTAAAGCACTCAACTTCTAACCAAGCAGCCAAGAGATGGAACTGTTTTGGGTTCTTTTTGGACATCAATGCCCTCTGGTGGAAGTGGGAGGCTCAGCCTTGCTCCCGGAGAGCTGCTGCTGAATTTGAACCGCCAAGCCCATGGGCCGCAGTCCCACACTCAACCACTATGCTGCCGGGGCTCAGCCCCAAGATGGAACTGTTTTAAGGTTTAAAGGAGACCCCAAATGTCAAATACATTTACAGGAGAACAGTTTTAAAATTTTAAGTGTGTGTCTGGGGGGGACAAACAAGTCAAAGACAGATCATCTGAATGAGGAAGACTTTTATCAGGTGTTGAAATAGTATAAAAGAGTTTACATAAAATAAGAGGTTTAAATAGAACACAGTCGGACAAAAGAAACTGTCACAGGAGCATGATTGGTTGCAGATCAGTATTATACTGATGTAGGTCAACTATAGAAATGTGAATGACCTTGATTGGGACACATATATTATTCTAGAGAGAAGACCTTATGTACAAGATGTGTCCAGACCCTTCTGACCAAGGTAGACAACTCATAACTATGCTAACTCCTGATGGTAGAACCCTTCATCGATGTACTCAGGCATGCATCAATAGACATGATTCTTCCTTGGAGTGAATAAAGGAATCGTGGATGCCCTCTGAGTGCAAGACTGCTCACCACTCAGGCTAAGGGTCAGAGGGATTTCAACGGAGGTTTTCTAAGTGTGGCGATTTTGCAAGTAGAAGTTGGGCTCTTATTGTTAACGAAATCCTGCTGGAAACTGGGTGCTCAGAAGTTAAGCTCTAATTCCGAGTTTTTGAACCTTTTTGCTCTTGTAATGATTTCTGTGATGAGAAAGACATACAGTTCGACTCGGTCTTACAGTGTTTCCGTGTGCCAAAATTGGCTTGATGACATTGGATTTCATTTTGGATTTGTTTAATTATCAAAAACTGTGCACTGTGTTGGTCATACACCAGATATTTGTAAAATTCAAATATAGCTGCTGCATTGTTCATGGTTTCTGCTTCCATTCCATTTTATTTCCAGTATAGGCTTGTGGTGGTTGGATGATTTTATGTCAACTTCCACTTATTGAGTGGTGAAGTTCAACCTGTCATACAGTTCAAAGCCTGAGGATGCCTTCTGGAAGGTGTGGCCTTTTCTTAAGGAAGAAACTAAGAATCTGTCTCTTGCCCAGCCCCCACACCACTTCCTCATTTTGCCTTCTTACTTACTGGGACTCTGCTTGCCTCCAGGGCAGCTCCATGTGTGCCTGAGAGCTGGGTGGCAACATGCCATGCTTCTACCATACTTGGATGTGAGTGACTGCACTCACTGGTGTGTATTCTTACTACATTGCACTTCATCTTCCTGTGACATTAGCTTGCAGCTCTGTGAGTCTGGAGAGGACCTGACCTTGCACTGGGCTTACAGACTTGAGTAGGGATGAGATGAGATGTTTTCTTGATATAAAGTTCTTTCTTATACATATATAAGTATTCCTAGATTCACTTCTCTAGACACTCAGACTAACACAAGTCTGCATAGCACAACAAAGAGGAATCATTAAGTACTTGCTGATATTATAATTGGTCCAGAATTTTCACTCCCTAATTTTTCTCTATGGTTAACCAAACTCACTGCTTCTAATTGTTCTAACCAAATTTGACACTGAAATGCCATAACCTATTTTGGTTTGCCATAACCATAACTAGTCCCACACACAATTGATAAATACTTATCAGGGGATGATCAATCTGCTGATATACTCACAGCAAGGGTTCAACAGGCAGCTGTGCAGCGATAATTATTATTTATTATAATAATGATATAAAGATCATGAGAGAGAAAGAAAGAAAGTAAAAATAAGAGTCAGACATACATAAAATCAGGTAACATGCTCACCTCTGCCCCGTATGGTGGTCCACTTGGAGATGAGGGAGCAGAGAATGAACATTAATTTTCCCCATTTTAGTAGCCTAACAGGGGACACATACTTTCTCTAGTCACTGGTTAGGACATGCCATGAGTGGGAGGGAGGGGGGTAAAGGGGGAAGGGCAGTTTTAAGGGCTATAAGATGATAATAGCTTAGAGATGACTCATGACTAAGAGGAGAGGAATGTGATAAGGAGAGACTTCAGACTCCAGGGTGTAGGTGAACTGGTTTACATTGTTAGGGGTCATTGACAATGACTCTTGAGTCCCACCCATAGGCCTGGAGGGAAGCAGATCACCATCCTAATTTGAGTCATGCAAAGCCCTCATAAAATTGGGAGTTTCAGTGAGAATGGCTAGCACACTAAATGTTGGTAAATTGCTTGTTTAATATTTTGGATTGTAATAATTGTGGAAAAGTTCTATCTTTATCTCACAAATACTTAATTTATCAATTATATATCTTGCATATAAAGATAGATCATACTTTATTTTTTAAATGGTTTTTCTCTACCAAAATGAACGAAAAACTGAGACACAATGAGTAAAAGTATTAATGTACATCCAGTTAATGATATTTACTTTGTGTTCATATGTACGGAGACAATTGAATATTTTACTTTTATATGACACTGATGAAATACAGAAATTTTAACAGCGATCCATAAAACTATGCATTGAGTCTATAGATGATGCTTTTTTCATGTAATTTAGGCTTGCATAAAATTCTTGCTGAAAGGAAATACAATAGGATATTTTTATGATTTGAGATTTCCTGTTACATCAGTAAGATCTGCATATGTGTGCACTGCATATAAATATCATGTCTGTGCTTTATATTTTTTCTAATTTTATACTGTCAAGTGCTGTTGATGCACCTCTAAATAAGATCTGTCAGAATCTGAAAGCATATATAATCAAATCATTCTAGACAAAAAATGATGCCAATCTCATCTAAAACTTTTCTTTCATTTGTGTTTCTTTTTAAGGGCTTCAATTTTGCTTGAGTGAGAAAATAATACATAAATGGAGGACTATTTCAGAATCTGAAGTAAAATGTTTGCAAATAGAGCAATGTCTGTCATGATGCAGAATGCTTTCATGATATATCTGCATTTCTATGAGCATAAAGTTCAATTAATGTGCTGAATTACATTATTGTATCTGGAAGATGCTGTCTTCTTTTGAGAGGAAATTTTGATGAAGAAATGCAAGGTAAATTGAAAATTAAGTTTCATGTTTCCTTTAATTCATGATAATAATAGCTCTCATCCATATAGATACAATGAACATCACCACACACAATTAGAATTTCTAGATTAGTGTCTTTCCTTCGGAGACACTTCAGTTACATTCTTAGTCCACAAATAAAATGTGTCCATATAGAATTTCAGAAAGTCCTAAAGAAGGGATTTTTGGAATAAAATTTGTGGTGATTGAAACATCCGTAATTTCAATGATTATATCTATGTTTCAATCCCATATTGTGAGAAAAGTGTTGACATGCCACAAAATTCACGAGTTTAAGAAGAAGAAATAATGAGGGAACTTGAGACCAAAGATTAAAGCAAAGAGTAATCTAATATATTAGTTATGTTTTGGAAAGCAGTACATATGTATCTGTATCTATGCATAGGAGCAGTTGGTGGCACAGGGGTTTAAAGTTCAAATGCTAACATTCAAAAGCTCAACAACTGTCTTGTGATAAAAAAGATGTAGTAGCAAGCTTCATTAAGGGTTATATTCTTTAAATTATAATTTGGTTTTACTTTCTTTTTTAGAATCATTGTGCTTGTATGAACTTGACAGTAATCTATTATAGGTTAACATACAGAAGACATTCAAAAAAGTATACAGTTGAGAGGTTTAGGCATTATTGTCAGTGTTGTCCATGTACTTGGTGATACAATCCCTTAAAAATTAGTCTAGAAAGACATATATTGCAATTCTATTGCTCTCGTGACCACTGATTCCAAGAGCACTGATTGTGGAACTGAAGAAGCTAAAATCCTTGATAATGCCAAGCCTTTCTCCATTTATCATGATGTCTATTGGTCAAGTTAGGAAAATGTTATGCTTTACATGGAATTATCATCAAAACTGAAGGGTGCAATCTATTGAAGGATACACTCTTGATATTCATCTGCAACTTGATATTCAAGTCCTCCCACTTTCAGTAAGCAAGGTTATGTCATATTTTCTGTTATAATTATTTCATGAGCATTTTATTTCACCGAATTGTGTCAGTTAGCACTCTCATGGTAGTTGAGAACCTTATTACATTCACTTTTTGCTTTTCAGACTTCCTCAAGGAACATTTTCCTTTCTTCTAAGAGGGCTTCATATATGTGGGTTCTAGAAATGTTTCCTCAGAATTATTTAACAGTTATTGTTTATGAGCCTATAGCAACAATTTAGCTTGGTCATGAAGTGGGCTATTTGATAATACCCTATTCCCAAGTAAAAATACAATTTCAGATCTAATACACATGATATTATAAGCTCTAAATTACCAGTTCTAAATTTACTGTCTTATGTGACTTCCAGCATAGATCAGAGAGACTCGGTTTCATAGTCTTTGGGCAAAGAAGGCCTTTGTTATAGATGTCTTTGTCATCTTCCTTTCCAGATAATAGGTACACCCTAGTCAATAAATTTTTTTCTGCTTTCCAGACTTCCATAGGTCATAGGCTTTCAAAATCTATATGTCTTTGGTTTTTTTTCTCATTTCCTGGGTTTTGATTACTTTTTTTTAAGGTTTCTTTTTTTTTAATTAAAAATCATTTTTTAGGGGCTCGTACATCATTTTTGCAGTACATAAATAAGCACACTGTGGCAAGCACCCTCGAACGTCCACTGCCATCATCATTTTCCAAACATCCGCCCTTTCCCCCAGCCCCTGGTGTCGGTTCCTCCAACCCCTCCCCTATTCCCCTGCTCTCCCTCCCCCATCAAGCCTCAATACTTTATAAATTATTATTATTATTATGTCGTATGTTACCCTGCCCGACACCTCCCTCAACCCACTCCCCAGTGCCCGTCCTCCAGACAGGTCATATGTAGATCCTTGCAGTTGGTTCCGTCTCCACCCCACCTTCTCTCCACCCATCCAGTAGTTCCACTCTAATCACCGGCCCGAGGGGGCTCATCCATCCTGATTTCCCCATATCTCCAGCCCCCCTCTCCACTAGTGTACCTTCTCCAGTCCATCCGGATGTGCAAGATATAGATAGAGAGGCAAACAGAGTAGAAGAAAAGATGGTGCCCAGCTACCAAATGATTGAATGCCTAGAGTCTCAAGACTTGAAGATAACTGAGTGGCCATTCAGCACGGACACAGCAAAGTCCACAGGGAAGAAGCACACCAGCAAGTGTGATCAAGAGGGGCCAAAGGGAGCAGATATAGAGCATCTAAGAACAGGAATCACTTCATTACGAGTGAGGGAAGGGGTAGGGTGGGAGACCTAAGACCCACTAGTGGGTAATTGGCCACCCCTTTACAGGGGAGCCACAGGAAGGAAACAGACTAGTCAGGGTGCAGCCAGGCAGTGATGATGCGTACAAGTTTACTCTAGTTCCTGAGGTCTCCCTACCCCCCAACCATCATGATCCCAACTTGATTACTGTTTTAAACTGATATTTGTTAATGAAATATGGCATGTTTATTAGAGCTTCTTATAATAACAAAATGGAATGCTCCTACTTACAGCTCAAAATAAACAGAGTGTTTATTTTATGGCCGAAAAAGTAAATCAATTCATTGAAGAGACTGACATCACATCCGTGATTTGAATGATGGGCCTGTTTTCTGGGCTCATTATCTTAACCTGGAAAGAAAGAACACTATAGGAAATAGTGTCCGTAGCGGGAAAAGATGTGGAGCATCCCATGTTACACTTGTCTAAAATGCCAAGGATAAGGAACTATCTAGTGGTCAGTGGACCCTATGGAGAGAACCAACTTTGAAACCACAGCAGGTCACAATTGTTGGAGTGACTGCTAAGCTGCAATGTAGACATGGTGCAATTAAAGAGACATTGGGCATTCTATTTGTCGCCTCAGATCATCTGTACAGAGGCTCTTTTGCCTGGAGCATTCTCTAAAGCAGGAGTGCTACAGCTTATCAATGTGATTACTAGTTTTTTGTTCCAGTTCTCACAGAGAACTCAAACATCCAGTGTAACATATATGTTCACTATGGACCTTCACAAAAGGGTGGGGGAAATGGGAACTTAATAGTGATGAGTACTAGAACGGAGATTACCACGTGATTTCAACACAAGCATAAATAAGAAAACATCATATTTCATGCTCTAGCTCCTGTTGGGTACTATGCCCTTAAATGAATGAAGCCCTAATAGCAAGAAATGTACACTCTCTGGTAAGGCCCTGGATAACTACCTGCAACTTTGCTGTTCCCCCCAATCTGTTACCCTACCAGTGTGATGAGAATGAAGTCGCAGAGCAGGCTGGAAATCCGAAGCAAAGATCTTGTCTTCCCTTCGCTGTGGAGACTGGACGAAGCCAGGTTCTCACAACATCCTCAGCAGATGGCAGCAAAGTGGTCAAACTGCCTGCCCTCGTAGCCCCTTCCAAACCCAGATATCAGAAAGATAACCAGTGTTACCCAGAACCAAACAAAAAAGTAAATAGTAAAAAATTAATTAATCAAGCATTCATGGGAGCATTAAACACATAAACACATATAGATGAACAGCATGATTTAAAATATATTGCATTTCTGATACTTCATACCCAAAGACTCTAAGACTCAGTGTTCATGTGAAATTTAGACTGTGCAGTGAAGGCAATGGAGGTAGACATATGTGGCTACTCTACTCCCCAGAGGTAGGGGTCAGACCTTCACTCAATCCTTCTTTAACGTGCTTTGGCACCAACTATTTTTTTTATTCTACTCCTCTCTACAATTATACTGTGTTCCATAATTCATCCCAATTGGCTGCAGAGAACTCATAGACAATACTCCCAATTGAGTACGTTGATTAGAGAAGTGACTAGGTATCCACATGTCACGAAGAGAAAGCCATAAGGATACAGTCGTTGGTCCTATTATTCCTTTCTCTGCTGCTGTTTCAGAGAGGGCTCAGCTTAAGAGCCTGGGTGTTGGTTGGGAAAGCAGATCAGGCTCCTCTACTACTCTTACCTAGGCCCTGTTTGCATGGTGCTAATTGTGGAGAGGAGCCATATTAAGAAATCTCAGTCCACCACAGACTGTATTTTTCTAGCACAAGCAAATTTCTAGGATTTTCTAATTTTACTTTGCCTGTGTAAGCTATTGCTGCTAGGAAAAGCTGGGTGAAGTTATATGCCAACTCTACTTTTAAAAGTGTTTCTGCCAATCTAAAATTATTTCAAAATATGAACTTTAAAAAGCAATTTTCTTAATCCTGAATTATCTTTGTTGATCTGGGACACATGCACAGAGTTTTTAAGAATCCACAACTTCAGTCCAAATATGTCTTTATTATGGAAAAGTTCAAGCATAGAGATAGCAATAATGAGCTCATTAACAAAATAGTCTTGCGGGAATAGTTACTATAACAGTTTAGAGAAACAAGAACAAATAAATATTGCATGAACATCTCAGAAATGTTGAAAACATTGCTCCATATGTGGTATGAGGTTCTGGGGTTTGATTTCTCTGGTCTTTTGAGAAGAGAAATATGTTCATGTCACATTTTGAAATGGAGTTTTTCTTGCATGAGACAAAAAAAGAATTATACTGGTAAACTATTTTAGGAAACAATTTTAATAATAATTGCCTATGAAATATAATAAAGTGAAAACATCAACTTGGTTGTCAGTAACAGAAATGACTCCCATCAAAAAAGTCATATTCTTGACAGCAGATTGAAAATATAAATTGTGTATTAGACCCACTCTATTTATTTTTTGGAATGAAAAGTTCTCTAGATCATACCTTTTCCTAATCTACAAAAGTGAATCATTCAGAGAGCCAGACTGAAAAGAGCATGGCAATATATATTTTTCAATTGTTTATTTTATCAAATTCGGAGTAGTTGATTCAGTAGTCTGTTTCATCATTTTAAACTTAAAGATTTTAAATAATGAGTTTGGCCTTCATTACAAGATTATGTGGCAAACTGAAAAACAAATTTAATTTTAAATATGTAAAAGCTGGTTATAGACTTAACAGTCTCAGCACTAAATTTACTCTTTATACCTCGACAATAATTTATAAGATTAGCAGAGATAGCTTTTATCTACAACCATGATATAAATGTAAGTACATATGTATATTAACTCTTCTCTTATTTTCTGATACTCTGGTTGCTTACATGTTGCTCTGATGCTAAAAATTATGCCCCTGGCATTTCAAGACCCTGTTTACATGGTGCTAATTGTGTCTAGGCACCATATTAACAAATGTACTGGTAAACAGGATTCAGCAGATCTTCCAGACTAAGAACAGATTAGGAAGGAGGAATCAGTGATCTTTATAAAATGAATAAGTCATGGAAAATCTTATATATAGTAAGAGAACTTTTTCTGATATGGATAAGCGACTTAGGTTGGAAAAAACTCAAAAAAAAAAAAGCTGAGAAAAAGCTGTTTTTATTTTTTTATGGTAAAGTGAACTTTAACAACCTGAAATGATCTTCAATTATAAGGCTGACTGGGGGACTAATTCAATTGAAAAAACAACAACAACAACAACACTGCAAATATTCGTTAATCATTAGAACATGGAATAAACAATCTATTAATTAGAAGTTTTCAGACTTGAAATGGAATGCATTAGCTATTAGTGAACTAAAATGTACTGATATTGGCCATTCTGATTCAATCATATGCATTACTAAAATTCAATAGACTTACATTCACCATCAAAAAAAAAAAGATTTCAACACACATCTTGATATACAATGCAGTGTGTTAGGATAAAATCAATATGTAGACAAAAATAGCAGTTTATACAAATATTCATTTTTGTTTAAATGACTAAAGTCAATAATAAAGAAACTGAAGAATTCTAACAACTTCTGCAGTAAGAAATTGATCAAATATATAATCAAGATGCATTTATAATTATTTGGAATTTAAATGCAAGAATAGCAGTTTGAAAATATGGCTATTGTGATAAAAACAGAAACTGGTGATTTTCTGACAAAAGTTTGCAATGTCTTCTTCATTGTAGATATCTTTTTTCCCTGCAACATAAACAGTAACTGTACTCAGAGAACTCACCAAATGAGAGGCACAGAAGCTACAATAGACTATATCTGTAAGACGAGACTATGGGTAAGCTCAGTATGAACAGAAAACAAGGCCAGGGGCTGACTGTGGAACACACAATCAATTGCTCATATGCAAATTCAGATTGAAATGAAAGAAAATTAAAATATATCCAGCAGAACCAAAAAATACTACCTTGGTTATATCGCACATGCACTTACAGATAATTTTTTTATTCTCTTATAGGTGGTCAAAAATCTTAAAAACAGATTTGATACGTTCAACACTATTGATACAGAACCAAATGAGAAGCATCAAAAACATCATATATGAAGTAAGCAAAAGGTCATTTAAAAGACTAATGACCCCAGCAGAAAACTAAAGCAGTTAGCAGCCAAATGCATGGAGACTATGCCACCAGGACTCTAAAAAGATTCCTCAAATACATTGCCATTGAGTTAATATCAACTCATAGTGACATTATAGGACATGGCAGAACTACTACTCTTGTGAGTTTCCTATCTGTAATTCTTTAAGGAACATGGAATCTCTATCATTCTGGTACTTTCTAACTGCTGACCTTATTATATTTAGCAGCCCGATACATAACATCTGCACACCAAGGATCCTAAAGGAGTCTTCGAAGCTCACTAAAACACTGGGATTAAATCTGCCTGTATAGTCTTCTAGAAATGTGAGTAATGGTAGATCTTCTCTCCAACACTACACAAAAATGGAGACCCTAGTTAAAAGTGAAATTGTATATAAGACATATATGTTAATCTTTAGTGAACTTAAATCTTCTGTCTGCATTATATACCATTGTTGTTAATGGGTGTGATTGTGTCTGCTGCATTCCATAGTGACCCTCTGATCAACAAAATGAAACACTGTCCAGTCATATATGCTCCTCATTTACCTGAACTTATCCCATTGTTACAGCCATGCTGTTAATTCATCTCCTTGAGGGACTTATTTTTCCCTGCCTTTCATCTTTACTAAGCATGATGTCCTTCCCCAGGGACTGATCTCTCCTGACAATATGTTCAGAGTGTGAGATAAAGCCTTGCCGTGCTGACACCTAAGAAGTACTCCAGTTATACTTCTTTCAAGATAGAATGGTTTGCCCTTTTAGCAGTCCCTGGTACACTCAATGCTCTTTTTTATCACCACAATTCAAATGCATCAGTTCTTCTGTCTTCCTTAGTACATGTCCAACTTTGACATGTAGATGAGGCTATTGAAAATACCATGGCTTGGATCAGAGGAACCTTAGTCCTTAAAGCAACATCCTGGTTTTCAACACTTTAAAAGAGGGTTTATGTGACAGTATTACTTAATGCAACTTGTATTTAATCTCTTGACTGTTGCTTTTATGAGTGTTGTTTATGAATTCAAGCAAGATAAAACCCTTGACAAATTGAAGCTTTCCTCCATTTATCATGTTACCTATTGATCCAGTTGTGAGAATTTTGATCTTCTTTAAACCATCATAATCCATACTGAAGGTGACAA
Source organism: Nesogale talazaci (assembly GCA_004026705.1). Lineage (NCBI taxonomy): Eukaryota > Metazoa > Chordata > Mammalia > Afrosoricida > Tenrecidae > Nesogale > Nesogale talazaci. The sequence continues at coordinate 90,399 of PVJH01000824.1, read as the reverse complement.
TACTTGATCTTCATCAGCAAGTGATTCAAGTCCTCTTCATTTTCAGCAAGCAAGGTTGTGTCATCTATACATCATAGATTGTTAATATGCATTCCTCTAGTTTTGATGCCACCTTCTTCTTTACATAATCTAGCTTCTCTGATGATTGACTCAGCATATAGATTGAACAAGTATGGTGAGAAGAAACCACCTTGACACACACCATTTCTGATTTTAAACCAATGCAAATTCCTTTGTTCTTGTCCCACAACAACCTCTTAATCTATGTACAATTTCCTCACAAACACAAAGAAGTGTACTGGAATTCCTTTTCTTCTCAAGACTATCCATGGATTTTATTACCCACATAAGGACTATCTTGAGATAGTCAATAGAAATGCTGTATGTACTCTACTTTGAGCAAGCTTTCATCTCCTAATCATCAATGCAGCCTTTTCCTCTTCTGAATCTGTCCTATATCTCTGGCCTGTCCATTTACTTCTGCAACCATTGTTGGACTATCTTCAACAATATCTGACTTACCTGTGTTATTTGTGATGTCGTTCTGTAGTTTGAGCATTCTGTTGGATCTTTTTTCTTTGGAAAAGGAACAAATATTATTTTTTTCAAATAATTGACCAAATAGCTGCCTTCCAAATTTCCTGGCATAGATTAGTGAGTGCTTCCATTGCTTCATCAATTTGTGGAAATATATCTATGGGTATTTATTCATTTCTTAGAGACTGGTTTATGGCTAATTATTTCAGCGTAGCTTAGATTTCTTCCTTCAGTCCCATTGGTTCTTGCTCATATTATATTAGATTTCTGTAAAATTGTAAGTACATGATATGCATGCTAGGCTGGGTTGAATAGGAAAACAAATCCAGAGAAACCCATTTATATGTAAGAGCGTGCTTTATCATTAAGTAACTGTACAACAAGCAATCATCAAAGTCCAGAACTGTATTGTAAGTCTCATATTAGGCCATACATCCCTCTTTAGACTTATACAGCCACATGCAATAATGCAGAATGCAGTAAGACCACAGAACAGTAGGTTCAATGTTGTATGGATCCACTGGTAGTGGCTGCATTACGGGCTTCACAGCAACTAAGCTCAGCCACCAGGAAGGTGATGGTAGGATGAGGAGGGGCGTGTTCCCAGAGTCCAACTTAGTAGAAGATGCATGCCCAAGGAGTCACCATCAGTCTGTGACCCGATTGACAGCCTAGACTCTACCCCTACACTTTTATAGGTTTCCACAGTGACATTAAATTATGCAACTATGAGAACATGAATATAATTCTCCTGGAGAGTAGTTGAGTATCAGGGCAATATGTAGCAACATTTCTTATACTTCAGATAGTGTATTACTATTGTTCAGGAGCTTCAAGATTTTTGCCAATATAGAAAAATCCCTTTATATACTTTAATTTTAGCACTAGTGATTATTCATTTCAGCTAAAATATTCTTTTAGAAAAGAAAAATCTTATCAAACTGTTCAATATTTCCTATTTAATTCATAATCCATTAGATTATTTTACAGAAGGACAGATAGCAAAAGATATTTCTTTAATTCTGTATACTTCTGCTTTTAAAAGTAACTATAACATAATAATAAAGTAACAATTGTGATACTAATAACCAATTGCATTGTCTGCATTGTAAGAAGCAGCAAGTACACGAGGGTTCATTTTGCTTGGATCCAGAGTCAACACTCCAGGAATGAGCAGACAAAAGTCAAATGGCACATTATTTTGGGCAAATCAGCTATGAAAGATCTCTTGACAATATTATAAAACAAAGGTGTCTCTTTGAGTAGCAATTTGTAATTTTCCTTACGCTTCATAGGCTTGTGAAAGCTTGACAGTGTATAATGAAGACTGAAGAAAATGTTATGCATTTGAAGTACAGCAGTCATTAGAATATTGAAATTTCCATGCACTACAAAGAGAATAAACAATGTATTGTCTTGGTGAAAGTGCAGCCAGACTCACCCTTAGAAGTGAGAGGGGTAAGATTTTATCATGTACTATATACGTGTCATTATTAGGGACCGAAGCTGGAGAAGGAGGAGGTTTTAGGGAAAAAAGAGGAAGTTGCTCCTGGATAAATTGACAAAGTGGCTCCAGCAAATGGATTCAAAGCAAGAATACTAGTGAGGCTGGTACAGGACCAGGTAGCATTTCCTTATGCTGTTTGAAGGGTCAATCCATGTAAGAAAAGACTCAGCACTACCAAGAGAACAGCCACAACATGGACCACTATTGCTCATGGCCAGCAAGTCACAGTGACCCCTCAGGAATGGAGGGAATTTCCCCCAGGGATTTCTGATCCTGTAAACCTTTATGGGATTAGAAAGCCTTATCTTACTCTCCCCAAATTTACTATGGATCATTACATTTCTCCAAGTGTTTTTTTAAATGAGAAATGAAAGGAAATTTTCTAATTTAATCTCCACAACACAATCACATTTACCCTCATTTCAAAATACATGGAACTAAAATGCAGACTTCAGTAACATACCTAACCATGCACAAACTGTTAAGATGTGAATGTCAATCTCAAAATTTAGCAGTCAGTATCCATGACCTACACTTTAATTTTTAATTTCCAATTCTTAATAATGATAGTTATTATTTTTCAAATATTTCACTATTTTACAATGCAATATGATTATAGAGTAGTGCTGGTTTTATCATGAAATATACTCATAAATCAATACAAATGCATGAGTTAAATACCATGCTCTCATAGAAATATATATTGTTAGAAATATCTTTTCTTCTGTCGGTGACAAACAATAAAACTCTTAGCACTATCATGGTTTATGTACATTGTGTGATGTAGAATTACTTTGTAAACTCACAAAGCATTAACCAATATCTCAATAAACTGTTCTAAATGAGAACATTTCACAAATAATTCTACATGATTAAATGTTCTATACACTCAGAGAATTTAAACTAAAAATGGGAGGCAATTCCTGGACCATTATGAGGCATTGCTTAGCGAACTCAAATAGGCTTACCTAAAGGGGATGTAACTATACTCTTGGGCCAAATGCATTCACTATTTAAAATAAATATTACTGATGGCTCTGAACACTCAGAACTGCATAATAAATATTAAGAAGATACTATTTTTAACTGTGCAACAAATCCAGTGCAACAAAGGCAAAGAAACAACACATGGGTTTTAAAAAGAGAGAAACACAGGGAAGCCCACTGTACCCGGTTCATAGTCGTATTTTAAAAGTTGTTACTCAATTGCATACCATCCATTGATTGCCAGTTTTGATGGACTCTAATATTAACAGACTCCAAGAAAATAATAAAAATAAGAAAAGATAGGTTTTCATATCACAACTGAAACATCATAACGGTGCTATTATTTTTTTTTAGTTTGCCTCTACTTTATATGCTACATTACCAAATAAAATAAAAAGAAGAGAAATATTTCCTCCTAATACTGAAATAGACACATTAGTGCAGACATGTCAAATGTACATTTCATGAATGATTATAACAAGTAGAAAACTAGCGATATAATTTCCTTCATTATTTTTATCCTTTTTATTAGTCACACATTTTACAGGTTTAAAGAACTGCTTTTTTACACTTCTCCTAGTTTGAATGCCCACACATTAATGGAAATATTTTAAAAATATATGATGATAAAAATGCTTTTTGAATAATGCTCAAGAGAGCACCTAAGACCGACTTTATCTATTCCTTGCAGGCACAGTCTTGACATATTATAAGATGTGAACTCTATTTAGCAGACACTTTAGTGGTGTAAGTGTTTTTCACAACTCATCAGCACCTGAATAATCAAAGGTGTGTACAATCCATCAGCTTTAATGAAGCATTAAAATACTTTAATGGAACTTAGGGTAATTAGAAAGTCTCTTATGCAGTTCATCTACTGGCAAGAATATATTCAGGATTAATAATAATGAAATGAATATACCCTGTAAAATAAAGAGCTTTATACCTCACCTCGACAATCTCATGTGTAAAACAACTGGAATTATTTGTTATGTGCTTGGGGGATATTGGTTATAATTAGTGATTTAACTATTATAAAGTATTAATTGTTTCTTAGTTGAAAATTTGTCTATTTTCCCTTAAGGGTCAGTCATAAAAGAGAGAAGGAATCAAACAAATAAATAGACTTTCCAAAGAATCAAAATGACATTTCAATAATTTGGCACTTCTGAGAAAATGTAACACCTTGTAGGTTAATAATTATATTCTGATGGTACTAAGAATATTGGAAAATGAATAATCTTTACAATGTATTAATAGATAGCTTGTGTATTACATTTTAACAAAATTAAGCTGATGTGATTGATTTTCAACACTACTTTCATTATTGCTTAGAAATCAAACATGTTCCCCAAAATGCATATACACTCAGCTAAAAAAACAGAAGTATTGAATGTTCTTGTTATTAGCAACGAAAGTATTGACAATGTCTAAGTAACTGTGGCAGTCATGTTCTTATGTTAATTTTATGATTGCAATGTAGGGGTGGAGTCTGGCCTGTTAATCTGGAGATAGCCAGTGAGCAGCTGATGAAGCTTCAGTGTGGGCATGACTTTCACCTGAGACTCCAGGGAAATCTTGCGATGTTTCCCTCGTGAAGATGAGAAGCTATCTTCCCCAGTTGTTGGGAGTTAGTCTCAGAGATGATTAATCACAGGCCACACAGAATGGTGGTGTCTGGGAGGTTGGAGCAGCCGGTGGAGAAACCACACGGCTTTGCCCTGATGGAGCCGGACCTCTGAGGCTGGGGCAGCCACATGGAGGCCTCTTCCAGCGATGAGTTGCTTTTGCCACCACGGGATGGTGTTAATGGACACTGAGCCCTGGAAGCAAGGAGACATGGGGGACCCCTGTTGGTGCCGGTACTCTGTAGCCACTGACCTGTGACTTCGTGAGTCAGAAAGATACTTTTTGGACTGATTTCAGGCATATGGGTTAATATCTGACTTATGACTTTGAGCTGGACTGGACTGGAATGTATTCTCCATGTACCATTCCTTTTGTATATAAACCTTTTCCTTATACCTATATGCATGTCTCTGAAATTTGTTCCTCTAGTCTACCTGAACTAACACAGTAACTAACCTTTATAATCTAACAGTCTCTATCTTTACTTAGAGAATTTCTATTTTATTTGAGTCAGTAACATTTTACACATAGACAAATAAATAAATAAATAAATAAATAAATGCCTAAACTTCCAAACAGAGTATACTGCTGTCAGTTGTCATATAACTTGGCTAAAAATATGATAAATATATGTGTAAAATATTCTTCTAGTAACTATGTGCTTTATTTCACTCTTTCTCCTAAGTGAGATTGGGAGCAAGTTCAAAATGCATTGTCTATCATTTTGGCGGAACAAAAGGATAAATTAGCAGAGAGAAGGAAACGAGTCTAATCTCTGAATAAGATAGGATTCCCATAAGCCATAAATGGCTAACCTCAGTTTTTTATTGAGAAAGACAAATGCCTACCTGTTTAAGTAATTTGCATTTTCCCTGAATATAAATAATATACTCCATCCAGCTATATATATAATTGGTAACAGTTCATAAAAAGAAACATGTTTTTTAAATGTAGATATTATTTATATAATATAATTTATGTAGATATTTACATAATACATTTACAATATGTATTTTACATAGCATGTAAAACAAGTAAATAAATATACTATGCATTATAAAATTATAAAATAATAAAAAAACTATGGTTTTAAAATCAATTTATTACATTTTGAAATCAAGTCAGCAAACTAAACAAATAGCTGACAGCACTAAATAATAAAAATTCACTCAGAAATAATAAAAAGAATAATAAAAAGCAACAATCTTGAAAAATTAAAAGATTATTTTGCTATAACTGACAGTTTATTTCTGACTAGCAATGACACTATGTACAAAAGAAGGACCACTATGTAGTTCTTTACCACCTTTACAACTGTTGTTGGGCTTGAACCCATTGTGGGAGTCACAGTGTCAATCCCTCTGGTTAAGGCTTCCTCTCTTTCACTGACTGTTTACCAAGCAAGATAGCCTCTTTCATGGATTGGTCCCTGTTATGTGTAAGTTTATTTTGGCAACCTGGCCAAAAGAACATGTGGGACTAATCAGGTCACAGTTTGTTTGGAAGTCGAAGAGATAAATGCTTCAAAATGTCCTGCCCTCCTCTCTCTTGCTCTCTGGTGATCAGACAGACATGATGCTTTTTTAGCTTGCTGTCTGCCTCAACTTGTGAGCTACACTACCTGTGGGATAGCCAAGCTGTGGGTCATGTTGATAGAAGTTGATTCCTTCAAGACCTGCTTCACCTGCTCACATGCTGCTGGTGTATACATTGCTTGAGTGTAAGGATATCAAAACCTGTTATCTTGCATTGCTTTAGATGGATATCCCATCCTGGCCTATTTTGCTAAGCTCCTGAGCTGCTGACAGATGGTGACCTCCCGACTATTATCTGGCAGTGACCAGACTGCCTGCATTGTTCTTAGGAAGATTCACCTGCTCCATTGAAGACTCAGTTGACACTGGACCCAGCAGCCATCATGGATTGAAGGACTTAAAGTATATGAACTGATCCATGGAAGTGAGTTGAATTGAGTCATCTTTACTGCTATGTGGACTGTTATACACCTTTGTGCTTTATTTATCTCTATCTTTATTTATCTATATCTATCATCTTCTATATCTATATCATCATCTATATCTATCAATCAACCTATAATCATAAGTGTCCTGGTTTTGTTTCTCTCGAGCAGCACTCCTCAATCTGTGGGTCATGATCCCTTTGGGAGGTCTAATGACCCTTTCATAGGAGCCACCTAAGACCATTAGAAAACACATATTTCTGATGGTCTTATGGATGAAGACACTATCCGACTCCAGGTGGGTTCACCCACATGTAGATATGTCCACATATGAGTACCCAGCATAAAGACTGCTACCTGTGCTGCACCATGCTTCAAGGCAAAATATCACTTATTTGTAATTGGAAATATTTATTGAACAATATATAATTGACTATTATTTTATGACTAATAACTATGCTTTAATGATGCTCAATTTATAATATTGAAAAATTTATAATATTTTCAGATACTGAAAATCAGATATTTACATTATGATGCATAACTAGCAAAGTTGCTATTATGAAGTAGCAACAAAAATAAGTTTATTGTTGGGAATCACTGCAGTAGGAGGACCTACAATAAAGGGGGTCATGGCATTAGAAAAGTTGAGAACCAAAGTTCTAGAGAACCCTGTCTCACAGTCCCTCCTGATACACATGTCCAAAGTACATGAAAAGAAGTCTCATTATATCTGCTTCTAATAAAAAAAGAGTTTCTAGGGACACAATGCCACCCTGTAGGAGAGGGTAGAAAAACTCCTGTGGGTTTCTGAGACTAAAACTCTTGAAGAAGTAGAAACCCTCCTTGTTCTCCACGGGAACAGCTGGTGGTTTCAAACTTCTGACCTTGATTTGGGCAGCCCAACACATCAGTGAGGGCGGAGTTGTACACATAGCATACCACCATAGAGTTCACTCAGACCCTATAGTACACAGAACTGTCTCAGAGGGCTTCTCATGCTACAACCTGTGATGAAGAAAACAACCACCTTCCCCTACTCCTCCTATTGAGTATCATGCGGGTTTGAACAATTATCTCTTAGCACCCTACCACTTAACCCATTGGAACACCAGCGCTCCTTGGTTTGAGTGTACCAAACATAACTGCATACCTATTAGTACACATTCATATGCATATCAGATGAAACCCCTACACTTGCTATGCATCATAGAATAGCTCAAGTAAATGAAAAAAATGATCCAGTCAAAAACTGAATAGAAAATTTCAAAGGGCAGTTCAAGAAAGCAAGGTAAAATACTGGACAGAAATGTGCTAAGATCTATAATTCAGAAACCCAAAGGGAAGAACACAATCAACGTATCTTATACTGAGCTAATTCAAGAAAACACTCAAGGCTTCAATCATGAAATTGAAAGATTCTAAGAGCAAAATACTGAAGATGCAGGAAACATCAAAAGTAGATAAGAATGCACGGTCTCTGTACAAACAAAGAAGCAGTCAACATTCAATATTTCAAGAAGTAGCATATGAGAAAGATCCCATGGTGCTGAAGGAAGACATTTGACCTGCATTGCAAGCTACAAACAAGGCTCTGGATATTGATGGATGCCAATGGAAATGTTTCACCAAGTTGATGAAGCAATGGAAGCTAGGATATTCCAGGAAATTTGGAAGACAGCTACATGGCCAACTGACTGGAAGAGTTCCATTTTTGGACTCATGCAAAAGGAAGGTGACTCAACAAAATGATAAAATCATAGAACAATATCACTTATATCACATGAATTTAAAATTTTGCTGAAGATCCTCAAACAGTAACAATAGTACAGGCTGCCACCAGTAGGTCAACCTAGACTGAGTTGAGGCCAATGAATAAGGGATATCATTGCTGATTTTTGATGGGTGTTGGCTAAAAGCAAAGAATATCAGAAAGATATTTGCTTGAATCTTATTAACTATTCAACAATGTGGTGATTTCAAACTGAATAACATTGAGAAGAATATGAGTTGCAGAACATTTTACTATGTTCCAATGAAGCCTATACATGGAACAAGAGAGAGTGGGGGAACAGAACAAGGGACTAATACATGACTTAAAAAAAAGGTACGCATCAGAATATTTATTTATTTAATATGTATTTATTTAATATATATGCTGGGCATATCATCATAAAAACTAGATTATATGAAAAATATGGCATGGCTGAGCTCCAGCCACGTAGTGGTTGTGCACAGGACTGCAGCCCACTGGGAAAGAGGTTCAATTCCAGCAGTGGGGCTGGGCCTCCTACTCCCACCACCGGAGAGCAGTGATGCCAGAAAAAAAAAAATAAAAATATGGCATCAGGAGTGGAGGTAAGTTTATTAATAATCTGCGATATGCAGATGATACAATCTTGCTTGCTGAAAGTGAAGCTGGGATACACTGGCTGATGAAGATCAAGGATTGTAGCCTTCAGTAAGGATTACAACTCACTATAAAAAAAGATCAAAACTCACAAGTGGATACATCATAATAACTCAGGTAAAATTTGAACTTGTCAAGGGTTTTCTCTCACCCAGATCAACAATCAATGCTCAAAGAAGTAGTAGACAAGAGGTGAAAAGACTAGTAGTCTTAGGTATATCTGTTGCACAAGACCTCTTCAGAGGATTGAAAAGCTAGGAAATTACTTTGAGAATTAAAATGAACCTGACCCCTGCCATAATATTTTCAATTGCTACCTTGACGTAAAAGGAGAACATTTAATAAAGATGACCTCAGTCATATGTATGCACTGGAATTTTGAAAGAATATTGAAAATGCCACAAACTCCTAAAAGGACAAAAAAATCTCTCTTGTAAAATTAGGGCCAGAGACCTCCTCAGAGGCAATAATGGCAAGATTTCACCTTACACACTCTGAGGATGCTGTCAGGATAGAGCAGTCTCTGGAGAAGGACATCATATTTGGCAAAGCACGTGAGCACCCATCAAGAGGAAATCACTCAGGGAGATGAATTTACCAAGCGTAACAAAGAATTCAAGCAAAAGAGCGATTGTGATGATTTGTTCTGTTTTGCATGAAGGCACTATGAGTGGGCGCTGACTTGATGGCACCTATCAACATCAGTAGACCAATTGCTGTTGCTTTCTTCTGATTCATAAAAGTCGTGTGGTGTGACGGACCTGTGCTCCAGAGGGTTTCTTCTCTGAGATTTTGGCCACAAATCTCTTGGTCTTTATTCCAAGACATATGTCCATGGCCAAGATGCTCCGATTTTAGAATAACTGTAGAGGATATTGTGAAATCCTGATGATGTATTCGGAATGCATTGGCCTGCTAACCACATGGTCCACAGTGGCTCTGTTGGAGAAAAGCAAGGCTTGCTACCCCTACAGAGAGTTGGCAGTTCTCTCCTATTTACAGTGTTGCTATGAGGAATCATCAACTCCATGGCCGCGAGTTTTTCTTGGTTGTTTGTTTTTTGATTTGGTGGAGAAAATTATCTGTTAACTCTACCCAGAGACTGACATACATACAAAAATTCATATGAGAGTGAATTACAAAAAAATATTGCTACTCAACCCATAGGGAAAAAATAGCGAAAAATACTGATTTGAAATGTGGCACTATTTTTTCTCAGCATATACTCAATTTAGATCGAAAGAATTCTGGGCTCTTCTAATATGGAAAATATAAATGCTGGCAGTGTTGTCATCCTTTTGGGGTTTAAATCATATACTTTTTTATTGTTCTGTGATTTTGAGGAACTATGATATACCAACCCCCACAATCCAAGAAGCAGTGGTGGAATTGAAGGGTAAAATTCAAAAATACATCAGAAAATATAGGCATATAATTGCTCCCCACCAACATAGCCATAATCACAGCAATCAGGTCCCGGCAGAGAGCCAGAATATATTCCTAGTCACGTGTATATAAACTTTTGTGGGTGTACAAGCTTCCGCAATGACATCGTAATGGAAAGGAGTTGTACAACAGTCATGCCTCACTTGGAGGGGGAAAAATTAGGAAGTACATACAATTGGAAGGGACGGCACTAAGGGTACCCATGTGACAAGATGGGCAAACCAGAGGTTCAAGGTGACAGTCTAACCATGGTCATTTTTGAGTTGGCTTAATCTTATCTCTGGGCCCTCCTTCAGCAAAACAATTCAGAAGGGACTAGGTTCTACCTAGGGTGGAACAGACTATGGCATCTGATTGGCTGATAACCCTCAGGGAGATAGCCTCAACGCAGCTGACCTCTGAGTGCACATTGAATATGTGTTGCATGCATTGTCTTAGATTTTTGCATATGTTTGGAGGACAACCTAGGCAAAAACGCTTCTGCAAGAAACACAGGAAGTGTCAAAGAGCAAGATCCTGGATATTGGGTAGACAGGGTAAGATTTTCCAAAGATATCCTCATAAGACACCCTGCTATGCTGGAATAGAAGGCAGGCATATTGTTGTGAGAGAAAATAATTTCTTTAAAGAACTTTACTAGTTTTGCTTTCACCAATATGGTTTCCTTTTTCTTTTAAACTTTGTTTATACTAAAACCCCATGATTATCTGATGTAGTTCCAGGAAATCTATCAAGATTGCCCCTTTGAATTCTCCCCAAACAGTTTCCAGAACCTGTTGAGCTGACTTCTCTACCATGAAATTAACTTGCCCAGCACATCTTAGCAACCATGGTCTTGATGGAAACTTTTTTTGAAGGCACCTTAATGAGACTAAGACAAGTGTGCTACTGAGAGAGCTTTTCTGCAACCATTGGCTGATCACAGAGACATGTCTGAACACATCTTGTTTGGAATACCTTAGCAAGTAAGAATTGAAAACCTGGTAACAATAGTTTTTATTTTCTTTCACAGAGTCAGCTAAGATGAAATGTTTTAAAATTTTATTTTTAATATTGTAACTTTAACTATATTAGCTGAATTACTTTTAAAGAAAAGATGCAGAGCTAAAAATTTTAAAAATCACATGACTAAACAGATGTAATAAGTTAGACTAGAATTATGCAAAGTACAATTATTTTACAAATTCAGTGATTTTTTTTTTCATTCTGCTGTTAAAATCCACTGATAAAGTATTTATTTTGTTTAGTTATTATATTTATCTTGGTTTAATTTCAACTCTCAAACTTACTTTCAACTTTATGTATTTTACTGTTTTATAGCAGGTATATGGTAACTTGAAAGCAGCAGTCAGATAAAAGGGAGTATTGCATTGAGTAGTGTGCTTCAAAGGTCTCCTTAAAATGTTGAGAAATAAGGATATCACTTTGAGGGACAACTGCACCTGGTATTTTCATTCCCCTCGATGCATATGAAAGTTGGACAATCAAAAGGAAGACAGCATACAAATGAATACATTTGAAGTTTGGAGTTTGTTAGTAAAGAATATTGCATGTCCTTTGACCTGGCAAAAGAACAAACAGATATCTCTTGGAAGAAGTACAGTTGGAATACTCCTTTGAAGTATGTTGACACTTGTCTCATATTCTTTGGACATCATTTCAGGAGAGATCAGTGATTCTAAAAGGTCATAATGTTTGGTAAAGTTGAAGCCATCAGAGGACACTCAATGAGAGGGTGATTTGGCAGTGACAACAATGGACTCAGAGATAACAATGATTAGAAGAAGCATGGGGTCAGCAGCATTTTGTTCTGTTGTAGGTTGGTTTGCAATGAACCAGAACTGACCCATAACAGCTAACAAGAACAACATACCCTAACAACAACAAGAAGTGACATCTTTCCTCAATGTGAATGTAGAAAGATGGTTGAGCTAAAATTAAGGGAATACTTCAACATAGACTAGATATTGTTTATTTATTCTTATAATGTATAGTACATAAAATGTATTCTCTTTTTTTGGGGGGGTGGAGGGGCATCACTGCTCTCCGGTGGTGGGAGTAGGAGGCCCAGCCCCACTGCTGGAATTGAACCTCCGTCCCAGTGGGCCACAGTCCTGCGCACAACCACTATGCCACCAGGGCTCAGCCCGAAAGTTTTTTTTTTCTCTTTTATAATGTAATTAAAATGTAGTGGTCTACATTTTGCATTTGAATGTCAGCATTAGAAAGTTGTATGGGAAGAAATTTCAAGATAATGGGTGACAGGACAGTAAAAACGATACACTGAATATTACTGGGAAAATCAGTGATGTGATCTTGTGCATATATAGTATAAACATAAACACACATATATAATACATGACATAATGCATATCTAATAAATGTGCTGATCCATTTTGTTAATGTCTAGTGAATTCTTACAGGAAAATCCAAGTGCAAGAAAGCAGATCATTTAGAGAGCTAGTTCAGGCTTTCATTTAAGAAGTAACTATTATCTGATTTAAAATAGTGCAGGGGAGATAGACAGGTCTAAAACAAAATGAGAAAACATATTGGGAGCTAGGCATACCATTAGTTCATTATTGGTGAGGAAAGAGGCATACCCAATAGATGTGTTGTCAGTTAAATATTTGAAGCTAGAAATGTAATATAAATCACATTCAGGGGTACAAGGCCACTAGAATGAGTGAAGGAACATTTTTTTGGAACTTCTGTTTTATTTTATTTGTTTTCTTGGGGAACATTTTTTTAAAAGAAAATTTCCAGTCTCCAAATTGAGTACCAGGACATACTCCATATAATGGTTAGGTTAAGAGAATACCATTTAAAGCAAACAATTGTGAGAGAAAGTGCCTTGTAAAGGAAGCCCAGAAAAAAGAATTTTAAGAAAAATTTTCCTAAATAGGTCTCTCTCTCTCTCTCTCTCTCTCTCTCTCTCTCTCTCTCTCTCTCTCACACCCTCTCCCACTCTTCTTCTCCCTCTCTCAAGTGAGAAGAATTAATGCTACAGTGTAGGTGGCCACATGAGACTTTTGTGATCTTGCAACAGTAATTTCAATGAAGTGCTAAAGAAGACACTGTGTTAAATTGATCAAGTGGTGTGAAAGCAAGTGGGAAATTAAGTGGAGTATCCACAAAGAATGAGGGGAACTTTTGAGCAGTTTTCCTTCTCTAAAGATGGTGGGAAAAGATGTTGAGAAACAAAGCAGTTTTTACAGATGAGAATTCACAGGACGTATCACTATAGTAACCTGAATGAAAAAGGAAATAATCCTGAGTAAACAATTAGATTCTCTCTCCATTTATGTGTGAGAGATTATAGTAGCAAATTCACCAGCACTCTATCTTGCTGAGGAAATTCTGGTTGCACAGTGGTTAAGCACTGTGATGTTAACACTACTGATGGTTTGAGCCCACCCGTAGCTTTGAGGAAGAGAGATGTGGGTCTTTCTCGTTGAATGTCTTCCTGTGGTTCTTTGTTATTGCTGTCAGTAATGATGAAGTCAGTAATGATTAGTGGTGATTTTCAAATAATTACACATACTTTCCTGCCTGAATGACTGGTTTTAAGTATGAAAACATACATTGAAAAATATTTTATTATTTCTTTTGTTTTGTTTTGATTTATTTTTTGGGCATCACTGCCCTCTGGTGGTGGGAGCAGGAGGCCCAACCTTTGCTCCTGTGGAGCTGCTGCTGGAATTGAACCTCCATCCCAGTGGGATGCAGACCCGCGCACAACCACTACGCCACCGGGGCTCAGCCCCCCCAAATATTTTATTATTTCATACAACTAATCTTTAAATGAAAACAATAAAAGAGGCAGATGAAACTAGATTACATTATAGTATCTTAAAATATTAATGAAAATATTAACTAGTACCTGAATAAAGCAATAACAATGTTATTTAAAATATTTCCATGTTGCTTCTTGATGAGTCTCATCTGCAGTATTCTTATCTGAGTACCATCCACTGTATGATTCACTCTTAACCATCTTTAGACGATAGGAAAGGATCCAATTACTTTAGAGGTTGGCCAATTAGACAGCAGTCTAATGAGTTTGATGGAAACAGGTGACTTCTGTTCACTGAACCTATTATGTTCATCTTTGAAAAATCCCTTTCAGCTTTTGCTTAACTTACAGCAATTGTTCTGAATATTTGTAGCAGTTTAGACACTTTAAGGAATTTCATATCTACCTCATAATATTCGTAGTAGCATAAAGCTGAAATGAATGACACCATATCATCCTCTGATTGGTTGGCATCTTTTCCCTTTAGATTGTGTGTTTGTACACTGAAGTAACTAATGCCAGGGAACAAAAGTGTAGTGTCTCATCAAAAGTGTGGCAAGTTTTACGAAATGAGTAGATGACTGACATAATTATAGTTCTGTTTAGTTTTTATAAGTATGTATTCTTTTATTATGCTTTTGTACAAAAGAACACTTAACATCACTTTTGGTTTCCAGATCTAGGTCCTTGCAAATGTCATTACAATACTCTATTATGCTGGTCTGACTAGCGAAATAAATTCAGTGACACTTAAACATGTTTTTTTAAAGAGCTTTATATCAAGAAGTAATTATGCATCAATAAAATACCCCTGTCCAACTCCAGTCCTTAAGTCCAACACTCCTTCATAAATCCCCAGACTCACGCATCTGCATGCAATGATGCAGATTGCAGGAAGATCACAGCCAATGGGTGCAAAGTCTTGTGTATCCCATGGCAGGGATTGCAACTCCAGGGTTCTGGCAGGTCTCAGAGTGGCTTACTAACAAGAAAGTGAAGACCGAGAGAAAGGTGAAGGTTTCCAGTGCTCTCCGTATGAAAGGACCCTGCCTTCAAGGAGGTACCATCAGTCTCTGACCTCACTGACAGGCTAGACTCCAATCCTACACTTTTATAAATCATATAACTACTATGGTGCATGATATTATTCAGCTTCCTTTTGAAGCTTTCTGTTCAGCTCTTTGATTTTGTCATTTCTTCAATTTGTCTTACCTACTTAAAGGCAAGGTTCAGAGTCTCTTTGACATTTACTTTGAACTTTTCTTTCCTTACTGCTTTTGTAATAATCACTTTTCTATGTATTTGGTGCTTGAGCTCATCAGGTCTTATTTCATTAATACTGTGTCAGATCTTTTTATGGATATGCTCTCAAAATTCAGGTAGATTGTATTCAAATTCCTATTTTTTACTCTTACAGACTTGTTTTCATTCTCTTCAGCTTCACCTGAATGTATATATGAGTGTTTGGTGACTTCTTACACAGTTGTCCCTAGGCCTGGTTTTAGTTGTTGATATTCATCTTTTCCATTTTTCCTTCTCAAAAATGTAGTCAATTTGATTTCTGTGTATTCCTTCTGGAGAAGTCCACATGTAAAATCGCCATTGGTTTTGTTGAAAGCACATTTTTTAGGAAGAAGCCATAAGAGTATAATATATCACGTGATCTTTTGATTTAAAATGGCCAGTATTAGTGTATTTCATTTCTCTAATGACTAGGATTTTGATTTCTTTGTGATACATTTAATTTTTGATGGCTTCTGATTTTTCTAGTTTCATTACTTCATACTGTCAAGTTGCAGATATTAAATTGTGTTTGCAGCTATTTCTTGTCAATTTGAGTCATGCCTATCAGCAAATGAAGGATCTACTTTTTACACATCATTTTGGCCATATTTATATAGAAGATGCAGTCATTCCTCATCAATAGCAATTGTTTTCTGTCATGTAGTGTAGTGATTACCAGTTGGGCTTTGATTCACATGGCTGGCATTTCAACACCACCAGCATCTCGTCAGGATGCTGGCCTTTCTGCTCTCATAAACATTGACTGTCTTGGAAACTCACAGCAGCTATCATCATGGACATTGTGGCAGTCACTGCTTATGTTAATTTTATGACTGAAATGTAGGGGTAGAGTCTAGCCTGTTAATCTGGAGATAGCCATTGAGTAGCCAATGAGGTCTCTGTGTGGGCATGGCTTTCTCCTGATATGTCTGAGAACTCTTGTGATATTTCACTCGTGAAGATGAGATGCTATCTCCCTGGTTGCTGGAAGTTTATCTCAGAGATGATTAATCATGGACAAGACAAGATGGCAGCATCCCAGGAGCTGAAGAGCCGGAGGAGAAGCCACATGACTTTTCCCTGATGGAGCCAGAGCTCTGAATCTGGTGAGGCCACGTGGGAACTCCTGCCAGCGATGAGTTACTTCTACCACCACAGAATGTTGTTGATGGACCCTGATCTCTGGAAGCAAGGAGCCATGGGGAGACGCCTGTCGGTGCTGGGACTATGTACCCACTGGCCTATGACTTCGTGCATTGGAAGGAGACTTTATGGACTGGTATCGGGCATATGTGTTGATATTGGACTTGTGGCTTTGAGCTGGACTGGGCTGGGATGATTTCTCAATGTCCCACTCCTCTTGTATATGAACCTTTTCCTGACATCCATATGTGTGTCTATGAAATCTGTTCCTCTAGTCTACCAGGACTAACACAGACATATTTTTAGCTCTTGTGTCTCCTTTTTGCTCTCAATTTTTGCATTCCAAACACCAACTATAATTAATGTATCTTGATTTCATATAGATTCATTTTACATTGTACACAAAAGAACTCATTGCCATTCAATAATTTCAAGTGATAACATGACCAAGAACCAATAGTACTGATAGAAGTAGTCTAAGCTGCACTGAAGTCATTAGCCAGAAACAAGGCTCCAGTAATTGATGGAACGCTATGGTAGTTACATAATCTTATATTAACTTGATAAATAGAGTGAAGGAACGGAGTCTGGCATGGCCATCTCAGGAAGATTCTGGGAGTTTCCTCCCTTCCTCTTTGGGCTGGAACATTCTCTCTACCTTGGTTTTCCTGTTGAAAACCCACTCTGATGTAAGCCAGAGACCTGGATATGTTTCCCTTGGCATTGAATCCACAAGAATTTCCATCCACCAGCCTGAGATTTTCCTGCATTAGGGATCAATGCATATGCTGCACGTGACTGAAGAGAAATTTAGAGACATTTATGGACAAGTATCAGACAGATACATTAAATGTGGACTTCTGGACTTGATCTGGATGGTACTGGCTTGGTTTCTCAATATTCCCATGCTCTTTTATAGAAAGCTCTCTCTCTTACATACATTTGAGTGTCTATGGATTTGTTTCTCTAATCACCTGGACTAACACAGGAGCGGCTTGACTCAATAGCTTCTGGGGGCTCAATATTCTCCCCTCCAGATCATCGGGGTAGTGTGATAGTAAGGTTTATTGTGCCAACTCGGCCTACATAGGAATATGTGTTGGTATTTAATCAGGCCACAGCCTGTTTGGAAGATGACATAGACACATACATTCTGCAACTAGTAGCCCATCTCTCTTCCTCCCTGGTGACTGGACCAGCATGCTGCTGCTTGAACTAGTTCTTTGCCTCAACTATGTGCTGCACTCCCTGTGGGCTGAGCCAACCAAGGGACCGGGTCACTAGAGCTTGTGGTTCCTCTGAGACTTGCTTTGCAGTACAGCTGGTGTGTACGTTGTTGCTGTGCAACATCAGTTCACTCTGAGGTCCCAATAGGGCCTTGTTTTACTAAGCACCCAGCTCTACTGAGTCTTGCTGCCCACCCTACTGCCTGTTGTCTACGGTCAGCTGGTCACCCTGTAGAACTTGCTTGAGGGAAGAATCCCCTTTGTGCTTCTTTGACCTTGTACTGACAACCCATATGAGTTGTAGGACTTTCAGTATATTTTCCATAAAACTGAGCTAAACTGAGACCTCTATACTGTTGTCTGGACTAATTAGCTGTTATATGCCATCTAGTTTTATAAAAAAAATCCACATATGTGATTATATATAACATATGATTATGTATAATATATATGATTCTACATGAAGAGTCATAGGTGTCCAGGTTTGTTTCTTTTGAAAATCCTGTGGAACACAAATACCAGTTGAAATGTTTCTATATGCTGATGAATCACTGAGATCACTCACTCACTGATGTTAAAACATTTTGAAGAAAACTACCTGGCCCACTAACTGGAAGAAATCTACACTTGTAACAATTACAAATAAAAGTGAGTCAAAGAAAGTAGAAATTATCAAATGATATCATTCATTTCACACTCAAGTAAAATTTTCTGAATACCACTCAGCATTGGCTGCATCAGTAAAGTTAGCGGTCAGAAATTTAAACTGGATCCAGAAGAGGGCACAGAACAAGAAATTTCACTGCAGAAATCAGATGAACATTGACTTAAAGCAAACAATATCAGAAAAAAAAGTTCAGTTGTGCTGCATTAATTTTGCAAACGTATTTGACTATGTGGATCATAACCAAACTGGATGACATTGAGAAGAATGAGAATTCCAGAACCGTTATCTTTGTCCATGAAAAATCTGTACACCCGCCACAAATAGTTAACAATATGATAAACCAAAAAAAGGTTGAAGCTCTCTTGGATTAATTGTCTTGGTTCTGCAATTAATGCTCATGGAAATAGCAATCAAGGGAGGGTACACTGAGTGCTAAGGCATTCCTGATCTGAGTCATGGTATTTTCAATTGCCTCATATAAGAGTAGATGTTGGACATCAAACAAGGAAGAGAAAGAAGTCTCAATGCAGTTGAATCCCAGTATTTTTGAATTATAGTATTGGTGAAAAGCATAGAAAGAGCTGGGGACTGCAAAAAATTTAAAAGTAGATCTGTCTTGGAAAAAGTAGAGTCAGAATTCTCCTTAGAAGAAAGGAAGGCTAAACTTCTCATGCATCTTAGATGTGCTACATGAAGAGACAATTCCCTGGAAATGGGTTTCATTCCAGCAAAAATATAGGAATGATTTCAGTGAGATATATTGACACAGTGGATGAAATGAATGGGTCAAATATAAAAAACTATTGTGAGAATGTCACAGAACGGGGGTGGCAGTCACCTAATCTGGTGTCAATATGAGGACTAAGAGTATAGGGATGGATTCTAGCCTGCCAATCTGGAGATGGCCAATGAGACCTCTACGTGGACATGGCCTTCTCCTGGGGATTCTGGGAAACGTGGTAATTGCTTCTTGGAGGTGGAGACGCTATCTCTCATGGTTCACTTCCTTGGTGACTTTCTACTGACAACACTCACTGCCTCAGAGAACCGCCACACCAGAGGAAAAATCACACAGGCCTACCCTGTATAATTCAACATCAGAAAACTGATGTGAAAGCAATTTTACTTCCATAACTATAAAGTTGATTCTACTGTCAGGAGACAGTTCTCCCCCAGAAGGATTTTTAGCGCCTTCCAACCTGAAGGGCTTATCTTTTAGAATTATATCAGGTAGTATTCTACTTCACCCATCAGATTTTTATTGTCCAATTTTTACAGATGTAGATCACTGTGTTGGTAATTACTAGCGACTGGAATGTAAAAGTGGGAACCAAACAACTACGACTGGTACAATTCTTCTAGTTGACCCAGATTCACAGCAACCCCATGAATCCTTTGGCTCCAGGGAATCAAACACTCACTGGTCCATACTATCCTCCCAGGTGTTATGTGTGAGTCTATTGTTGTAGCCATGATGCTAATCCATTTCATGAAGTGTTCCTCCTTTTTATTGATCTGATATCCTACTAAGCATAGCATAATTTTCAAGGGACTAGTTTTTCAAGATAATTTGTTGAAGTTATGTGAGATTAAGCCTCATCATCCTTGATTTTTTTTTAACTAAACCACGTTATTCGTTGCTCATACAACTCTTACCACAGTTCATCCATCACCTTTGGTACATTTGTTTTCCTCATCATTCTCAAAACTCTTGCTTTCAGTTTGAGCCCCTGGTATCCACTCTTCACTTCCCCCTCTCTCTCCATATCCCCTTCCCCCATGAACCCTCAATAATTTATAAATTATTATTATTTTGTTATATCATACACTGTGTGATGTCTCCCTTCATCCACTTCTCTGCTGTCCATCCCCAAGGGAGGAGGCCATATGTAGATACTTGTAATCTGTTCCCCCTTTTTACCCCACTTCCCCTCTCCCCATCACCCTTCTCACCACTGGTCCTGAGGGGTTCCTCTGTTCTGGATTCCCTGATATCCAGTTCCTATCTGTACCAGTGTATATCCTCTGGTCCAGTGGATTTTTAAGGTAGAAGGAGACTGTACTTCTTTCAAGACAGATTTGTTTGTTCTTACAGAGCAGGTTACTTTCTATATTCTTCACCAGCACATTCAATGCAGTTCAAATGCATTCATTTTTCTGTTTGTTTTTCTTTATACATACAAGGCAATCAAAATCATCATGCTATTGATGGTCCAGTGTCATATGATTTATTATTCAGCTTACCATGAGCAATGATTATAAATATAGATAAGATGAAATCCTTAGAAATGTCAATCTTTTTCTTTGTTTGTCAGATTCTCTACTGATGTAGTAATGAAGATTTTGCTTTCTTTACATTAAATTGCAATCCCTATAAAGGATGCAGTCTGATTTTAATTGGAGTTAGTGTTTTCACTCCATTTTTTGCTTTCAGTAAGCAAGGTCATGTTAACTGTTTATTGTAAGTTGTTAATAAGCCTTCCTCCCACAATGATGTTGCATATATTTAACAGTTCATTCTTTCAAATTATTTGCTCTCTATACAGATTAAGTATGAAAAAACAATAAAAGCTTTACACAAATCTTTCCTGATTTTAAGCCCTAAAATATTCCCTTGTTCTATTCAAATACTGCCCTTAGGTTTATATTAAGGTTTCACATAGTCACAATTAGTTATTCTGAATTTCTCATATTTTTGAAATGTTATCCATAGTTTGGTATGACTTATACAGTAGAAGCCTTTGCATAGTCAATAAAACTCAAACATCTTCCTCAAATTATCTGCTTTCAACTAAAATCTATCTGACATCAGCAATGATATCCATCATGTCCTCCTCTTAATCTGATGTGCAATCCCCTAGCAATGTATTATTGGAGCCATTTTAAAAGTACCTGAACTAAAATTTGACTTTCATGTGATGTTGTTTGATAATTTCTACATACCACAGGATACTTTTCTTTAAAATAAACACAATTATGGATCTTTCCCAGTAGGTTGGCAGGATAGGTTTCTTCAAAGTTTCTTGGCATACAACAGTGAGAGCTTCATCAGTTTGTGGAAACATTTCAATTAGTATACCATCGATTCCTGGAGCCATAAATTACACTGATATTTTCATTGCAGGTTATCCTTCTTCCTCCAATGCCATCACTTCGTGGTTACATGCTGCCTCTTGAAATGTTTGGATGTCAACCATATTTACTGGTATGGTGACTATATAGTTCTTCCATCTTATTGTGATACTTCCTGCATTTTTATTAGTTTACCCCTGGAATACTGCATTGCTGCAACTAATGGCTTGAATCTTTTCTTCAGTTCACTTAACTTGAGTTATGTTATGTGTGTTCATCCAAGGGCATTAAAAAACCACGTCTTTGTCCATTTCCCTATAATATTTTACTTCGTCTTCACTAGTAATTTTTTTTGGAAATTTTTGAAAATTTTATTTAGCTTTTTTCAATCTTTATTTCCTCTTTTTACTTTAGGAACTCCTTTTTGAGAATTTCAGAGTTTTTCATTTGGGTCTTTTTTTTCCTTTCTGTCTTGTTGATGACCATTTTCTTTCCTCATCTTTCTTAATGCTATTCTATAGTTTCTCAATTTTCTGTCTTTAGTATTCAATGTATCAAATTTCTTCTAAATATCAGAGTTTAAATTCTTCACACTCAGCTTGCAGAAGGTTACAGAAGACAGTGGAAGCCCCAAACCCACTTACAGGCTTCCAATATGGTTTAGACCTTGAGCTATACAACATGCCACCTTACTATTCTACCTTTTCACTAACTTCAAAGTTGCTTCAGTTCTTTATAATTTCTATTTTCTCTTTGATTGGAGCCAATTTTTGCTTTGCTACTGTTTTTTTTTCTTTGTTGTGGTCGCTTTCTGGCTGATGTATTCTATTTGATTATTGTACTCCATCTGGCAATGTCTATATATGTAGTCACAATTCATGCTGTTGTACAAAGGGATTTGCAATGAAGACATCATTGATCTTGAAAATTCTATTTTGCTTTTCCACCTTTGTTACTATCATGAAAGTCATACTTTCCAACCAGTGATTTTTCTTTTTTTCCAATTTTTACATACCAATTGCCATTACATTTAAAAGCATTTTATTTGCATCATATTTTATTAATGTATATAATTTTATTAATTTAAGATTTTAAAAAGGTAAGATTCTTCAATTTATTCAACAATAGCTTTACTGCTTAGTGTTAAATTTGAATAAAATTTGTATTAATTGGATTTAATCATAAACATATAAATATTACTATCACAGACAGCATTGTACTTCAAGATGTGTTGTGAAGTGTCCTTTTTGATAATAGATGAGTTGCCATTCCTTTTGTATTCATCATCTCTAGTATTGTAAACAATATAGTTATGTAACTGAAAATGGCCAATTCAATTCACTCACACCTAGAATCTACTGCAGAGGCTTCCGTAAATTATTCAAAAGCAAAGATGTTACTTTGAGGAGTCAGCTGTACATGACCCAAACCATGGTATTTTTGATCACCTCACATTTCTGTGGAAGCTGGACACTGAATAAGAAAGACTGAACAATTCGATGTATTTGGAGATGTGCTGGCAAAGAATTTTGAAAGGGCATGGACTGCCAAAAGAGTAAATACATATGTATTAGAAGAAGTACAGCCAGAATATTTCTTGAAAGCAAGTATGGAGTGACTTTATGAACACGTTAAAACAGTCCCTGAAAAAATGGTGCAATGTTTGATAAAGTAAAAGGACAGAGAAAAAGAGGGAGACTCCCCACAAGGTGGATTAGCAAATAGCTGGAGCAACGGACTCAAGCAGAACAATGATCATGAGGACGGCAGAAGACCAGGTGTGGCTTCATTCTGTGGAACATAGCATGGTTGTTCATTGGAACTAATTGGACGCTGCATTAAAAACAATACCAACAATAATTGATTATTGATTGCAATGAGAGCAGATTATTGATCTGTTGTGACCCATTTCATATTTGAAGATTTCTAATTTCCATAGATGCAGAACCCATACATTCCACATTTCAATTAGTAGTAGATATTAGTAGCTCTTTTTTCATTTTGAGGCATGCCTCACCAACAGTGAAGTTTTACCATCCACTTCAATAAGGTAAACTCTACTTTCTTCCTTCATTATACTCTGAGTCCTTCTCAATCTGAAGGTTCCATCTTCTGAAAATATATCTGACAATGTTCCAATGCTTCTTAGACTTTCTAAGAAAGTCTTAATAGCTAATTTCTCATAAATCAAAAGCCTATACCTTATTCTTAGTTTCTTCTTAGTCTGGAAGCTCCGCTGAAACTTGATTACCATAAATGACTTTCGTGGCATTTCAAATACAGGTGATATACCGTCCAGCATCATAGCTACACAAAAAACTACCACAGTATGACAAACTGACAAATGAGTGGTAGAAAGTATCTGTAGTTAGAAAATATGGGCCTTTTTTTAGAAATCATGCTGGGGATCATGGTAGAACTTTGCAAGATCAATGACTTATTTGTCGCAAATATTTTTTTCAGTAACATAAATAACTACTACATATATGAACCTATCCAAATAAAATAAAGGTATTAGAATAACTACCTATGTGGAGTAATAATAGAGAAGCTAAGTATCCTTTTTCAGACAAAAGCCAAGCAGCAATTGTTAAGTAGAACATCAATTGCTCATCTGTAAGTTCAAGTTGAAGCTGAAGAACATTAAAACAGGATTGCAAGATCAAAAGTACCACCAGGTTTAGATCTTACCTGAATTTAGAGTCCATATCAACAATAGATTTGAGCCATTAAACACCAATGTCTGACCAGGTGATATTAAAAACCTCATACATAAAAACAGCAAAAGGTAATTACAGGACAGGAAAAAAGAAATAAAAACAGACAAAAATTAAAAATTAATTTCTGTGGCAGTCATCTAATTTGGTGTAAGTTTGAACATTCATAATGTAGGGAGTGGAATCTACCCTGTCAATGTGGATATAGACAATGAGACCTCTGGGTGGGCATGACCTTCTCCTCTGAGAATTCTGAAAAATCTGGCATTCCTTTAGGTGACACTCACTTCCTTGAAGACACTCAACCGACAAGTTTGGCTCCCTGTAAGACATCCCTGAGGAGAAGCCACATGAACCTACCCTGATGGAGTCTCATATCTGGACATAGAGAAGTCATATGGAGACTCCTGCCAGTGGAGGGATGTTTATACCACCACTGGAGCCAAAGACTTTCTACCCACTGGCCTGTGATCATCCTGCATTTGGCATTATTGCCTATGTTTTGTGAATCTGAAGAGAACTTTATAGATTGGTAGAGGACATAGGGGCTAATATTTGACTAATGACCTGGGGCTTGACTGGACTGGAATGTTTTCTCAATGTTCAATTCCTCTTATATAAATCTCACCGTTATATACATATGAGTGTATATGTTTCTCTAGCCTACCCAGATTAACACAATGCTAGAAGACCCTCTAAAACCTGAATAAAGAGTAAATAAAATTAAAGAAATTATGGCATTAAAGAAATAAACCCAAGATATCAAAGAATGGTTCAAGAGGTGAAATAAAGTATTAAGATGAAATATGTAAGATCCTGGAAGAAGAAAATGGAAAGGGAAGATCAAATTCAGTATTTCTCATGATGAAAAATATTGAAAAAAATTTCAAACCTCAGATTGCTCTAGTGATAATTTTTTTAACTTTAAAAAAATCACTTTATTGGGAGCTCTTACAGCTCTTATACCATTCCATACATCAATTTTATCAAACATATTTCTACGTATGTTGCTATGCTCATATCCAAAACATTTTCTATTTGAGTCTTGGTATAAGTTCCTCATATTGCTGCTCTCCCACCCTCCCAGCCTTGTGAATACTTGATCAATTATATATTGTTATTCGTCGTTTATATCTTTTTTTCAAAGATTTTATTGGGGGCTCTTACAGCATGTTGATAGATTCTATGGGCAAAAGAAGATGTAAGGGAAGACAGTCACAGTACCCATCATACTAAGGTGACAGTCTCTCAGGTGGCAGAGTATGATCAAGGAACATGGAATTGAATGAAGACATCCAGGGTGCACTGAAAGACTGGTGAAAAACACGTCAAAACAAAACTCTGAAACACACTGCCATTGAGTTGACTCCGACTCCCAATGTTCAAGGCTAGGAATAGATAGTAGATGTTCTCAACTTGCTCTCGGTTGAGTGTGTAGTGAGCTTAAACTGCCAACCTGCTTTTAGCAGTTCAAAGCTTACCTGGAAATATCACCAAAACTCTAAAGCTGATGAAATACCAGTTGAGGAGCAATGTTTGATACACTCATTCATCTATTCCAAGAAATGTGGAAGGTAGATGTGGGGCCAATAAACGGAGAGGGAACCTAGCCCCCCCCCCCCCAAACTATGTTTGCTCATCCTAATGAAAGATGATCTAACAGAATGAAGACATTATGAAACAGTACTAGCAGTATTGCCTAAAAGTAAAAATAAAATTTTGCTGAAAGTACCCTTTAAAAGGTTGTAACAGTTCACAGAAAAGGTTCCACTAGAAAATGAAGATTCATTCTTCATTCTAAATCATACATCGAATGAGAGATATTACCATTGTTGATGTCCATTAGAACTTGACTACATGCAAAGAATACCAGAAAAATTGATTATCCATGTCAAACTGTGCAAAGGATGAATTTGTGTACATCACAACAAATTATGGAAAACATTTAGAAGAATGGGGATTCTGGACCATACTCAGGCAAAAATTGTACATAATAATAGCACTTGTTAACAACCTGTGATGTAAAATGGCACATCCATGCTTGTTGGAAGTAAGGATAATGACACACTGATGATCAACTGAAGCTTTCATTATGGACTGTAACTAAAAATAACTAAATAAAATGATAGAATCATTGAGCATTATCATGATAATTTAATAAAATATTGAAATTGCCTAAGTTTTCCATGTTCCTTGGATCCACAATCAATATTTATGGAAGTAACAGTCAAGGAATAACAAGACATATTTCATAGGATGAGTATACTGTAAAATACTCCTCTAAAATAAACAAATAAATATATTCATTTGAAGACTAAAATACACTCAACCTGAACCATTATATTATATAAGCACCTTATATGTATAGAAATGCTGAATAATGAATAAGGAAACTTAAGAACAGATACATTTAAATTGTGTTTGACTACCAGAGGAATGAAGAAATCTGATTAGAAAACAATACAGCCTGAATTTTTCTTACAGTGGGAATTGTAGGACTTAGCATTTAGGTACTTTGTTCATGTTATCAGGAGTAATCAGTCTACACAGAATAGCATCATGCCTCACAAAGTAGAGTATCTGTGAAAAAGAGAAGGATCTTAATTGATACAGACTGACACTGTAGGCTTAAACACAAGCCTGTTAATGAGGATGGCATTGTACTGGGGAGTGTTTAGTTTTGTTATTCATAGGGCTTGTATGAGTAAAAACAGACTGGACACCACCAATCAACAGCAACACCAAGCCACATTTCTAAATAAATTGCTTAACCTTTAACAACTTGACTTAAGCAAGATAAGAAAACCTCATTAACAGTCCTGAAATGAGGTGGACTTGAAAGACTTTCTGATGAAGATCAAGGAATGCAGCCTTCAGTATGGATTGCCACTCAGTGTAAAGAAGATGAAAATCCTGACAAAGGGACTAATAGGTAACAACAATATAAATGGAGAGAAGATTGAAGTTTTCAAGTATTTCATCTTGCTCAGCCCCACAGTCAATGTTGATGGAAGCAACAGTGAAAAGATCAAAAGACATATGAGGGGGTACCCACCCACCAGACGTGTGCTTTTTGGAGCAAAACTTTCCTAGTATGTCTCCCCCAACCTCCACACCCTCCTCCACCTGTGAGGCTCAGGCAATGCCCTCCGAGTTAGTGCACCCAGGGCATTCCCTGGGAAGGATGGTGTCCATCACAGTGAAATGTATCCTGACAAACAGTTTCACTTGAACCTCATTTTGTGATGGCCGATTTCAGAGAACAACTTTCAGCTGTGAAATTTTGGTTCTTGATCCAGAAAAATGCCTCAGAAACTGTTGTGATGTTGAATACAGCTTATGGAGACAGTGCTAAGGGATAACATAATGGGTACAAGTAGTTTTCTTTTTTCAAAAAGGTGAAATGCCAATCGATGACAAACCTTGTTCTGGACATCCGTCAATTTCTCAAACAGATGAAAATGTCAACTTGTAGTGTATTTGGAATTCATTCCACCAGAGCAGACTGCTAGTCAAGCTTTCTATTTAGAGGATCTGAAAAGATTGCATGAAAGTGTGCAACAAAAACCCCACCTGATTTGGGGGACGGTGTTGCCACCAGCACGATAAGCTGGCTCACACAGCCATTTCACTGCCCCAGGTTTTGACACAAAAACCCAGCATGCATCTCTTGCCCCGCTCAACTCCCTCACCTTGGTGAATTGTTTTTATTTCTGACAATACAGAGAGCCATGAAGAGACATTGATTTGAGAACTTAGAAGAGGTACTTTCAGTCATCCAAACAGAAGAGTTTAAAAATTATCTCTAAGAATGGAATTGCAGAGTTGACAAATGTTTTAAGGATAATGAGAGAGTACTTTAAATGTCATAAGTTGTTTTATAAGCAAATTTATATACACAGCTTTGAGAGGATAAAAAAATTTGGTTTTCCCCTCATATTGCACTGAGTAAATCGGCACAAGATTTCTTTAGAGTATTGAAAAACAAGGGTATTTCTTTGAGGATTAATGTGCATCTCCTATTCATATGAAAGATGGACATTGAATAAAAAGGACCATAAGAAGAATCAGTGCATTTGAAGGTTAATGCTGGCAAAGAATATTGAAAGTACCAGAGACGACTGGAAGGACAAACAAATCTGTCTTAGAAAAAGAATATTCCAAGCTCCCATTTGATGCAAGGCTGAAGAGATTCCATCTCATGTACTTTGAGCAGTCATCGGAAAAAGCCACTCCTTGGAGAAGAAGGTCGTGCTTGGTAACGTGGAGGGAGGGAGAGGAAAGAAAGAGAAAGGCCCTTCCAAATATAGATTCGCACAGTGCGTACAAAACTGGGCTTGAGGCTAAAAACAATTGTGAGTGCTCTACTTTGTTGTGCACTGAGAGATTATGGGTCAGAATGAATTTTATGGTCACATAACAACAACTCTTAACTTTATTTGTCTTAAAAAAATCCTGATATTTGAATTCAAAAAATGAAACATCATTTTCTATAAATTTTATCTTTAAAACTCTTTGAATCTCCTTCATGTCTTCTGTCCCTACTGAATCCACATATTGTAACTAAGTTTTCTGTAGTGTATAGTGATTTCTCTATGACCTACCTGGATTACAAATATGTCTAAATGAGTAAATATTGATATGTTTCTGTTATTATTTTTTTCAATTATTAAGTCATTAATAAAAAGGATGATATTTTTTATTACCAATTCAATTGAAATGTATATGGAGTTCACTGTTCAAGTAATGTGCCTCTTATCTATTCTGAACAACACCAAAACCTGGTCTCTATACTGGAGGGAACATTCTTAATATGGCTCTTCTACCAAGATCCTGTAAGTCTCACTGTGTTAGTCTGTGTAGACTAGAGAAACAAATCCACAGACACTTATGTGTATATGAGAGAACTTTATATCAAAGAGCAATTAAACATTAAGAAAACATCTCAGCCCAGTCCAAATCAAGGCCATAAGACTGATGTTAACCCATATATCTGATATCAATCTATAAAGTCCTCTACAGACTCAGGAAACACATGCAATGGCGCTGAATGCAGGAAGATCACAGGTCAGAAGGTGGAAAGGCTTGTGAATCCAGTAGTGGTGGAAGTTGGCAGCATTGTCAGGGTTCTCTATATGAATCTGCAAGCTCCAGGGCTCTAGCTAAATTCCATGTGCCTTGTCATTGAGTGTGTCCCACATAGAGTGAGCATGTGCCCTGTCTCCAGGGAACTATGTACCTACTCTGTGCTTCCACATGAGGCCATCAAACTGCAGTCTGATTGACAGGTTAAACTCCACCCCTACACTCTAAGTCTCATGTTGATAACATATTATGTAACTACCACACCCACTAAGGGACTGGATGGAACTTTGCGAAGAGGGTGTGTGTAATTCTAAGAGAAGTGATTGGTTAATTTTTGTTACTAACCCCCTGACTATAAGGGAAACACACCATCTTTTATGGACTATCTTTGAAGCAGAAGTAGAGAAAGAGAACCCAGAGGACCTTCGTACGGCATGTTCAAGATTATTGTCTCAAGAGGCAGAAGATCTGAAATCAAATACATCAGAGGCTGTGGCATGGAGACTCAAAGGAGCAGCACTAATCTCTGGGTAACTTCTTTTCTAGCCAAGGACAATTGAACGGTGAGGCAAAGCAATAGGTGTGCTGTCTTTCTGTTCCATGAAAGCATACACATTGGCTGAGAGTCTGAGGACCCGAGGGAGACTTGCTTCCGGCTAAGATCAATAGCTATATCCTTACTATTTGCTGATCCTGCCTTATCATAGCATATGGACTTCCTCTTAAGTCTCCATAAAAGCATTATCTTTGAGTTCTGTGTGACCATTGCAAACTAGTATAAATATAGAGTAGTATGGGAGGAATGTTGGGGTAAGAATATGTACTAGAAGGATTGAGTCTAGAGGTATATCTGACTCATGACTTTTGGGAACAGGGATGACAAAAGAGGTCAGAAATGCTCACCTCCATGCTTTTTATTTCAGTTGACTTCGGAGTGAGATTCCTTGCAAAGAACTCCGGCTCATGTGAATTTGTAAGAGAGAGAACTAAAGGGTATTCAAAAGTAAAACATTACATTATTGCCTAATTTTCTTTGGTTATTATTGCATGAAATGGTTGAGAGCAATGTTAGAGACTTTAAACTGTGGCTTGTTATGCATGTGCAAAATCTAGGCTGTGCAGATAAGATGCCTGATAGAACACTAGGACTTATTGAACACATTCTTGCAGAGGCCTAAATCCACATGTGCATAAATGGGATAGTCTACACAAAAAAGGATTGGATTTGAGTGTCTTTTTAATTTTTATTTATTTATTTTTATTTTTTTGTGACATCACTGCCCTGGTAGGAGTAGCAAGTCCAGCCTTGTTCCTGGAGAGCTGCTCCTGGATTTGAACTGTCAACCCTATGAGGGCTGCAGTCCCACAAACTACCACTAAGCCACCAGGGCTCATCCAGATTTGAGTGTTTTTTAAAGAGTTGGGTTTATGTGCTCGCTTCGGCAGCACATATACTAAGGAGTTGAGTTTATAATCTTATGTCTAGCTGACTCTACTATGATTATATTGCTACTTTCTGCCTGATGTTCTAGATATTATGTGATAGAACTGAGTATTGGAAATTACGATAGCAAGAACTTGTAAGTCAGCACTATAAAGGCAAAAGTGAGGCACAGAGAGATGGACAGAGTAAGCTGACAAAACAAGGGAGAGTGGAGACAGTAAAAGTTTTCTTGGGGGGAACCTCCTGGACGAATTGGTGCTCAGCAGCCAGGGGGCGCAGGTTTTTAAAGGGCTGTGAGGAATGTATGGCAGTTAGCATATGAGTCTGGACACTCTGAGAATTGTTTGTGGACTCCTTGATGCTTTCTTCAATCCCCGGAACATCTGCTTTCACAGGTTATCTTACCTGGTGCCATCAGCTGCTGACCTCCAGGGAAGTGGAATTCAACTCTACATTTGCCCCAAGATTTTTCCTATGAGTCTGAGGTCAGACATGTATTCATCTGTCCTCCAGCTCTCTCTCCCTCATTCAGACTCCACCCTCCTTCCCAAGCAACTATACGCTTATCTTCTGGGCTCAAGAGTCTATGCCAACAGTCACACAGAACTAAAATAGTACTCAGTTGATTAGGGAGGCTAACAAGCAATACGTTAAGCATACAGTATTTTGTGTGAAGTCCTTCTCAGCCATGTCCCTAATCTTAGTCTCCTGGTGTTTTGACGTCTGACCTGCTCTGGCTAGTGCTACAAAGTTCTCTTTGCTCAGGTAAATGTTCAAAGTTCTCCCTGTCTAAAAACAACTTTCCAGTCAAAAGGTACACAGCTTAACTATTCCATGGGCCTGGAAGTCCTATGATGCTCTCTGTGGTCTGAGGCTGTGCCTCTGCTCGGTCTCATGATTTTGGTTCTGCTCCTGTCTGTGACACAGTCTTGACACTGTTCCTTCCCTGGCTCGCTAAGCAGTGGCCTCAGATACACTTCACTACTGGTTATCCTGTCCTGCTGGTCATGGGATTATCTGTACCTCCGTCTGAAATTGCTCCCTCAATACTCAGCTAAATGTCACAATGATCGCCTCCTCACATAGAGTGTTTCATAAACACTGTTTACCTGGTCTTACCCAATCTTTTGTTCGGATTTACAAATGCTATCCATAGAAGAGTCACCCCAAATAATGTCATCTCTGAGTTTTATGTAGACAATGCAATTGATTATTAAACTCCACTATGAAGGGATGGGTGGTGTCAGCAGAGTGGAAATAAGGTTAAAAGGTGGACATTGCCTCCTAAGATTCATCTTTGAGCAGAAGTGGGATAGAATTATCTCCCCTTTGTGAAGTCAGCATAGGTCAGACAGAATCACCCTGCCATTTCTTCACATGAAATTGGCCCTGACTCCTGGAGATTGCATGTGAGAGAAGAACTGCTTTCTGTAGGCTTATCAATTTCTGATTTTTCATAGGCAGCCTGATTTTTTCCTAAGGTGTATACTGTTGACTCCAACTTCAATTCTTTCAGTTAATAGCTGAGGTTGACCAATTGAAACACTCAAGAACTACTAAAAGTGTTTAAGGCAACATGTGCCTAGATTTCATTACTTACCATCTATCACAATGATGAGAACCAATATTATCAATAATTAATCAATCAACCAATCAATCAATAAGAGCCCTATTAGCTGTTGATTAGTTTCACTTTATCTTGTATATTTAAAAGGACTATTTTTGCCCTCCCCAAACCCTGTTTAAAATATTAAATAAAATTTGGATGAAGTTGGCCACATTTCATATCCAGAGATGTGGGCCCAATTAAATAGAGAACTTAATTTTTCGCAACACAATTGGTTCCGTGATTGACACATGATGAACACATGCCAGTTGAACTTTGTATTTTTGTTTGTTTCTCTTTGAGTTCTAAGCACTGATCCTTTCCAGGACATATCCAAATTGGTGGTCATGGGTCTGGAAGTTTATGGAAGTCTATTTCTGTCCAGTACCTCAAGGAAACAAAAAGCACCTGGATTCCTGGCTGCATGCTGCTGTGGCTGTCGATGGAGGTGCCATTGAGGTGACTCTGCCCATAGCCATCCTGTGCACAACAGCGCAAACCCTCACCCAGTCCTGTGTCATCTTCACAATTGTTCCTCTGCTTGAGTCCATGGTTAGAGTTCCTACAAAAAATTAAGACGTCCTCTTTTTAAAATATGTAATTTTATGTATTTTTTACTCGGAATGAATGTAATTCTAATACATTAACACCCAATCCCACAGATGAATAGCATAAAGTAATCTGATTGACATGAATTTTTTTATATCCAAAGTCTTGTAGACCTGCTAAATCAGTGTATCTTTTCTTAAAATGTTCTCACATGATTTTTTAAAATTTCATAGCCCTCTTGAAAAAATTTATTAAGGCTTTGAAGAAAAGATTGCTAAATCTGCACAATGGTACTGACTTTGGGTATCTCTTTACATAAGACATAATTCTTGAATTCTGACATTTTACTCAAGGTTTTTATAAGTAAAATATGCATCTGTTCGAATTATTATTTGGATTTTAAACTACTTTGAAAGACTTAAATATTTGAAAGCTTAAGTATTTATTCTTTTGTCTATTCACTCTGTACTCATTAAATAAATTTTAAGTTTTGGATCAGATGTCCCCAATCTTAAATGCAGATGGAATCATATTTATCTATTTAGTAATAAAAAATACTGTTACATGATCTGGGCAAAACCATAAGGCATTTATTCCAAGTATCTATATTATTTGAGAGAAAATAGTTTATATTTGTGGAATATCAAGTATTAGAAAAATATCTTCTATAAACAATTTTGGAAATAATGGAAATGTTACTATAAGGATAGCTAAGATGAATTTCCAGGTAAATGGCAATATAAATAACTGCTTTAGGAACTTTGAGAATGAACACATTTTATGCAGCCAAGGTGAGTTTATTTTTACATATATGTTAATATTTCTAAATATTACAGCTACTAAAATTATGAAGTTGGAAACATTTATAAGATAATTTCTGAATATGGAAGTTTCTGAAGTTCTTAAATTATCAAGTTAGCAATAAAATTAAAAACAAACAAATGACAGGGCCCTGCTTTCCCTATGTTAATTTGTCACTATTTACCTCAATAGATTCCTTGAGGATGCGGACTTTCCTATACTTCTTGAAAAGCAAAGCAAAGAGCCAAAGGTATCATTTCTTCCTTTTCTGCAACAAATTTTTTCGATGTCTGAATTACCATTTCTCCTTACATTTGACAATTTTTCAAGTCATTTTGTTTCATATCAAAATAGTCAATCACTTAGTATTGACATTTAAGAATGTGGATGACATTAGAAATGTCAAGAGTTTTTCTGTCTTTTGGAGTTTCATTTTACCTTGTTTTTTGTTAAAAAATCTACAAATAGAATGAAGATGAAAATGAATGGTGCTACTTTTCCGAAGCTGCCTTAACAAATTACTAATGGCTTAAAATAACAGAGGTGTTTTCTTTCACAGTTCTGAAGAGGAATTGCTTCAATCACTACATTTTTTTTTTCACTTTGCTTCTCTTATATCTGTATCTTATACTTGCCAGTAGGAAAAGTAGGCTAAATATTGAACTGCTGTGCAGTCACTCACAAGAGAAACAAATGTGGCGGTCTGCTTCATGAAAAATTTCCAGCACCAGAAAACCGAGGGAGTTCTTCTACTCTGTTATATTAATTCATATCACATGGTGAGTAGAAGTTGACTCTAAAGGAGGGGCTTTATTATCAATTTGATGCCTGTTAGAAAAAAAATTTAAAATAAGGTTATATTAATATTTACAGGGATTAGCACAAAGAGTTGGAAGTGAGCTTTGGGCGGGACAGTCCTGATTTTAAACAATTTTTCCTGTGTCCCGCGGTGTTTTACAAAAGTTCTGATTTTTGGAAAGAATGCATGACAAGCTAGAGAACTGTGGGAGAATGGGAAAGGAATATACCCTCTCTTTTCCTCCACCCCCTCCAACCCCCCCACTCCCACCCTCACCCCCCACCACCGCAATGGAGTCCCGCTTTACCCATGTTAAAATCTGGTCACTTTACTTAATTAGACTTCACAAAAAGCTGAAATAACCAGATTTTAAGCAGGACATCATTGACGGGGGTGGGGTGTTTTTCATTAAATATTTGGTCTATATGGAGCAACAGAAATGTTCATACAATGCAAAAATTGTATTGTAATATATTTATTTTAATTTTAAAATGTCTCGGGACATTGCTAAATTGTTAAAACGCAGGAGGTCTGAATGGAAACCCTGCCCGGTTCTGCACCATCCTCACAATTACTCCTACGTGGAGTCCAGTGTTTCAGCCACAGTGCCAAGTCATCTTGTCAAGTACATTCCTCTTTTTCACTGCCCCTCGACTTTACCAAACACAATGTTCCTCCCAGATACATGTCACTCCTGGTAAGATGTCTAAAGCACGGGTGATGAAGTCTTTCTACCTTTACTTCTAAAAAACAATCTAGAAGTACTTCTTCCAAGATTAAGTTGTTCGTTTTGGGGGCCGTCCATATGACTTTGAACATTCTTCCCCTGTACTATAATTCAAATGCCTCAGTTCTTCTTCAGTATTCCTGATTAATGTTCAACTTTCTCGTTAATAGGAAGCAAGTGAAAATATCACGCCCACTTTGGCCCACAATAACATCCTTTCTTTTCAATGTTACGTGTTCTTGTGAAGCAGATTTCCTTAAATGCAATGTGTCTTTGTTCATTTGACTGAAGATTCCATGAGCATTGATTGTGGATTCAAGTAAGACAAAGTCCTTCACAGCTTAAAACTTTCTCTGTTTTTCATACCAGTTGATCCAGTTGTGAGGATTTTTGTTTTATTTATATTAATCTGTAATACATATTGACGCTATAATCCTTGGTCTTTATTGACAAATGCTACAAGTCTTACCTTTAAGCAAACAAGATTGTGTCATATGCACATTGGAGATTGTTAATAAGCAATCCTTCTTTCCTGATGCAGTGTTATTCTTCATATAGCCCAGCTTCTCTGATTTTCTCAGCATACAGATTACATAATTATATGAGAAGATACAATTGTCTCCTAGTTTTAAACTATACAGCATTGCCTACTTAGGCCACATGACTGCATCTTGATCCATGTACAAGGTCCCTTTGAAAACAATGTAATATTTAGGAATTTCCATTATTCTCAAGGTTATTCATAGCTTTTTGATTCACACAGATGAATGTTTTTGCATAGTCAATAAAATCAAGTAAATATCTTTTTGGTATTCTCTACATGTAGCCAAGACCATCTGGCATCAGCAATGATATCTCTTGATCTCCATGCTCATCGAACTCTCTGGCAGCTTGGTGTCAATGAACTGCTGGCTGATTTCCAGCAAAATTCTACTTGCGGGGGATATTGATGAATGATATTGTCCTATAATTTGTACATCCTTTGGGCCCCTTCTTTGAAATGCATTCAAATAGAGATCTTTTCTATTTAGTTGGTCAATTAGCTATTTTCAAAATTTCTTGGCATAGATGAGTGAGCATTTCTATTGCTTTACCATTTTGTTGCTCCAATTGGTAAACCATCGATTCGTGAAGTCTATTTTCAGTCTAATACATTCAGTGCAGCTTGAACGTCTTCCTTCAGTACTAGTTGTTCTTGCTCATTTGCTTTGTGCTAAAATGGTTGAATGCTAACTAGTCCATTTTGTTACAGTGACTGTGTATTCTTTTCTCTTCTTTTGATGCTCCCTGCATTATTCACACAGTGCCAGAAGATGAGTCTTTCAGATAGGAAGACCCTCAAAATATGATGTAGGAAAAAACTGCCACTACATTGTAAACTCACCATGCTGACACGAATGAAGCGAAGACCTGTAACTAAAGTCTTCTAGACCCTCCTTTGCTGATATTACATCCCTAAAAATGAGAAGAAACAGCTACAAACATCAATGAATATTTGGAAATTGGAATATTCCATGAAAACCACCATACCCTTAAGCAATAAGAATATTACAATGGCAAATTTGACAAGTATTTTGTTGTTTAGCAAATCTGGAAAATTAAACAGTAAG
Organism: Nesogale talazaci; assembly: GCA_004026705.1. NCBI lineage: Eukaryota > Metazoa > Chordata > Mammalia > Afrosoricida > Tenrecidae > Nesogale > Nesogale talazaci. The sequence goes on along the minus strand of PVJH01000824.1, from coordinate 53,397 downwards.
TTATTCTGTGTATTCAACTTGAATATGTTGTTTAGAGAGAGTGGGAGAGGGAGGAGAAAAAGAAAGGAGAACTGATACTAAGGACTCAAGTAGAAAGAAATTGTTTAAGAACTATTGATGGCAACATATGTACAAGTGTACTTAATACTATTGAATAATGGATTGCTACAAACTTTGTAAGAACCTCCTGATAAAATGATTAATTTAATAAAATGCAAGAGCGTGTTATCTAAAATGTTTTTTGTGAGGAAAAGAAGCCTTTTGTCATAATCTGCATATATCCAGTCTTATTCTTTTTCTGAGAAAGAATTTTTTTCCATTACCAAAAATTTATGCAATGATTGTACTAAATGCCTTATTACACTTAATCATAAGAGGTTTCTAAAGGTTGATAATTTAATATATAAACACTGCACTCAAAATGCAGGGAAAAATCATGCATCATCTAAAATGGAATGATCCAGGTTGCAATTTATTGGTTAACATTGTTTTGAACATCTATTTCCTATGTACATATTTATTGAACACATGAATTTTCATGAATATTTTTAGGCCGTGACAATCACAGTGTACATCAGAAAACAATCACTGCCATCCCATAGTTTTGCTTCTAATGGTGGTGGATATAAATAACACACACATACTGAAGATAATATGCACAAAAGGGAAGGATTTCAAAGAATATTAGGAAGATTGATATTGCAACTTTTAGTAAAGTGAAAGGCAGGCCAGAGCTCATCAATATGCACTTCAAGTAAAAATCAGAAGGCGTTCAAATATTTAAAATAATTTGAATTCTTACCACTATATAATATTAGCCATTGTGTATTAAATTTATGTGGGAGGACTATGATTTTCTCCTCAAAGATCATTATTATCTATAATCAGGATTTATAGATACGTTTGTGTCTTAAATTGGGCAAATATATTTAGGAAATATTTAATTCATTGATACTTTGTAACTTCATTTAATCACAGCAGCTATTTCTTGTTAAGATAATGATCATTTAATTTTTTTTGTAGTGTTCATGCCATGAACCACTTTAGGGGTTTAAGTGCCTCTTAAGAAATGTAAGCTATGACTCAGGTCATGACTCTGGAATTAGACTAAAACCTCTTGGTTTGTAGTTACAGACTCTTGAACATTTTCCCCCAACTCCCATTTACAAGAACAGAAAGGTGACTATATTATGGGCCATCAGTTCTGATATTGACTTTTGAACCTCTCCTCTAGTCTTTCAAATGACATTTTCCAAACATCTGGACACCTCAAAGTCATAATCACAGAAAAGAGAACGGCTTATAATAATTGTAAAAATAAGTAGTCTTCAGGATGTTTTAGAAGCACAAAATTTGCCAAACAGTTCTGTTGTATGGGAGAATTTCAAGAGAATTCTAAAATATATTTCATATACCTTGGTTTTAGATAATAGAAGGCAACTTCTTACATGGAAAGAAGTATAAAGTGAAAGAAGACAGAGAGCCTTCAGTTACAGTGTTTTGCTCCATAAAGAGAGCAATGTCTTAATTACCAATCAGTGTTTTTGAATTAAATCTTATCAAGTGAAACCAAATCTAAACTACATCTCATCGGAAATTAGTTCACTCCTAATGAGAAGTGCAATTTAATAATTACAATTTAACCAATCGTGGAACTTAATTGCAAAAAAGCTGTCTAATTGAGAGCCTAAGAACTTAAAAATAGTATATAGTATAACACTGAGAACATAAACTGCTAATGTTCACAGTGCAACTTTTAATAGATTAGGTTCAATAGTGAAACTAAGTATACCATAATATAATCTTATATAGAATTATAAATGATATTTGATAACCATAGAAAAATTGTAGTTATTTCCATTTCTGTACATTAATTTTAATAGATTTTATTTAGGTAGCATTAATCTTTAATAATTCAAATAAAAGTTTGTTTTGCTTTTTTATCCTTTCAGCAATCTACAAGTGAGCTTCAAAATACATGAAAAATGAAATTTTTTCCAAAGATAATTGAACTTTCCATGAAGTTTTTTCATGTTATTTAAGGTACAATTAATGCTACCTTATAAATGAACAAATTTAACCCTTGTTTAATGAAGTGATACTAGGTTCTAAATTTACTGACATGAAAAGAAAAAAATAAGAACTGGATGCATGTCTTGTAAAGTTTGCCTAGTCCTTCAGAATCTAGCACAGTATCCATTTATGTGCAGCAAATATAGAATTAAATAGTAACTTGTCCTCTGAGCTTACAAGTACAGATAATGCTATAGAAACAAACATATTTTAACAATGTATTTCCAGTTGCTAGTTCAACTAAGTTGATTTATAACTCTGATAGTAATTTTCTTATATCTCTCACAATTTTTCATGTTAGTATAGTTATTCTATATACATATAAAAGTGGAGATACATAGATGCACACATCCTAAATATTTGGTATTGAAAGACTAACTTTATTTGCACAATGATAAAGAAAAAAGTCAGAATAGATCTGTGAAGTTTCAGTTCTCAGCTCTTGGAGAATTTTAAATCTAAATTATCAGTAAATAAATTTTAATATCCCTATCTTGCTATTGCTTTCCTTTATTTTCACCACTATATTTTCAAAATAGGAACCTTACATTTTTCTTGAAATAATTTAGAAGTAATGGTACATATCATGATAAATATAAATATTATCTAGGAATAATTGTATCCTACCAGATACTGAAAACAAAAATAGTCTGGCTCATTCTGTAGTGCATAGTAACAAAATAACTTAAAATATTTCCTCATTTATTAGACAAAACATAGAACAAAGGGAACTACAATACTTTGGGCAAACATCTAAATATTTTAATGGTTTTGGATCAGGCTAATTCAGCATTTTGAGGAAAACAATCAGGACATCTTTTAAAATGCAACAAATATAATTTAACAAAGATTTCTTTTTGAAACTAGACAATTTCTGTGAATACTGACTCTTTTCTAGGTTGTCACAAGATACTCAGTAATACTCAGTAATGATTTGTTTTTGTTCTGCAGTACTGTCAAGTGTTGCCCTATATGCCTCATAATCTGTGGTGTGTACCATGCATTTAGTCTCTTTGAGAAATGGTGGAATAGACATCAGATTCTAACTAAATTACCATAAATGGATATTGTTGGAAAAAATGCATACATGATCATTCATGTGGAAGTATTATCAAAATTTTAGTAAATTATTCGAATTCAGGGGGTCGTGGTCTGGGTTGAGGTACTGTATTTTGAGCAATCTCCCCAGTGATGTTGATGCTACATGGGTCACAGTTTTTGTAGCAAGATTTTACATAGAATATGTACATTTATTAAAATAATTCCAACATATGATATTTGGAAACAAAAGGAACTTTGCCTCAAATAAGATAATAGATTTATCATCTTTGGTAAGCCTCATGCATTATGTCCAGAAAAAATAATGTAATGAATAAGAAGAGCTCAGTATTTTTGAAATGGCCCTCTGATTCTGGACATCATTCTTCTTCTCTCTTAAATAGTCAACCCTAACCAGGAGGTTGTTTATCTTGCGAAAATTTAAAATCAGAATTAAATGTAGCTCACCAATTGATATGTCATTGTGAATACTATAAAAATGCTAGTTTATATGCTATGATGGAAAATGAATTGGGGATCTAAAATATTTTGCCTCTTCCTGTCATAAGTTCTACTTTCATTTCCCAGAACATGTAGACTCCCCTGGTTTTACAAAGTCCAACAAGGTCTGTTTAATCTACAACCGACCTGTCAAGTGCTGACATCTCGCTGCCATGTCGAGCAGTGTGGGTCTCATTGTCTGTTCTCCTTTTTCCAGGGTCCACATCTGAAAAACTGCCAATGCTCCTTTTCTTGCAATAGCATCTCTTTCAAGACCAATGCAAACTGTCTTTGCTGTAACTTAAAAAAAAGTCTGATTATATTTTAATCTAAACTATTTTCTAAGAAGACTGCCAGAAAAAAAGTTCATGAAGAAAGAGAAATGTATGAATATTTTATTGATAATCTTTAGGAGATTTTAATGGCCTCATTTTTTGGCCTTTATTTTATTTCCAGAGAGTTAATGGTGAATAACTGAGGAGTAAGGATTTAATTTAAGACAATAATAGTTATCACAATTCTGCAGAAATTCAAGTTAAAGTAACTTAAAAATAAAAGTAAGAATTTAGTCTGATAACTACCCCTAATGATTTACAATTTGTGTTGAAAGAGGTTCACATTCTCCTTTTTTTCACTTAGCATGAAAACATCTACAAGTAGTGCCATCTTAATTTTAATTGGTTTAATTTTAACTAAATAGTGAATACCAAAATTTCACACAATATTCAAACTAAACTAACTTGAAAATAAAAGTAGTTATTTAGTCTGGTACCTAATACTAATGATTTATAATTTGCATTGAAAATTCACATTCTCTCTCTCTCTCTCTCTCTCTCTCTCTCTCTCTCTTTTACGCAACATGAAAACCTCTACAAGTAATGCCATCTTTTTTAAAAAATCATTTTTGCGGAGATCTTACAGCTCTTATCAAAATTGATACATCTATCCATTGTGTCAAGCACATTTGTACATTTGTTGCCATCATCATTTTCAAAACATTTTCTTTCACTTGACCACTTGATATCAGTGCTTTATTTACCCCCTCCCCCACCCACTCTCTCTCGTGAACCTTTGGTTATTTATAATTTTTCACCCATGTCTTATGCTGCCCCCTTCACCCACTTTTCTGTTGTCCATCTCCTAGAAAGAGGTTACATGTACATCGTTGTGATAGGCTCCGCCTTTCTCCCTGCACCTTCCCTTACCTTCTTGGTATATCTAGTCTCATTATTGGTCCTGAGGAGCTTATCTGTCCTGGATTCCCTTTGTTGACAGCTCTTATCTGCAGCAGTGTACATGCGCTGGTCTAGCCAGATGTGAAAGATCAAATTGAGGTCATGAGAGTGGAGAGGAGGAAGAATTAAAGAACTAGAGGAAAGGTATATGTTTCATAATTACAGATACAGAGACCCATGAAAAAGAACCAAACACCCAGAAATAAGAACATCAGCACACAGACAATTGATAAGGGGGCAAAAGTATTAAATGGGAAGTAGATGCTGTCTTCAAGAAGGGTTGCTGGGAAAAAATGGACATCAACTTGCAGAAAAATGAAACATGACACTTACTTTACTCCATGCACAAGAATAAACTCAAGGTGAATCACAGACCTGGAATTAAAAATCCAAATTATTAGGTCCATCAATGAGGGAATTGGAACAAATCTGAGAACTTTGGCACAGGGAATACAGAAGTTATCGGAAATAGAGAACGACAGAAATACAGAGGAGGCACAAATTGACAAGTGGGATATATTGACGATAAAACACCTTTGTACATCAAAAAGGTTCACCAAGAGAGTAATAAGAGAGCCACACACACAAAATAAGTAAGAGAGCCACAGACTGGGAAAACATCTTTAGCAATGATGCGTCAGACAAATAAGGCCTTATTCCTAAAATCTACAGTATTTTGCTAGCTACAATAAAACAAAAATCTAATTTCCCACTAAGGTTGTGGGCAAAAGACCTGAACAGAAGTTTCACAAGGGCAGAAATCTGAATGACCATAAGAAAATGCGCCTGATTATTAGCCATAACAGAAATGCAAATTAAAACCACTATGAGATACCACCTAGCACTCTCAAATTATCCCAACTTAAACTTGACATCTTAAAATTATCAAAATAGATAAAATAAAAATTTTGCAATTTTTTTCTAAAAGCTTAAGATTAAATTCAAGGTTAGAATTCCAAAATGCATTGTCATTTCAATTGGTGCTCTTGAAAAAAAAATATTTGTACTAAATTGTTTTTAATTTATTCACTGAGATCTGAATCTATAGCCATGCCAATAGAAATAAAGCCAAAATTCAGTGAAAAAGATATGTCCATCAATTTGTTTTATTATTTGGTTAAGACTCAGAAACCATGATTTCATTGTTTTTATAGAATATTTAATTCTGGCCAATTAAAGCAACCTCATTATGTTCATGTTCACAATTCACCCATAATGTATAAATCCAAATGGTAACTTGGCTCAATAGAAGTAAAATAGTGGGCGTACAATTCAAAATAAAATATTCTTAAAGGGTGCTGATGTGTGCATCCTATATTTGAAATATTCAGAAATCTAGCTCTGAATTATAATAAACAGCATGTTAATATGCTTGTCAGATCAAATTCTTTTGATAGAGATAAAAAATTTAGCAATCTAATTATCCAAGGTCTATAGTAAAGTTGTAACAGTCCAAATGTTGCCTTAATTGATTTTGAATGCTGAATGTCATGGCACTAATTGTATAAGTTTCAATATGATTTTCTGGTTTATTTATATATTTTTGTTTTACTTTACTTCTTACATTTCCACTCACTTACCTTCTCCTAACTGTTCTCCTAACAGTTACCTCCTCCCTACTATACATCTTTATATTCTACTTATTTCATTAAATTAAATAATATAAAGTTTCTTAATTTCTCTCTTCTCCTCTTTAACTTTTGATAGTTTTACAGCATCACTTTTCCTTTGTCAGAATTTGGAATACAATCACACCTGTCCTCAAATGTTGTCAGGAGGATTAAATGGGGAAAACAAATGAAGTGCTTTCATCATTTTCTTTCACATAATAAGAACTCAATGCATTTAGCTAAACAATTACCAGTGCTAGCATCATTATCATTAGCACTCTTAAGATTTTCTCTTCAATTAAAATTCTTAGAAGCATAAACCCTTAAAGAGAATAAACATAAGAAATTATCAAGCCAGGTGAAAAGTCCTGATAGGCAAAGTATTAAATATACTTCAATGAAGAGGCTGTTTCCCTTTTAACTCACTTTTGAGTATTTGGATCATGTTTAAGATGTAGATAATTTTATTCAAGTTTTCTTTGGAATTGCTCTAATATAATAGGAACTTATCTTTTCTTTCCCCTAAAGAGAAATCAAACACCAGAATGAGTTTTGCCTTGGCAAATCAATCAAATTCTATATTCACTGAACTTTCATGGCTACTTTCTACTTAGGAGTGGAATATTATTCCCTGAAAAAAATAGATTTTTCAAAGCCAAATCCATTATGATAAAGAAGGGTATTACATAATAACTTAGTAATTAACAGGATAATAAAACTAAAAGAATACACACACACTATATATATATATTATTGAGAGTGTTTTGTTGGAAACACACACACACTATATATATATATATATATATATATTATATATATATAGTGTGTGTGTGTGTGTTTCCAACAAAACACTCTCAATATATATTTATCATGATCTGACCTGAATAGAGAAATAGACAACCTGGGAATAATAGTAGGGGGCTCAGTTCACCAGTTACATGGAAGGTTAAATCTTGAGAAAAGACACTCCATAAAGACACAGAGAACTAAATGACCCAATTAACCAACTTGAACTCCTGGACATGTAGAGAGCACTCTACTCTGCAAAGACACTGTACACCTTCTCTCCCCTGGGCATGAGACATAAACTCTAGAATAAACCATAGTAGAAAGCAAGTCTTATAAAGTTAAAAAAAATCAAGATTTTGCTATCGTTTTTTTCAGTCTACAATGCTATAAATTTAGAAAGCAATAATAGTAAGAGCAAGGGGGAAAATAAAACACATGGAAACAAAGCAATCCACAGCTTAAAAATTGCTGGATGTTGACTAAATGAGAAATGCATGGCAAACAATTTTTGAAATCATTAAGAATGAAAAGAACATACTAAAACTCAGGCACAGTAAAACAATATCAGAGGGCAAAGTGTAAATGCACAAATGAAAAAATAGAAGAAAAACAAATGAACACATTTAAGCATCTTCAACAACTAGAAAAAGGGCAACAAAATAAACTTTTAAACCACCACAAAATATTAGACTAGAAATAAATGAACTTGAAAATAGAAAAATATAAAAAATATAAGAATTTGATAACTTGAAAGTATTTTGAATATTGAAAATTTTAACAAAAGAAAAGAAAGACAAGATGCAATTTCAGAATAAGATACCAAAAAATGATTTATCTAAAAGATGCACACAAAATAAAATAAGCAAGAACACATTACTATAAAATCCAATACTCCAACTAACTGAAAACCTAGATGAGATAGGAAAATTCCTAGAAAGTGCTCTTTCCTCATTGATATAGACTGATTTGGCAAGCCTTAACTAATCTACAACTGAAAAAATGAATGTATAATGTCATTAAAATAACTACAGCAACAAGTTTTCAGGGCCAACTCCTTCACCAAGAAATTCTACCAAGCACTTAGAAAAGAGTCGACACTGATTCTTTTTTGTAGATCATTTCATTGGGGGCACAAACAACTCTTAGCACAATCCATCCATAAACCTATTGGTTGCCAAGCACATTTGTACATTTTTGCTATTATCAGTCTCAAAATATTTGCATTTGCTTAAGCCCTTGGTATTAGCTCATTTTCCCTTCCCTTTCCACTTCCCCTCCCTCATGAACCCTTGATAATTTATGAATCATTATTATGTTGTCATATCATACACTATCTGATGTCTCCCTCTACCCATTTCTCTGTTGTCCGTATGCCAGGGTTATATATAGATCCTTATAATCCATTGCCCCTTTCTACCCCAGCTTCCCTCCAGCCTCCTGGTATTGCCACTCTCACCACTGGACTTGAAGGGGTAATCTGTACTGGATTCCCCATGTTTCCAGTTCCTATCTGTACCAGTGTGCATCCTCTGTACTATGTGGATTTGTAGGTAGAATTAGATCGTGATAGTTGGCGGATGGGGGGGAGCATGTAAGAACTAAAGAAAAGTTCCATGTTTCATCCTTGCTACACTGTACCCTAACTGGCTCATCTCCTCCTGGTGACCCTTCTATAAGGGGATGGCATGCTACCTACAGAAAGGCTTTGGGTCCTCAATCTATACTCCCCCTCACATATAATGATATAATTTTTAGTTCTTCGAAGACTGATCGCTGATCCCTTCGACACCTGATGGTCACACAGATTGGTGTGCTTCTTCCATGTGGTCTTTGTTGCTCCTGCACTAGATGGCTACTTGTTTACCTTCAGGCCTGTAAGACACCAGATGCTATATTTTTTTATAGCTGGATGCCATCAGCTTTCTTCACCACTTTTGCTTATGTGCATATTTGTCTTCAGTGATTGTGTCAGGAACAGGAGCATCAAGAATGACAATTTAAAAGAACAAAGTGTTCTTGCATTGAGGAAATACTAGAGTGGAGGACCACTGCCTATCTGTTGTCTTAATACTGACCCTATAAGTATATGCACGTAGATCTATTTCCCCATTAATATATATAAATATATTTACGATGTTCATGCCTGTATTTAGACCTCTATAAATGTCCTTTGCCTTCCTGTTCTTTCCTCTATTTCCTTTTACTTTCCTCTTGTCCCCCTATCAAGCTCAACTTTCACTTGGGTTTCAGTAATTTCTCTCTGTTACATTACTCTTGATCAATCCCTATCAGGCCTCTAACACCCACATTGCAACTGATTTTGAATCACTTGCTGTTCCCCTATCCCTGAGTTGGTCAACACCTTCTCCTTTCTCCCACATCCCCATCTCCCATGCTTCCCCTCAGAACCATCAGTTTTATTGTTTTCTCCTCTAGACTGTTCATCCAATCTACCTAGATAGACTTGCAGAGAAGAAAATATGTACAAAAGAAAAGACATGGCAAGACAAAGCAACAAAAGAAAACAAAATGATGGCAACAACAACAAAAAGACCAATGTTCTAAAAAATAAATACATAAATAATTATTAATAATAACAAAATAAAAACCTGTAAATGGTTCAAGATATTTGTTGACCTTCATGAGTGTCCCCCAATTGAGTCCAGTTTATCTACTCAAAGTATTAGAGCTTAGTTATACATGTTAGAAATAAAACTTAAAAAAACAATCGAGGTAACACCACAAATTTCTGTATGCATGTATATATAAAATTTTCATTTTTAAATTCAGATACAGGATAAAATATATGAAGTGTTTATATAAAAATGTCTACAAATGTGCAACTTTGATGTATGTCTTGTGAGGGTGCAAATGTAAATTTAAATTTATAATAGCACTATAATTTATTGATTGCTTCCTTAGAAGGCCCTGACTAGAAATAACACTTATATTATGTAATCAATACAGTTCTGGGAGAGGATAACATTGAAGTTCAGTGTTGGTGATAATGAGCCTCAAGGGAGATCCCAGGACGGTAATTACAGCAACATAAAAGGGTGTCAAGAGTTCCCACAAGGACCTCCTACCCCCAAAGCCAGACAAAGTAGGGAGGAGGAAGGAGAACAGAGAGAGAGAAAGAGAGAGAAAAGAGAGAGAGAGAGAGAGAGAGAGAGAGAGAGAGAGAGAGAGAGAGAGAGAACGAAAACTTGTATAAATATCAGAAACTCTGGGCTGAGCCCCGGTGGTGTAGTGCTTGAGTACGGGACTGCTGCCCACTGGCTGTTCAAATCCAGCAGCAGCAAGGCTGGGTAGCTCCCAAGACCACCAGAGGGCAGTGATGCCAAAAAAAATGTCAGAAACTCACTGCCATGACGTCACCTGTGACGCAGAGTCACCCTGTAGGACAGACTAGAACTGCTCTTTGGGTTTCCTAGACTGTAAAACTTTGTGAGAGTCCAAAGGCTCATGTTCCTCTTTGGAGCTGTTGCTACTGTCACACTGCTGACTTAGGGTGAGTAGTCCAACTCACGGAGAACATGCCACGAGAGATTCTTGGATAAAGACCAGATCTTATATTTTACATTAAAGCCATGATTCTCAATTGTACTCTTATATCTATATACGTGACTTGCATTTTACATCATTCTAAAATAATACATAAAATATTTAGGTCCCTTAATAGCAATCTTCCTGTTCTTGGCTTCAGTGCCATACAAAACTACATTGATAAAAGTTTTAAAATGAGGTTTTATTCTTTGTAATTGGAAAAAGGACACTGTAGATGCATTTGTCCCTCTATGATTGATTATCATAGTTTTAAAGCTGTTCACATAGTGTTCCTTTTGCTGTCCTTGAATTGTTTTGAGTTTGTATTTGAAGGAGGCTCAAGAAATAGACAGTCCTTTGCTCAGCATATTCAGCAGAGGAAGAGCAAGACAGTGAGAGAATATTAAAACAGCTTTTCTATAGAATGGTGAGTGAAACATGGCTTGTCTGTAGTAAAGGAAAAGTAGATGAAAAAGCAAAGAAGCATGGCTGATTTTTTAAAGGTAATTTTAGCACTCTAACATGCACAAAAAAGTCTTCATATAACTGAACTCAATTTATTTTGAATTCCTATTAACAATCTGTGATTTGCAAATGATACCAACTTGCATGCTGAAAGTCAGGAAGATTTGAAGCACTAGCTGATGAAGTTCAAGGATATAGCCTTCAGTAAGAGTTTTGCTTCAATGGAAAGAATACTCAAATCCTCACAATTGTACCAATAGGCAACATCACAATAAAGGTTGAATTGTCAAGGAGTTCATCTTGCTTGGATCCACAATGCATATAGAAGCACCAGTCAAGAGAGCAAACAATGAATTGCATTAGGTAAATCCGCTGCATTAGACCTCTTTAAGGTGTTGAAAAACTAAGAAGTTACTTCAAGGACTAAGGTGTGGATGACCCGCGCCATGGAATTCCCAATCATTTCATATGTACATTGGACATTGAATAAGAAAGACTGAAGAAATCTATAAATTTTGACTCTGGTGGGGGGTAAAGAATATTGAAAGCATCGTGGACAAACAAAGTCAATAGGACAGACAGATCTGTCTTGAAATAAAAACAGCTAGAATGCTCCCCAGAGGCAAGGATGATGAAATTTCATCTCATGTACTTTAGACATGTTATCAATTGGCAAAGACATCATGCCTGGTAACAGTGAGAGTCACTGAAAAAGAGGAAGGTCCTCCACTAGATAGACTGACATAGAGGCTGCCACACACAAGACCACACTGGGTAATGTTTCACTCTGTTGTGACTTTAGGGATCTGTCAACATCAGCAATGCCAAAGAAATCATAATGGGCAGATATCATTCTGAGTATAATGATTGAAGCCACTAAATGACAAATTTTATATTTGAATAAAGATTTGGGAAGTCTAGATATAAATTTCTCTTACACCTATGGGTGCCAATGAATTTGTTTCTCTAATCCACTCAGGCTAATGCAAACATAAATATATGCTTTGTGTCTATGATATGCAATAGAAGGAGGAATTGGGACACATGATTCTAATTTGAATAAATATTAGAGTTAAACATTCTTACATAATTTGACTATACCAAAAGTAGTGCTCATCCCTTATTGCTTGTATTGCAATGTAAGTTTTGTTCCTTATGAAATTGGATATCACGATATTAGTCCAAATAATAAGCTTATTAGAAAAATAATGATAAACTATATCCTATCCTCAAAATATCAGAATTATATATATGAAAGTATTTACTTCTGGATCACATTGCAAAAGATAAAAGTATTTGTTGGATGACAAATCATCATGAATTTAATATTGCCACAAGTCATAGTGGCAGAGATTCTCTATGTTCAGACAATTTGTGTATGAAAAAAAACCTTCAAAGATTTTTGGATAAGGATTAAAAAAGAGAAATGTGTGCTGTCCATTTTAAAAGCTTTGGCTTCTTGTGTTGCCTTTCCTATAATGCCCTTCACTGCATGTTCAGTTGTGACCTCACCATCTGCATGTTACCTGATGGAAACTAAGGCCTGGAGAAGTGGTACAAGGAAACAGTGATACTCTAGTTTCCACTATTATGAAAAAGAAGCTTTTTGCTCTCTTTCTGAACCAAGGTCACGTTTAACCAACATTTATAAAATGTGGCAGACTAACTTGTGTGGTTGAAAGTGAGGTAATATCTGTTTATGGATCTTTATAATTTGTATTGATCATGAGTTGTATTGATAAATTGAGTGTGTATATACTTGATTCATATAAAATTTAAGCTGGAATCATAGATTATTATACTCAGAGTAGGGGGCATAAGAACAGAAATTTTGGGAATTATAAATGAGACTTCTATACTATCTGCAATGTTTTATTTCCTTCTAAATCAGAATAAACTAGTAAATAATAACATCAGGTGGTGACTGAATTGCTATGTTCTTTTGTGTGTACTTTCATTGTCAGTGTAATTAAAGAATTGTGTGGCTGATCAGAGTCCAAACATGTAGTATCACACTGATACCTTATTTTATCCTCTTTTGGACAGTCTTTCCAGGAATTTTCAAAGACTAGAACTACAATATCAAATTCCCTCAAAATCAGTTTTGATTTTGGGTAGTACATATTATTATTTAAAAAGTACTTACTTTTCTATTTTTACAGCACCAATGTGGTTATTAAACAATCCTCCCATACACACGTTGGGTGTGTTTAAACCACCAATAGTTAAGCTAATGGCTGAGTGTTTATCTGTTATGTCATTCAGAGACATAAATTTTCTAAGGAATAGTATGTACTTTCATTTCTCAAGAAAATCACTATAGTAACTCAGAATTTATTAAAATGTATAATTATACTTAGTGTATTCCCACAATTACTTAGCATGCCAAATGGTATGATCATCCATTTTTTCCTAAATTGGCATTGGATTATGTAATCTGAGCCAAGAAGGAGAGTATTGTATACAAGAATTATAGCTACTAAAAAAATAAAATGTGATAGGAACTGTAAAATGAAATGTGATATGTATATTTTCTTCCTTATTGCATGGGAGGTTTGGTCTCCTAAGAGATTAATGATTTTACAAATAAGGAAACAATCAATTTGGTAATTAGCATGATATAATCAAAACTGGACAAGTGTCACAGTACCTTCTGGTTTGGGAATACCCATGATGCTGAAATTAGAAATCATAATTGTAGCTACCCGTCTGTTTTTTCATCTTATTTAAAGAAGTAAAGAAGAATATCTAATTTCAAGAAAGGAGCTTTTAAATGTAGTTCCATTAGTCAGAAATAGGAAATAATATAAATGAGAATAATCTAGTAATCACATTATTAAATTAACACAGAACAACTGAATAAAATTCATAATTTTATATACATAAATTTACCCTACATTCAGGAACTCACTTAGAATGGAATGACCTTTTTAAAAATTATTCATGGGGAAAAGTAGATTCTACTATGAAATATTTTAACACTATCAAATTGCATATTTGATATGCACACAAGAGCTTTGTTTGGATATTTTCCCAGGTATATAGTTATAAACCACTCAAGAAAACTTTTCAGTAAAAATAATCAGTTGTTAACACTAGAATGTCTTCATCTAGAGAATATTTTCACTAAATAAGAGTTTACTCATTAAATTAGCAATAGTATACTTTTAATTAAAACATCCAGTAATTATTAGGAGAAACGTAATTCTAACCACTTTGTCTTTTTACCTTTCCCAGCTGTTATCAATAAGGCACATTATTTAGTCCTATTGAGAAGCATTTTCAAACATGAAGCAATTATATTTCGCTCATCTAATTCCTTCAAAGTCTAAAAAAATCAAATTTTGCTTACTTATCTATTATCAGAAAAATATTTGTGGTAATATTTCCTCATACACAAAATAAGCACAGATATTTGGATAGAAAATTTCTAAAATTCTTTTCCAAACAGTCCACTGACTGAATCAATCCTTGAGCAGCAGAGTATGATGGAAAGCTGAGGGTTTCATTGTCATTTATCTTGGTCATCATGGTGAAGTCATTTATCTTGGATTTATCTTGGTGACTCGGGTTCAAGAATCATGACCTAAATTTCTTAACTTGAAAAAGAGGACTATAAACAATATTAAATATGAAATATTGTTATTTATGAACAGTATAAAGAACACATCTGCCATTTATAGTACAATCTAAAGTTGTTAGATGCCACAGAAAAAGTTAGGTCATAATGACCCTGTGTACGACAGTGAAACACTGTTCAGCTTCCACTGCCTTCAACTTGTTGTTTGAGTTCAATATAGCCAGCATTGTTTCAATTTATTTTGTTAGGAATCTTCCTCTACTTTACTATTTTACCAAGGAACATTTTCCATTTTCCAGGGACTTTTTTCTACTGATAAGAGGTTCAAAATATGTGTGATAAAATCTTGCCATTCTCACTATTAAGGTGCATTTGGGCCTTATTTTTCCAATACAGCTTGATTTGTCCTTTAAGCAATCCATGGTACTTTCACTATTCCCCTCCACCACCACAATTAAGATGCATTGCTTCTTTTATGGTATTCCATATTCAATGTCCAACTTTCACAAGCATATAATGAAAGGGAGAATATCATGGCTTAGATAAAGCGCGCCTTAGTCTACAAAGAAGAACCTTCGCTCTTCAGTACTCTATAGAGGTCCAAGAGGTCCTGTGAAGCCTATTTGCTTAGCCCAATGCTTCTTTGATCTCTTCACTGCTGCTTCCATGAAAACTGATTGTACATCTCAACAAGACAAAATCCTTGACAACTTCAACCTTTGTTCCATCTCTCTGTGAAGATATTGGTTTTCCTTACATTGAGTTGCAATCCATACTGAAGGCTATAAGCATTGCTTTCGTCAAGTGTTTCAGTTCTTCTTTACTTTCAGCAAGCAAGGTGTGTCATCCGGTATTAAAAATCTTCCTCTAACCCTCATGCCACACTCTTTTCATCTCATCCAGCATCTCTGATGATTTACTCAGAAGACAGATTGAACAAGGATGGTCAGAAGATACAACTCTATGCCATCTTTCCTGATTGTAAAACATGTAGTATTCCCTTGTTCTGTTACCACACTGCCTCTCGATTAATGAACAAGTTCTGAATGGGCGTAAGGAAGGGTTCCGGAATTCCCATTCTTCTCAAGGTCCTCCAGACTTTATGTAATGTTCCACAAAGCGGATTGTCTTTGCCCAGTCAACAAAACACAAGTTAATATCTTTGTTGACATTCTCCGCTTTAAGCCACGGTCCATCTAACATCAGCTATGACACCTCTTGCTTCATATCCTCTTCTGAATGCAGTCTGGACTTCGGACAATGGCCTGTTAATGTTGATGGGTGAGCTTAAGTGATATTTTACTTGTGGGTGATATCAGTGATATTGTTCTGTAGTTTAAATATTCTATGGGATCACCTTTCTTTGGAATAGACACAGAGAGACCTGCCCATTAGTCAGTTAGCCAGGCTGCTGACTTCCAAAAATCCTGGCACAGACACATGAGTGCTTCCAGTGCTTCTTCAACATTCTGAAACATTGGTGTGGTAATTCCATCAAGCCCCGGAGCTCTCCTTTTAGCTAATTTATTTAGTGCAGCTTGAACTTATTCCCTCAGCAGCATTGATTCTTGCTCATTGCAACCTCCTAAAATGGTGCAATGTCAACGAGTTCTTTTTGATACAGTGACCCTGTGTAGCTCTTAATCTTCTCTTCATGCTTCCTCTCTCACTCAATATTTTGCCTATAGAATTTTCAAAATTTCAATTCAAAGCTTGGGCTTTTTCTTGAGTTCCTTCAGTTGCACATATTCTGCATGTGTCCTGTCTTTGGCTTTCTAATTCTAGGTCCTTGTACATTTCTTTGTAATACTTGGCTTCGTATTCTCAAGCAACCTTTGGAAATTTTCCATTCAACTCTTTGACTTCATCCTTCTTTCTATTTTCTTTAGCGACTCTACTCTAAACTCTCCAGCTAGTTTCAAGGTCCATTCTGACATTCATTTTGACAATGTCTATCTTTCTTGCCTTTTAAATGACTTTTTGCATGGTCTTAATAACCCCCCCACCCCTATCTCACCAGGTCTTTTGCCTGTTTTCAGTGCATCACATTTGCTCTTGAGCTCTTCTCAACTCCAGGTGGGGAAGAATTTTGCCCCATGTGGGCTTGTTTTAATTTTGATATTCTTCAGCTTCATCCTAAATTTATATATGAGAAATTGCTGGTCTACTACACAGTTGACCCTTCTTTTGGCTTTAGCTGTTGAAATTGAGTTTTTCAATCATATTTTCAACCTGCGAGGTCAATCTGATTATTCCATCTGAAGAAGTCCATGTATATAATAGCCTTTTGTGCTGTTGAAGAAGAGTATTTGCAATGAGATCTAAAATCAATGGCAAGGAGGGTGTAGAATGCCTCCTGGGGTTTGGTCAAATGTAATGTAGCTGAAAGAAAGTACTAAGAGTCAAATGAACATTGAATCATTGAGAAAGTACTAAGAGTCAAATGAAAATGTTTGTGGGGCAGGAGAAAAGTAAAAACTAAATAGAGGAAAATAAGTAGGTGGAAAAAGAGATTTATAGCGGTACAAATATTGACATGTACCTATGTAAAATATAAATAGGAATGTAAGTTTATGTACATATATTAAAATGCTAAGTATTAAGGTAGTAGATGGGCATTGTTGGGTCTCTACTCAAGTACTCCGTCAACACAAGAATACTTTGTTCTTGTAGCCTGGAATTCTGTGATGCTCACCTTCCAGACATTGTCACGGAAATCAAAATCAGTGCATAAGCAAATGTGGCAAAGAAAGCCAGTGGTACAGTCTATTAAAACATATAGTGGCTTGAGCCCTGGTGGCATAGTGGTTGAGTGCAGGACTGCAGGCCACAGGCTTGGCGGTTCAAATCCAGTGGAAGCTCTCCAGGAGCAAGGCTGGATAGCTCCCACGACCACCAGAGGGCAATGGTGCCACCCCCCCAAAAAAGATATAGCATCTTGGATCTTAAAGCTTGAAGTTAAACAAGCAGTCATCTAGCAGAGAAACAACAGCCCACTTAGAAGAAACACACCAGCCTGTGTGATTATGTGGTTCCAACAGGCATCAGAGAATCCCCAAAAATATATTGATGCAAATGATGGGGGTCAGAGGGGGATTGAAAATCCATCTGTAGACAATTGGACATCCCCTCACAGAAGGGACACAGGGAGGAACCGATCAGCTAGGGTGCAGTATAGCACCAATGGAACACAAAACATTCCTCTAGTTATTTATTGTTTCCCCACCCCACCTCCCCACACACACACACTATCATTACTCCAGTTCTACATTTCAAATCTAGCTAGAATGGAGCATGTACACAGCTACAGAGAAGAGCTCTTGACATGTAGAATCCAGTACAGATAAACCTTCAGGCAAGTTATGGGAATAAGGATACCATGAGGGTAAGGGGAGGGTGTGGGGAGAAAAAGAATAAACGGGACCAACCAACTACATGATAGAGGTGTAATCCACCCACCCCCACTCACCCCAGGTGAAAGAACAGAGATATGGGCAAAGTTAAACAGTAGACTCTAAGGTATGAAAATAATAATAATTTATAACTACTCAGGGCTCCACGTGGGTAGGAAGGTTGGGGAAGGAGGGAAACAAGAGGAGCTAATCAAGGTCTCAAGTAGAAAGGAAATGTTTTGAAATTGATTATGGCAACATATATACAAATATGCTTGATACACTTGGCATATGGATCATTATTAGAGCTGTAAAATCCCCCAATGAAAAGCATTATTATTTTTTTAAAAACTGCTTTTTATGAACAAGTTATTGATTTTGCAAAATTCTATTGTGTGATCTCCAGTTTTATTTTGGTCCTCAAGCCTATTATTTTTCAACTATTGTTCCTACTTTTTTCCACTTTTGCATTCCAATTACCAATAACTATCAATGCATATTTCTTGCACATTTGATCAATTTCCAACTTAAGTCATTGGTATAAATCTTCTAGCTTTGTAGTTGGTTCAAAAATTTCAAAAATAATCTTATTGTTTATGAGAAATAGAATTTATTAAAAGACTGATATAATTGAGTCATTATCTCCAATTTTTTGAAATCAAAGTCATTTCCGTGTAAGAATTTTAAACTAATTTAAGATAAAGGAGAAGTAAGAGGAGATTTAAGAAGAAGAAGAAGAAGCAGGGGTGAGAGTGGGGAAAGGTATATATGAATAAAGAACAGGAGGAGTGTTTACCTTCCACAAGAGAGATGAATTGTCAGTAAGTGAGAGGAGAAAGTCTTAATCTAATAACCCAAATTATGAGACCCCCAAATAGATATCAGGATTTTTGTGACATCTGAAATTATCATAAAGTTTGATATGTCAGTCTAATAGTGTATTTCTTTTCAAGAAGGAGTCAAAGTATTTATTCAAACTATGCAAAACAAAAGGGTAACTGTTTCTCAGAATTTCTGTCAGCTCAACAAAAGGGCATTACTGATAAAGCTAACATTTAATTGAATTGAAGAGAGCCTTTCAAAGTCCTGACTTAACAAGAGAGCACAAGGCATTCAGATGAGGAACTGTAACCCAGGCTAGTGTTATGAGAAAGGTTAGGGGAAGCCCCAGATTTTTTTCTCAATGCAATGTCTATCAACAGGAAATTACATTATAAGATTGGTGTAAGAGGTACTCTAGCTAATCAATCTTACTCTAGGAACCACGAATAGCAAGGGGTATATTATGAGTCATTGAAATACTTAGAACTTTATGCTACTTCTATAAAAGTTAATTCTGTTTGACTCTTTCTTAATTAGGTTCCAAATGCCAACCTTGTAAGTAAGAGCAGGGTCTTGATTACCTCATTTTTCCATAAAGCAATAGGAGTTTGACACCCCCCAAAAGGTAACTTAAGACAGTATGCTTTAGTTCCCTCTGGCACAAGGTCTGAGAGTTAATATAACACAACCTACTCAGTAGGGTTTCTTTATATTGGCATAAAAATAGAGATTTTTCATAAGTGTTGCTATAATCAATCCATACATGCAGAGATCCATAATAAATGAACTAAATTGAATAATATTCTGGGGTCTAAAATATTTGGTGGTACAAATGTATAATTAGCAATCTTTGGAAAACTGCATAAATATGCTGCCAATTGAGTTTCCTTTTAACAAGGTGAGTAAATGAGTATAAGACACACAAGGACACAAGTGAGTTTGGGGGAAAAGCAGAAGAGACACTAGTTAGTAAAGGGACAGAGCTGTGGAGATTAATAATAACTACAGCTTTTCCATATACACATGTCCTAAAAAAATCCACTTGAAGTCACAATTTAGTGTTATCTTGAAGTCTGCTGCCCTGTCTCTAACACCCAAAGTTGCTAGGAATCTGTCAAACTACAATATAATAAATTTAAATCATATCTATCTATAGATAGTTAGATATTGGTATGTTATAAAAATTATTAAAATAGCAAAGAAGCAGCAATGAATATGGGCAAACAGCAAAGAAAGATGACCTTTAATAAGATTGGTTGATACATATGGGTTCAAACATAAGAACAAATGCAGTACCTTGTTCCACTGCTCTTACGGTCACTGTGAGTCCGACCTGACTCAATGGCATCTAAAACCAACATTGATAAGTGATAGAATGTTCCAGAATGTCCAGAACATGTGATGGTGGAGGCAGTCTGCAATTCATTTGTCTTCATTTAAGTTTAAAAAGTCACAGCTGTCATGGTACCTTTAACAAATTTTGGAAAAAAGAGCCTTTCAGTCGATGCTGGACAAAAAAAAAAAAAAAAAAATTCCTGTTTTTTTTATAGAAGGGTATTTCAGGAAGCACCCTGGCATATGATATGCATTTTAGAATCATATGGATTCATAATGTGTTCACTTGAGAAAATAAAGAAATAATGTAGGTTTTAGACAGTATTTCTATCTGAGAGGATATTATGGTGACCAAATACCATAAGGATCATGATTCATTTAATAAAAATATCTGCATAAATTAGTCATTTTTCTGTTATAAACTAAATTTAATGTAAGCTTGAACTACCAAAGTCAAGATTCTCAAAGAATTATGAATCCGGTATATGTGGATAATAAGTGTCAGGACCAGCATTAATAGTATGGATAAGTAGTAAACAAACTAAGATGCAATAATTGATTAGTCTCAGTGTAAGAAGAGCGCTATTAATTTACTATAAGCATTTAATATTTGAGAATCTGTTTAATTAGAATTCAATTAAATTATTCTAAAAAGAATTATATTCTTCCTTTTTTCTTGAAATAATATGGATATGACTACAGTGACTTAAATTAATATAACACTATTGTGGATTTTCAAAGATGAAGAAAAACAATGTCTGTGAACACTGGACTGATTTGCTTGAAATAGTTCTTTTAATCAAGCCATTGTTTGCAAATAAAATGTATACCTGTTGCAAAAATGCACATGTCAATTGCACTAATGTGGGAATTTTTAAGTTATATTTTCTTCGTATTTGTAATACATAATGTGCTATTTTTGCCAAAGTTAATGTGAAAACTATATTGCACAGGAATCTGTGTGACTAATGGCTCACAGTGTGAAGATTTTCCTAACAAAGTGGTGGGACAGACTCCCAATGGAGAGGTAAACAGTTGGGGTAGAAATAACCCATAATCTGAAAATGTGCATTATGCAAGACCGATTCTGTAGGTTCACTATAAAGAGACACCAATATTTGGCTTCTTGTGCTTTCTGGTTTAGGGTTCATTTTCTTCCAAGAAATAAAATTCACTCTGAATTGTCTCCAGAAATTCATCTTCATGTGTGTTAAATCATATGTATGGACCCAGGCAGAGGAAGCTGATGCAATATTTGTTCCTTGAAGTAAGAAAATTCACCAATGAGTATGCTTTTTACAGTTGATTTAACAGAAGCTGGGCTGTTGACACCATATAAAATATACATTAGTAGCCTATCTTGAAAATTATGCCTTCTTTACCTGCCTTTCATTTTCTGCTCACGCTTATCAATTTGCTCAGTTTACTGTTCCAGGGCCCAATGTCTAAGCTACAGGTTGGCTCTCTCTGGGAGCTCTCCAAACAATAATTTGTGTGGTGATCTAATCCCCTTTTTTGGAGGGATCACAAACTGAATCAATAGTTCATTTCTTTCTGTCATCGAAATACAACCTTACTGTCACTTTGCACGATATAGGGGGAAATGCTATAAGTTGCTATCATTTTTCCTTTTCAAAGTAACAATTGCAAGTTTACTAGAGATTCTTTGTGCTTCTTTGTGTATGTGTGTGTGTGTGTGTGTGTTTCTATTTTTATAACTTTAGTTTTAGTTTTCTTTTGGGCCTTTGAAGCATTGAGAAAAGCAAAGCTGTGTCGGTCTAGCTGCTGGCCTTCAGATTTATTTTACTTCAATTTCCACAGCAGACCCTGCTCCAGTTCTGACTCCGCAGTCTGCACGAATTTTCACTCTGTCAGTGTTGCCTCTCTCATCTTTCTATTAAATATATCTGCACCTCTCCCTTGACTCCTGCTGGATGTCCCTTGTCACTGCCTATGTGCAAGGGCAAATGTAATCAGGGCTTTATTACCAGAGGAGGCAATTTGGAGTAAGGGTTTATGATCTGGAGAATCTACTAGAGGGCAATAATTTATTCTTCAAAATTGTCTTCTTGCCTTTAAGAAAAACTATTGGATAAAATCCTGATTTCTCAAAGTCTTATTTCCATTTTTCACCAAATGACTGTCAAGAGGAAAGAATTACAATATTGTGAAATAGAAAGAGATATTGACTTATAGATCATGTCACATTAACATTCTTGGGTAGCAGCAACTGTATCTACTCGCTATTTTTATGGCACAGAAATATAAAAGATTTGTGAAATATTTGCCTTACATGAGCTAGATCCAGGTCAAATATCCACATTTGACTTTATTTATGGAAGTAAAGGATATCATTTTAAAAATTAATAACTTTATCTTTTAAAGCAAACGGCAAACAATGCCTTATGGTTTTACAAGGGCCCTTATATAAATATATCACATTTTAAAAATTAGAAACAAAATATAAGTGAAAAAAATCTTTCTAAAATCGTTGCATGCATTAATTTATTTAGCCTCTTCATATATACAGAATGCATAAAAGGGAGAAGTTACTAAACATATAGGACTGAAACATCTGAAGACGTATTTCTCACTCATGCTAAATACAAAGTGGCATGTTTCTTAGATTTTTAAAAATCAAAATATGCAAACAGATTCTAATCATGCTCAGTGATTTGTAAATGGACAAACTGGGATTCTGCTATCAGACCAATAGTCAATATTCTTTATCTTCTGTACATTTATGACTCTTTATTCAAATCTGGGACACTACACAGTCATTACTTTTTATTTACTTTTGAGAATGAGTAATGCAGTTAACTGTTTTCTAATGTTCACGGACTCCTGCGTCCTCTCAAGGTAGTCTCCAGTAGTAAGTTGGTGTTGTGGGTGTGATTCTAAGGATTCAGCTACACAAATTCCTGACACTGGGTTTGCTTAGTAAGAGTTAGAAGCATAAGGGGCTGAGCCGCGGTGGCATAAGTGGTTGAGTGTGGGACTGCGGACCGTGGGTTTGGCAGTTCAAATCCAGCGGCGGCTCTCAGGAGCAGCACTGGGTAGCACCCACGACCACCTGTGGCAGTGATGCCCAAAAAATAAAAAAAGAGAGAAGAGAGAAGCATAAGATACTTTCTGAACTGGAAAGATGAAATGCAGTGACTAAAAATTTTTATTGTGCTTTTTCCCCCTATTCCTCTTTCTTCTACCCAACTTACGTCAATAAGGGTAAAAATTAAGGGTAAAAATTAAGAGTAACAAAGAGTTCTCCTATATAGCTCATTTAGATGAGATGGTTGCTCATTCACTATTGGTTTAGCTAATTAATGAATGGGAATATTATATTTTTTTCTGTCCACTGCTTCAGGAGCAGAACAAAGATATGTTCTTGCTGTTGTAGTTAGGTGCCATCCAGCCAGTGTTCACTCATAGCAACCATATGTATATCAAGAAAATATGTTCATGCACCATACTCACATTTTTCCTTAAGTTTTAAGCCATTGGTTCAGGTACAGTGACAACCTATCTTATCCATGACTTTCCTCTCCTTTTTTGCTGTACAGCTACTTTACCAAGAATGCTCTTCTTTTTTGTTTGTTTGTTTGTTTGTTTTATTTTGAGGGGGTATCACTGCCCTCTGGTGGTGGGAGTAGGAGGCCCAGCCTTTGCTCCTGTGGAGCTGGAATTGAACCTCTATCCCAGTGGGCCGCAGTCACGTGCACAACCACTACACCACCGTGGCTCAGCCCCAAGAATCCTCTTCTTGCGAAAGGACTTGTCTCTCATGAAAACATTCCCAGTTTACCTGAAATAAAGTCCCACCACCTTTGCCTCTTAGGAGTATTCTGAATGTACTTCTTCTAAGACAGGTTTGTGTGTTCTTTTGGAAGTATATGGCAATTTCAATATTCTTCAACACCATAAATCCAATACATGCAATTTTTCCATCTTTCTTATTCAATGCACAGCTTTCACATATGTCTGAAGCTATCAAAATACTAAGGTTAGGGTCAGATGCAGGTTTATCCTCTCAAAGAAAGACCTTTGTTTTTCAACACTTTTTAAAAGTCTTGTGAAGCAGATCTACCTAATGCAATGCATTATTTTCTCTCTTGATTGCTGCTTCAATGAGTAATGATTATGGATTCAAGCAAGATGAAATCCTTACAACTTCAACCTTTTCTTTATTTTACTTTACTCATGGAAATAAAGAAAACAATTTAAAATGTTAACCATTTTTTCCACTTTTGAGGATTTTAGTCTTCTTTACCAATTACTTGTAATGCTTATTGTGTAATGCTTAGAGTAATTATTTATGTGTAATAGTTGATGCTCATCAGCAAGTGCTTCTAGTTCTTCTCACCTCCCACAGATATCATCCACTTGATTTCTGGGTATCCCATCTGGATAATTCTACATATAAAGCCCACTTTTGTGTTGCTGAGAAGGGAATTTGTGATGAAGAAGTTGTTATTCTTTCAAATTCTTTCATGCAATCTCAGACTTCCTTCTTCCCTTTTCCATATTTATATTCCAATTATATCATGGTAATTATCAATACTTTGTTTTTGAATGTTTAATCATTTCAGATTGAAGAAATTGGTGGAATTCTTTAATTTCTGCAACACAATCTTTCATGGTTGGTTAAAAACAGTTAGTAATAGTTGTGTTCATTAGTTTTCCTTGAAGACAGGTAGACATAATCCTATCCTGGACAGTATTGTACTTCAGGATGCATCTTAAAATGCCCTCTCTGACAATGAATACAATGCCATTTCTCTTGATTGTTTCATATCAACCAGAGAAAGCCATATAATTTTCTTATTCAAAGGGGCTAGGGTATTCATTTTTATGGATTTCATCTCATCACAAATTCCAGTTTCCTAGATAAATAGTACATACATCCCAAATTCTCATTATTACTTGGTGTTTGCAGGTTTTTCTTCTCATTTTGAGCCATGCTGCACTAGCAAAAGAACGTCTCTGAGGCTTTACTTCAATAGCACCATTTTGTTTGAATCTACATGAGCAAAAGCTTGATCGTTAGTTTGTTGTACTGTGGTAGTGTGTGTTGCGGTAATGCTGAATCTATGCCACTTGTATTTCCAATGCTAGAAGAATCACTCTTAGTGAACAAGCTTCAGTGGAGAGTGCAGACAAACAATAAAGTGAAGAACGCTGGAGAAGAAATCTATCTCCCACTTCAGAGGAAGTAGACATTGAAAACCTTAGGTATGCCATAGAAATATTGTCAGGTTTGAAAGGCCTAATGAGGGGAAGCAGAACAATGTCAGGGAATGGGCCCCATTGGACAGGAAGTCACTTAAAATGAAAATGATGTGGAGCTGCTTTCTCAAAGTAGAGTTGATCATGATGGCTTGAATGAGCAGTGTATAGGATGGAAGACTTTAGGGTCTTCATTTTCTCTTAAGCATGTCTCAAATTGAGAAGAAACATTTCACCAAATCTATTAAAAATTAGAACTTTAAAAGTACAAAATGTAAATCTAGGAAAATTGGAAGTCATCAAAAATAAAATGAACTAATACCAATATCCTAAGCATAGTTGTGCTTAAATGGATGGATAGTGGTCATTTTGAATTAAAAAAATCTTATAATTTTCTAGGAAAGGGATAACACAATTGAGAGAAATATTGCTACATTCATTGTCAGAAAGAACATATGACGATCTATTGTGAAATACAGTACTGTCTGTGATAGGATAATATCAAACCACTTTCAATAAAATCCAATGCATACAGCTATTATTCAAATTTTTGCACCAACAACCAAATCTATTGATGCAGTAATTGACATTCTACTAATGTCATCAGTCTTAATTCGATCAAACTTGCAATCTAGGTGCATTAATGATTATTGGTGATTAGAATGAAAAAAATAAAAACAAAAAGGAAGAAATGGAAATTTCTATGACCTTGACAAAGAAACTGAACTGGAGATCACATGATAATATTTTGCAAGACCAAGACTTGTTCATAGCAAATCCATTTTTACAACATGAACACAGATTATCAATAACACAAACTGTGATGGTACATAAACTTCTCCAGAAGAATCCAAACAATTCAAATCGACTACATCTGAAGAAAGAGACTATTGAGAGGGTCCAAATCAGCATATAAAACCAGGCCAGAGAGTGCTTGTGGAATGGACCATCAATTGTTCATCTGTTAGCTCAAGTTGAAGATGAAAACAATTAGAACAAGTCCACAAAGGCCAAAATACAACCTTAAGTCTTTCACACCTGATTTTCAAGGATGTCTGAAGAATAGATTTAATGTCTTATATTAAAGTTAATGCCTTGCAATAACACCTTGTATTAAAGAAACAAAAAGGAAGAACACACTCAGCATATATTAAACTGAATAGCTCAATAAAAATTTCAAACCTGCTGTTACAATATTGAAAGAATCTATAGGCAAAATATTGAATGTAGCAGGAAACATGCAAAAAGATTGAAAGAATATGCAATCACTGTATCAAACAGAACTGGCTGGCATTCAAACATTTCAAGAAGTAGCATATAAGCAAGAGCCAATGACTGCAGGAAGAAGTTCAAGCTACACGGAAAGCATTCTCCAAAAACAATTCTCCAGGAATTATTAGAATACCAACTGAAATGTTTCAACAAATTGATGAAGCACTGGAAGTACATGCTCATCCAACAATGGTTGCTGCAGTACATTAATAGGGAGCTCTCACACATTCAGGCCAGATTCAAAAGAGGATGTGAAGCAAAGAGGACTACTACTTGCATCACATGGATATTGGATGACAGCAGAGAATACTAGGAAACTGTTTACTTATGTATTATTGCCTATGACATTCATTCTACTACATGGATTATAAAAACAATGAACACCCTTGAGAAGAATGAGGATGTCAGAGCATTTCATTGTGTTCATGTGGAACTTGTAATGCACTTTTACCAACAGAATATGAGAATAGTTCATGCTTTAAAATCAGGAGATGTTTGTGTCAGGGTGGTATCCCATCATTATACACCTTCTGTGTGTATGTTGGGCAAAGTGTAAGAGAAGCTATATTATATGAAGAATAATGTGAAATTAGCATTGGCAGAATGGTTATTAACAACCTCTGGTATGCAAATGACATCACCTTGCTTGCTGAAAGTGAGGAAGACTTGAAGCATTTGCTGATGGAGACCAAAGATTCCAGCCTTCAGTATGGATAACAAGTCAATATATAGAAGACCAACATCCTCACAATAGGTAACCTGCTGATAAAGGGAGAAAATGTACAGTAAGCATTAAGCATTTCATGTAGCTTTGATCCATAATACACACTATTGAAAACAGCAGCCACAAGCTCAAACTCAGTATTGTATTAGGTAAATCTGTTGCACAGGACCCCATTACAGTACTAGAAAGCAAACATGTTACTTTGAGGTCAAAGGTGTACCCTAGACAAGCCATTGTATTTTCCATTGCCTCGTGTACATGTGGAAGGTGGACATTGAATAAGAAAGAATGAAGAATAATTAATGTATTTGAATTGCGTGCTGGAAAAGAATATTGAAAATACCATTGAAAATACCAACAAAGCAACAAACAAATATGTCTCAAAAGAAGTACAGCCAGAGTGCTCCATAGTGGCAAGAATGGTGAGACTTGATCTTACATGCTTTGGACATTGTTGTCAGGAAAGAACAGTCCCTTGAGAAGTACATCAAGTTTGGGGAAGAGAAGAGCCAGTGAAAGAGAGAAAAACTCTCAGACAGATGGGGTGACACAGTGGCTGCGACATTGGTCTCAAACATAGAAATAATTGTGACTCTAGTGCAGAATCAGGCAGCGCTAAATTCTGTTTTGTGAAGGGTTGTTCTAGGTCAAAACTTAATCAATGACACTTAACATCAAACTACTTTGAGGAGGCAGCTCTTCCTCAGTCATATTTTGAGTGTCATCGGCTATATTTTGGACTCAGCTTCTCTCAAGATCTCTGACAATTCTCTGTTTCTATTCATGAAGTGTTCAGTATAACAGTGTTTTAATTATCTCCATTAGATTTTCTGTGACCAATTCTTTAGAACTGGACCATCTTTTTCTTTTCCCTAATCTGTTCTTATTCTTGAATCTTTGCTGAAACCTGCTCAGTTTCCATGACTCTGCTGGCATGAAAAACGCCGTTGCCAGAGCTTTCAGTATCAAAGGAACACTGCAGGACAACAAACTGACAGAGAAGTGGACTGAAAGATATAGCTCGTTCAAAATTACATTTTGAACAACAAAAACATGCAGATATCTAGACAAGTGGTTCTCAAAACTAACTACACATTTGAATTACCTGACGAGGTGTCAAGGCATTCAGATGCCTGGATATAGCTTCAAACTACTTAAATAAGCATCAGTGGTATAGATGACAGATCTTTTGAGGAATACCCATAAGTATATGGAATATGCAGCCAGAAATGAGTACAACAAATATCGTCATAAGCATACTCCATCTGACCTCTCATTCTTTTCAGAAGAAGAAATTTAGTAGCAAATTTCCACTCATAAACTGTTATAGACCCTGTTTTCTTCACTTTTCAACGTGACAAACAATAAACAAGACTTTAAGAAATCATTAAACAGTTTCTGATTCTGCTAAACATACAACATGCTTACTTATCATGAAATAGAGAAACAACCAAAGAGGAAATAGAACTAGTAAGTTTTCTTTGTCAAAATTCTTCATACATAATATTTTCCCTCAGATTAATGTACTACTGATATAAACTCATTTTTAACTTTCCTGAAGGTTCAGCAAAGAACATTGACAAAAATATGCTTACCCAGAATCAGTAAACTCTAAATAAATTATAAATTGATATCATTACTTTGAAAAGGTTATCATGAATTCATGAGAAGAAATGAAACCATTTATTGAGATTTTTCCTTTTGTGAAGTACTGTGTTTGTGTTTTAGATATGCTGTCTTTACTGCCTATGGAAAAATAAAATGTTCTTTTCCTATTATAATTTTGTAATAATTTTCCAACGGTCAATGTCATAACAGATCTTGAAATGTTCATTTTGATGCTATAACACAGTTGTTCTAGAATTTTTTTAATCTCAATGAAATAAGTCATATGATTTTATGCCTCAGAATAACCAATGTTGGTCCATTTTAGTTAGTTAATTCCTAGGCTATGTTCCAATTCATTTTTGACCAGTTATTATTTTACTAAATCCATGCTTCCTCTATATTGCTACTTTACTACCAGGGGTAAGCAAAGTAAATCTTTACTGGTAATGAAAGCCTCCTGTTTGTTTGCGAAGAAACTTACAGTTTCAAACTGTTGATTTTCCAGCCTGCATCCCAATGCAAACCCAATCAGCCACATAGGTCCACAAGCTATTGTTCAAACGGAACAAAGCAATATTACCTGGCTAAAAATTAGGAAATATTTGAGGCAGATTTTCATCCAACCACCATATTTATTCAATCTATATGTTGAGTAAACAACCCTAGAAGAGAGATTATATGAAGAAGAATGTGGTGACAAAATCAGAAGTCTTATTAACTACCTGTGATATGCAAATGACACCATCTTGCTTGCTGAAAATGAGGAGGACTGGAAACACTTTATGATGAAGATGAAGGATTGCAGCTTTCCATATGGATTACAATATAATGTGGAGAAAATAAGAATCCTCACCACGAGATTCTTGATAAACAGGTCATGATAGTGGGTCATATTTAATGATCAGTGGATTGAAATTATTAGAGGGTTCATCTTGCATGCATCCAATCAATGTACATGTAGTCAAGTAATCAGCCTCCAAATTGTGTTGGGCAAATTTGCTTCACCAGTCCCTTTAGAGTGCTGAAGTGCAAATACGTTACACTGAGGACTAAGGTGCACCTGACTCATGCTATTTGCATTGCCTTACATACATTTAAAAGTTTAACATTGAGAAGGAAAGAACAAGAGAAAGGGAAGGGGAAGGATCGATGGCTAGAAATGAGAGTGCTGGTAGAATATTGAAAATACCAAAAGTGCCAAAAATTAAACAAATATATCTCCAAATAAGTACTGTCAGAATGTTTTCAGAAGAGAGCATAGGGAGACTTTATCTCATGTAATTTATTCTAGGTCCTGGAAAAGAACATTGTGTCAATTACAAAAATCTCCGGTCAGCATGCAAGGGAGTGGTATCTAGCCTGTCAATCAGTTCATAGCCAAGGACGACTCTGTGTGGGGATGGCCTTCTCCTAAGTATTCTGGAAGCCCCTGTATTTATGCCTGTAGGTGGGAAACATTCTCCTCTTTGTCTTCCTGCTGACAAGCCACATGGAGCTACACTCATGCAGTCAGAGCCCTACAACAGAAGGAGCCAATTGAAGACCATTGTTAGCACTGAGATGCTTCTACTACCACTGGATCCACAAAACTTTCCACTCCCTGGCCTGTGATCCTCCTACATTCGGTGTCACTGCATGTGCTTCATGAATCTGAAGAGGAATTTATATACTAGAATTGACATATGGGATAGTATCAGGCTTATGGACTTGATATAGACTGGGATGTTATGTTTTCTTGATGTTAACTTGCTCTTTGATATGAAGTTCTCTCTTACACATGACTGTCTATGAATTTGATTCTCTAGTCAACCCTAACTAACACAGATATGATGCTTGACAAACACAAGGCAGCAAAAAAGAAGACCCTCCATGAGATGGATTGATGTGATGGATTGACTACAAAATTAAAGTTCAAACATAATGATTTTGAATATGGTGTAGTGCTGTGATGTTTCAGTCTATTTTCTGTGAGATCACTGTGACTCATGGCAATTATTCTCTAAGTAGGAAGACGTTGGGTTGAAATTGACTAATACTTTTAACAATCACTTATGGCCTGGTTCTCTATGCACGTGAGAAGTGAATTTATTCCCAAAGAAGACAGAAAATTTATTAAATTTATTAAATTTATTTATTTATTTATTTAATTTATTAAAATTTATTAAAATTGGTTTGTTTGTTTGCTTTAAATTATTTCTGAAATGACAGAAACTCCAGGACTAGCCTCAATAGTGATTGAGACTAGGTCCCTTTCGTTATCCAAACACATTATTCTTTTCTGTTCATTGCCTTCTATCTCAGTCTTGCAGATTTCCAAGAGTTCAAATTTTCTGTTCATTTATGATGTTGAAGACAGAGTAAATAATATTGACTATTCAGAAAAAAACTATCTGGGTGCTTTCACCAACAAAATAATGTGATATGACTTCTATTCCTGATCTGTGTTGGGCACTTATCTCTTCTCAATATGACTGTATTAGTTTCAAGAAATGTTACAACAGTAGCTGATACCATGGACTCAATAGGGAGTAAATGCCTAGAAAATAATGATGACAGTATATGTACAATTGTGCTTGATACAATGTATTGAAGTATAGATTGTCGTAAGAGCTGTAAAAGCCCTCAAATGAAATAATCTCTTAATAAAAAAGAAAGAAAATTTAACTACTGTTATGATAAACTATTTTGTAATGTCAGATCATTTCTGAAATTACTCAGAAGCAATTCTTCTCAACTTCAAAAGAGCCATGATTGTTCTAGTTGCGTTTCACAATATTTATTACTGAATCTGTCCTGAAGGAAAGCAGAGAAATACTTGGAAAGCATAACTAACTAATTCCAAGGACAATTGAAATAAATTTCAAAATAGTCATTTCATTATGTATTCCTCTGAATTTACACAACATTCAAGTCATTACAGTAATACAAGGTGACAACAGAAGAATGAATAAAAGTCATAGAAGAATTATGGTATAATATTGATGAATAATATTAGATATACCACTAATTGTCAAAAGAATGAACAAATCTTCCTTGAGAAGTCAGTCAGAATATTTCTTAGAATGGCAAGAATGTCTCATGTTCTTTGGACATATTTTCAGGAAAATAGATGAAAACAGAAAGTAATAAAATCTGTCTTTTAGAACTGCATTTCAGATGCATAATGTACAGCAATAAACAGTGTTTCTTCATCGTTAAAGCATTTTTAAGCTGCAATTTCATTTCTTGCTTGTGTGATTAATATGGACAACAGATTATATTTTCATATTTTAGTAGATTTTTTCATTTTACTGAGAACTCATAATTCTTATTATAATCCATGCATCAGTTGTATCAGGCATATTTGTACATATGTTGCCATTGCTCTTTTCTAGACAATTATTTTCTATTGAGCCCTTTGTACCAGTTCCTCATCCTCCCCTCCTGCCCACCCCCACCCTCATGACCCCTTGATAGATTAAAAATTATTATCATTTTCATATCTCTTATCATCCACTGCCTCTCTCACCCCGTGGTTTCCATTGTTCTTCTCCCTGGAGGGGGGGGGTGTGGTTATATATCTATCATTATGATCAGTTCCCTATTCATCCTCTCCTCTTCTCCCCTCCGTAGATATCTGGTATCCCAATTCTCATTACTGCTCCTGGGATACATGTGTCATAAGCTCCTATGTACACCTCTGTACATGCTCTGGTCCAAAATGAGAGGTGTTACTGGGGTCATGGTGATGGGGGTTGAGGAAGCCTCAAGGAACCAGAGGAATATTGTGTTTCATTGGTGCTTTACTGCACCCTGATTGACTCATCTCTTCCCTGTGACCCCCCTGTAAGGGATGGTCCATTGTCCACAGATGGGTATGGGTCTCTGCTTCAACTTTCCTCATTCTCAACCCTATGGTTCAGCTAGTTATAGTAGTTAGTTAGTTAGTTAGTTAGTTAGTTAGTTAGTTAGTTTGCTTGTTAAGGTTCTTCTGATAGCTGTTAGCCAGTCCTGATGACACCTCATGATTATACCACCTGTTTTTATTTGGGTTTCTTGTTTCTCTGCTGGAGGGCCATTTGTTTCACTCAATTCTTTAAGATCTAGATACTATATCTTTTAATATCCAGGAACAATCTGCCTTCTTCACACATTTGCTTGTGCAGCCATTTGTCTTCAATAATTATGCTGGAAGGGTGATTATCTGAGATTGAAAACTTGTTAGAAGATGGAGGATGTGGGCAGAGGTCAAAAGTCCATGCACTACCTTAGTGTATTGCCAGATAAAGAGATGCACATAGGTCAATACCTCCATTTTTAATGAATTAATGTATTTACATGCGAACACACCCATGCTTCTACCTCTCTCTGTAGCTTTGCTTCCTAGATCATTCCTGTTTCTGTTTACCTTGCTGTTTCACCATCACTTTCACCACACTTTTTGCCTCACAGTATTTCCTCTCAGCTAGATTACTTTTGCACCAGCAGCCTCAGGATCTCTATATCCTCTTTGTTGATTTTTTTCTCCCTAATTGTTCCCCTGTCTATGGCATTGTTTGCCCACCACACTCTTCTCCTGTCCCCTTGCCCGCCAAGTCCCTCTGGGACAGTTGGTCCCATTGCTTTGTCATCGAGCTTGCTTCCCATGCCTGCCTTAAGTAAGCAAACACACCAGCAATGGCACAGAACAAACAAATAGAAAACAAATGACTGAGAAAAAATAACAACAACAAAATCCATGCATAATTCCAAGTCTGTCCAATGATCTTTATGACTATCTCCCCACTTGCCCTGGCCAAATTCTGGGAGCTACCCTTCCTATCCTGAGGTCTATATTTTTGGGGAGGGGGACTATTTAGGGGTTCTGTGGCTTGGTTTTGTTACTGCTGCATTTCTTGGTTTTCCCTACTGTGTAGGGTTCAAACCACACTTCATCTCTGCAGTGTGTGCCCAGTATTGTCCTCTGTTGCAGTACGCTCCAGCAAGGGGACAATATGTCTATCAGAGCTGTTGTCGACACTTTAGCCCTCTCTAAGCCTTAACAGTTCCATGCAGGGGCATCGTCCTCCAGGCTTGGTGTGCCAATATGGGATCCAGACTGACAATTCCTTTCTCTTTTTCCTTCTTGGTTTGCTTCTGTGTGGGCACAGTAAGTTGACTCCTTTCCCCCACCTGAGGATTTAGTGTTGCTCTCTGTGGCACATATTTCTAGAGTGGGGATAAGACAGGTCCTGGTCAAGGCTGACCTGTAGACCAATCTTTTCATGCAATCTTCCATGTGGTTATCTTGACCTCCTGGTTTGGTGAGCGATGGTGGGCCTGGATGCACATTCCTAATTTGGTGGAGACACAACCAATAATCTTCCCCTGGGTAGGTTAATGCCCTACTTCCCCCATACCATCTTCTAACTCTCACCCTGTGTCCCTTCCTTTTCTCTCTCCCCCTTCCCTCCTTTCCACTAATTTTTGTTGGATTAGCATGTACCTACTTGGGTTTGATCTGACCTCTGCATGACTGCTGTGCCTCTACCCATAGATTGTAAGATAAAGTATCTTTCCTTCTATAATTACTGTGCTGATTATACTTACCTCAGAGGACTCATGTTATACTTGTCATTTTGTGATTGGCTGGCCTCCCTTAGAATAATTTCCTCCAACTTCCCAAGAAACTATGTGATTGCCCAACCTTTTCAGTGCTGCATAGTAATCCATTGCGCATATGTGTCAGAATCTACTAAACCATTTGTCTACTGATGGAAATTTAGATTGTGTAGAACTTTTTGAGACATGATATGCCAGCCCCTCATCCCAACATGTACTTTTAGTATTGTTCTCTGTTGATTGTTGTGGGGAACAAAGATTTCTCCAGAGTTCTCTCCCCAGATATATGTCAAACTTAGCTTCTTGCAGGATGTGGCAGATGACTATACATTTGAAGATCAACCAAAAATAAGCCAATAGCTATTCTTCTGAAGGTTTATCAGCCATCTAGAGCAATCAGACTGTATAGTCTATCCCTCCCCAAGCAGGGCCCACTCCTTTCTGGTAACAATAATAGTAGGCTACTTCCTTATAGGAGAGACAGAGAGCTCAAGCCCACCCAAGGATGATCAAGGTTAAGGCTGTCATTTTGAGTCTAGGATCCACCTTTCTTGCCACATGTATACCCCTAGTCCCTACCCTTGCCACATGTATACCCTTACCTCATTCCCTTATGCCACTTACTCTTACACCTAGAGTACATCCCTTTTATGTGATGTGTATGCCTATGGTATAGCTCCTTCCTGTGATATGTGGTTACCTAAATCATGCCCCCAATGTAAATATAACTCTTGGTAAGAAGTACCCTTGAATCCCTCTGGGTAGCACTCCCAGCACTCCCCAGCTCCCAGTTTCCTGCCTACATGGTGCTGTCGAGATCATGACCATCTGGGAGGTGAGCATCCTACCATAAAATGTGTTTAACTCATTATTTCTATCTCCATATTTTCTATGACTTTATGATAATCTTTATGTATTATCATTGTACAGTAGCCCAATCTTTTCATGCATTGTTCCTCAAGTTTACATTACCCTCATGGCTTCATTTGGCTCTGCATGCACACCCCTGATTGTGTGGAGACATAATGACTTCTACCTCAAACCAGGTGAGTTAGTGCCCTACTCCCCTATCTCCCCTGGTGCCATCTCTCACTCACACCCAATTTCTTTAAGCCCTATTTGTTTTGGATTAACATGTACTTCCTTGAGTTTGGTCTGAAATGAATATACATCTAGAGCAATCTTGGACAAGCACTTTTGAGGTTAGCTCAAACCCACCTAACTGACTGACCCACAATCCTTATATTGTGAGCTATGGGACTTTCTTTCTGTACCTACTGGACTGATTATACTTTGCTCAGGAGATTCATGTTGTGCTTGGCCTGGGTGATTCGCTGACTTCACTTAGCATGATTTTATCCAACTCATTTAAGCAGCATGTTTCATGTGATCATTGGTGCTTTTTAGTGATGCATGGTACTCCATTGTGTGTATGTGCCAGAGTTTAAATTTAGGTTGTTTATAACTCTTTGCAGTTGTGAATTGCACCACAATGAACATTGGAATACAGAAAACTGGTTGTGGTATACTCTTTACCTCTTCAGGGTATATGGCAAGGTGAGGGATAGTTGGGTCATAAAAGCAGATCAATTTCCATTTGTTTTCAATAATACCAGATCTCTTTCCACAGAAGCTGCACAGATCTATGCAACCACCAGCATTAGAGCAGAGTTTCTGTGTCATCATATCCCCTCAGACACTTGTTGCTCTCTGATTTTCTGATTGGGCTAACCTCAAAAGTGTTAGATGTCATCGCATGGCTATTTTAACTTGAA
Organism: Nesogale talazaci; assembly: GCA_004026705.1. Lineage (NCBI taxonomy): Eukaryota > Metazoa > Chordata > Mammalia > Afrosoricida > Tenrecidae > Nesogale > Nesogale talazaci. The sequence goes on along the minus strand of PVJH01000824.1, from coordinate 16,829 downwards.
TCTCTCTCATAGCTAATAATCAGAAGCATTCTCATACGTTTCTTTGATATATGGATCTCCTCCTTTGTGGAGCTTCTCTTGATTTCTTTTGCCCAACTTTTCAGGGGGTTAATAGTTTTCCTCTTTTTGCAGGTCATAAAGGTATAGTAGATTCAGTAATAAGCCCTTTGCCTGTTGTGTCATTGCTAAAAATCTTCTCCCACTCTGTAGATCGCCTTGTTATTCTCTTGATGAAATCTTTAGACACACAAGCATTTGTTTATTTAGTAGATCCCACTTGTCAATGTCAGGTTTACCTGGGTGTGTACCTTTCCCTACAGTTGTTAGCCTATGTATTCCCTGGACCAGATTCTTAGGTTTGTTCTGTCTCTTTCATTGATGATCCTGATAATTTGGGGTTTTACTTCTTATTCTGTGATTAAAGTTGAGTTTGTTTTGTTCTTGTTTTGGGGGTGAGACAAACATCTTGTTTCATTTTACTACATGTGGATATCCATTGTTTCCAGCACCACTTGCTAAATAGGGCATCTGCCTCCCAATTGATGCTTTGGGAGCCCTTGTCAAAGGTCAGTTGTCTAGAAATAGAACACAGATGGTTCTATTTCTGGGTTTTATGTTCTTTTCCATCGGTCTTACTGTCTGTCATTATACAAATTTCATGCTGTTTTGATCCCTGTCACTGTGTAGTTGGTCTTAGTTCAAGTTGGGTAAAGCAAGCCTTCTAACTCTGTAATTTTTCTTGGGAAGTTCTTTGCTAATTCTGGACTTCTTTCCTCTTCATATGAAATTAGTGGTTAGTTTTTCCAATTCATTAAGAAGGTTATTGGTATTTGAATTGAAACTTATAAAGTGCCATGGGTAAGATTTACATCTTTACTATGCAGAATCTTCTGAACCATGAGCATGAGATATTCTTCCATTTGTGGAAGTCACTTTTGGTTTCCTGTGGTAGGGTCTTGTAATTTTCCTTGTATAAGTCTTTTGTTTTTCTGCTTAAATATATACCCAGATATTTCAATTTATTCTTGACTATTGTGAAGGTTACTGATCTCCTCTTCCATGGACTTGTCTGATGTATATAGCAAACCACTTGACTTCTGTTTGTTGATCCTGTATCCTGCCATATTCCCATATATCTCTATCACTGCTACTCTTCTAGTTGTGGAGCTTTGAGGATTTTCAAGGTACAGAATGCTGGTTTTGAATAGCAACAATGTCACCTCCTTTTCACCCAGTTGGATACCTCTACTGTCTTTCCACTGTCTTATATTGTTAGCTAGGAACTCCAATATAATACTGAATAGAGGTGTAGACAAGACACAACTTTGTCTAGTTTACTTTCTCAGTGGAAGTTTTTTGTCCTTTCACCATTGACTGTGATGTTGGTTGTTGACTTTTCATAATTTATATTAACTATAGGATTTTTCCTTCCATTCCTATGTTCTTGAGAGTCTTAATTAGGAATGGTGTTGGATGTTGCCAAATGCTTTTCCTTCTTTTATAAATAAAACTCTGTGATTCTTATACTTTTTTTCCATTAATGTATTGCATAATATAGATGGATTTTCAGATGTTAAACTATTCCTGGACCCTGGAATGAATCTTCTTTAATCATAGTGGATAATATATTTTATATATTATGTATTCTATCGGCTTGTTAAGGATTTTTGTATCTAAATTCATTAGAAATATTGGTCCATAGTTCTATATTCCTGTGGGGTCCTCTATTCACAGGGGTCCTATTTGGGCATCAAAGTTATACTGACTTCATAGAATGAGTCTGGGAGGTTGCCATCCTTTTCTAAACTCTGGAATAATTTGTGAAGGATAAGTGTCAATTCTTCATTAATGCTTGGTAAAATTCTCCTGTAAAGTCCTCTTGTCTGGGAGTCATTTTTGTTGGTAGCTCATTGTGTTAGTCTGTGAAGACTAGAGAAATCAATTCATAAAGATGCATATGTGACTAAGAAAGAGGTTTATAGACAAGAGCAGTTGAATATTGAGAAAACATCCTATCCCAGTCCAGATCAAGTCCATAAGTCCAATATTAGCCCATATGTCTGAAACCATTCTATAAAATCCTCTTCAGATTCATGAAATATATGCAATACTGCTGAAAACAGGACAATCAGAGGCGAGGGGCTGCAAAGTCAGTGGCGGTAGAAGCATTTCACCACTGGCAGGGGTCTGTATGTGGCTCCTACAGTTTCTAGGGCTGCACCATGGTAGGTCTATGTGACTTCTCAGAGATGTCTCACAGAAAGTGAGCCGAGAGAGAGTCTCTCCTGTACCCAAGGAAGAAATCCAGGCATCCCCAGAATTCTCTTTAGAAGGCCATACCCACACAAAGGCTTCCTTGGCTAGTATCCAATTGACACATCAGACTCCACCCCTTTGTCTTTAATCATCTGAAGTCCCAAATTGACACCAGAGTATGCAACTACCCCACTTCTCGATAACCATATCTATTTCTTCTTTCACTATGTTTCTGTTAAATTTCTTGATCTCTGTATGGGATAATTTTAGGAGGGATTGTTTTTCCAAGTATTTTTCCATGTCTTCATTGTTCTTGAATTCATTAGAATATAGACTTTCATAGTACGCTGTGATTATCCTTTTAATCTCATTGGGGAAGCATTGAAGAACTATGGGAAAGTTGTATGTTACATGACTGCCTCACTGTACCCTGATTGGCTCATCTCCTCCACACAAGCCTTCTGTTACCTAAAGATGGGCTTTGAATTCCACATCTGTAATCCCCCTTTCAATAGCGTAATTTTTAGCTCTCTGTTTCCTGATACCTGATCCCTTCAACATCTTGTGGACACGTAGGTAGGTTGCTTCTTCCATTTGGGTTTTGTTACATCTAAGATAGATAATCACTTGTTTACCTTCAAGCCTTTAAGACTCCAGACACTATATCTTTTGACAGGTGGTCACCCTTAATTTTCTTCACTACTTTTTCCTATGCACACATTTATCTTCAGCAATCGTGTTAGGAAGGTGAGCTTCATGGAATGTCAATTTATTAGAACAAAGAGTTCCTGCCATGTGGAGGTACTTGAGTGGGACCAGAAGAAAGTAAAAGGAAACAGGAAAGAGGAGGCAAAGGGCATTTATAGAGGTCTAAATACAGACATGAATAACTAGTTATATTTTTAAAGGCACCCAATAGAAGACAACAGTGAGGGAAACCTCACTACTACAGGAGGGCTGCTGAGTGAAGCAGGGACCAGCCTCACTGCTGCTGATACAGAGCTGATACAAGCTGGAGACTCCTGTCACCAGTGGGGGGTATCTAGTACTGCTGCATGTGGGTGTAGGACAAGCCACCGCTTTGTTGATGGTGCCTGGGGAGAAATTTCAGGTGTAGCACTAGGCTGAGGGTGACCAGTTGGGGATCTTGACCACACTGAAGACTAAGTTGGCAGCCTTTGTGGGTCAAAGAGCCCCAGGACCTGGGTCTCTGTTTCTCTTGGTTCTGGAACTAAGCTAGAAATGGGGAAGGAGTGCCTTCTGGACCAAGAATGTCCTCTCTGTTACACCTTGTGGGTTGTGAGGGACTGGGGACATGCTGAGAAGCAGCAGCCCGTCCGGGCAGCCCATCTGCAGGCCAGGCTGCATGCTGCTTCCTTGGGCTCTGCTGTTATCCGCTGGTCCATGGATCAGACTATAGCGGTAAGCGCCACTTTGCTGGGCCTGTTTGCCTCTTCACCAGGTACCTCAGAAGCAGCTATCGCAGGGAAGGAGGGGCCCCAGGTGATGGTGGCAAGCGGGTAAGGCCAGGGGTGATTCACTTACTGCAGGTGAACCACATTCACCGCTGGGTTCTTGTGTGGGCAATGGGAGGAGTCAGAGCTTGTCCACTAGGCTGGCACCACATGGAAAGGAGGGGGGGAATCTATGCGAGAAGAGAGCAGAAACCTGAGCTGAGTGCTGCAGGTGGACAGCGGCTGCTTGAGGATCCAGCAGTGGCTGTGGGGTATCGTCATGGCAGCCCCCAGCTTCTGGCATGGCAACCAGGCCATGGGGTCAGGGGTATGCCGGTGAATGGAAGCAGCACTGCTGACCTGGGTCAAGAAAATTCAGGGAACAAGTAATTAGGGGTAATATAAGGATTAAGAACTACTTTTGGTTGAGCCCTGGTGGCGCAGTGGTTGTGTGCGGCACTGCAGCACATAGCGTTGGCAGTTCAAATCCAGCAGCAGCTCTCTTGGAGCAAGGCTGGACTGCCTACTGCCACCAAGGCAGTGATGCCAAAAAAAAAAAAAAAAGGTACAGGAACAACTTTTAAAATTTGATGTTTCTCCCACAAATACTAATCTTAAAAAATTCCAAAAGATATTAATTTTCTTTAAAAGAATGTATACTAAAAATGCATTATCACAATACCACATATTTAGTTAAAAATGACATTTCATGCTTTTCATAAATTATGAAATTATTAGCCATTACTTATGGTCTTGTCCATATGGTCAGTAATATTAGATAATATATTCTAGGTAAACGTTGTACATTCCAAAATGTCACCTAACTTGTATTGTCCAGTTTATTTTATCCTCTAATTTTTAAACCTTTAAAATAATTTTATTGGGACATTATCCAAATATCAAACAATTAATTGTTTTAATCATATAAAAATTGTACAATCTCTACCACCATAAATCTTAGAATAAACTTTTCTTTCTTGTACTCTGTGTTATTAGTAGTAGTCCACTTATGCCCAACCCCCCCTTTTACGCTCCCAAGGAAACATTAATCTAGCTATTATCACTATGGATTCACCCACCCTGGATTTCATATGCTGAAAAACAACTAAAAGCAAAAGCGAAGAGTCAAAAGTGTTGTACTCAACTTTGTAAGAGATCTGTTTCAAATAGTTTGATAAGTTAGCACAATGTGAATCTGCCTTACTTCGTTTTTTCAACCTATTCCTTCAGCTTCCCCCACTCTTTTTCCCCAAGTTTCTCATTCATTCTAAAGAATGAAAAGGATATATGTATATGTATATGAACAAATAGAGTAGTTTAGAAAGCAATATTAATTTTCTTTTCTTAATGAACTGTGATTTATGACATATGTATATGATTCCGTAGTTGTGCATACTAGCAAAAATTAATTGAGCATTATATGCTAGAAATAGTGATCATATTTTGCTTAGGTAAGTTTTTTCCATAAATAAACTTAGTTGAGCTAAATTAGCCATAAAGATTGTTATGTTTGCTAGTTCCAAATGGTGCTGACTCCCATGGTGACATATGTTCATACATGTCTCTTCCTATAAACTAGGTTTTGATTAATGCATGTTTATATCCATGATATATATAGAAAATTACTTTCATTAAGTTACTGATTACATATGCCCAAGACTGACAAGACCGCACTTGCCTTAATTAATAATAGGAGAATAGAAAGTGAAAAAAGTCAAGGAGTGCCATGTCTATTAGCATTTATTTGATATAAAAATACCAATGTGTATCCATTTTCATAGACATATGTGTGCAAATATCAGTTTGCTTACCTAAATAAGACATATTAACAGTATTGACAGGTTTACCAAATCCCTACAGTTTTCCTTATAATATATATGAAGTTATAAATGGTTAATAGGCAATATTTAAAATATTTTCCAGGATATAAAGTCTTTTATAAAGTACATTTCAAAGAGTTATATATTAAACTTAAAATAAGTAAGAGTATCTAAAAAAGTAAAATACATTTTTGTTTGCTATACATACATTTCCTCATTGAGGAAGTTAAGGCTAAAACGAATTTAAAGTGAATTGTTATATATAAGGGCTATATTAGGTCATCTGAAAACCTGTAACTGGCGATTTGGAAAAACCTAATGTTGTACTTAATAGGGGTACTGATGTTAGGAAACAGCTTTTGTAGTTGCTCTGTTAGGTGCCATCAGTTGGTTTAGGATCATAGTGTCCCCCTGTGCCAAGGAGAGTTGGGGGCTGCCCCTTCCTCACAATGCTTCTTATGCCTGAGCTTATGCTGCTGTCATTATGCTAATCTGTCCCATCGAGGGCCTTGTCTTCTGTCACTGCCACTCTATGTCACCAATCATGCTGCCCTTCTCCAGCGATGACTCTCTCCTGCTACGGTGCCCAAAGCCTGTGAGACAAAGTCTTATTATCCTTGAGTCTAGGGAGTGTTTTGTCCATACTTTTTCCAAGACACATTTGTTTGTTCTTTCAGCAATCTGCAGTCCTTTCAATATTTTTTACCAACATCATAGTTAAAACGTATATGGTTTTCTTCTGTCTTCCTTATTCTATATCCAACTTTCATATGTGTATGGAATCATTGAAAATACTATGACTTGTGGCAGGAAATCTTAATTCTCAAAGTAATGGAATTTTAAAGAGGTCTTGGGAAGCATATTTAGTTACTGCAGTATGTCATTCGATCTCTTGACTCCTGCTTTCATGAGAATTGATTGTGGATCCAAGTAAGACAAAATCTTTGAGAATTTCAATATTCCTCCATTTATCGTGATGATACCTATTGATTCATTTGTAAAGCTTTTAGGTCTTCTTTACATTGAATTGCAATTCATACTAAAGCCTACAATATTTAATCTTTACCAAGAAACATATGTAGTCCTCCTAAATTTCAGCGAGCAGAGTTATATCATCTGCATATTGCAGGTGACTTAAAAGAACTCCACCTATCTTGCTATCACATTGTTCTGTATAATCCAGTTTTGCTGAAAATTTGCATAGAATACAGACCGAATAACTGTGGTGAGAGGATACAACCGCGCCACACTGGCTCTTGATCCATGCATAAGTTTTGAATGAGCATAATGAAGTACTCTGGGATTCCTTTTAATTTTTATTTTTCTTACAAGACTAACCAAAATTTGATATAATCCACAAAATCAAATGTGTATCTCCTGACATAATCTCCTGTCAACTTCAGTAAAGGGGTAGAGTCTTGCCTGTTGATCAGGTTATAGTCAATGAGGCCATGTTTGGGCATGACCTTCTCCTGAGGGTTCTGGGAACTCCTTTCTTGCTCCCCGGAGGCAGCATACACACTGTCTCTGCTTCATATTCCTATGTAGCTATGCTGATTGAGCCAGGGTCCTGGAGTTCAAGAAGCCATATGATGACCCACACCAGCACTGAGATGCTTCCACCACCAATGGATCGACTGGACTTTCCACCTACTGGCCTGTGATCTTCCTTCACTCAGGATCATTTATGTGTATAGCATGAATCTGAAGAGGATTAGTGAAGAGTGTAGACTGGTTTTGGATATATTGGCTAATATTGGACTTATGTACTTGATCTGGGCTGGGATGCTTTCTTATTATACAATTACTCTTTGCTATAAACTCTCTCTTACACATATGAGTGTCTCTGGATTTGTTTCTCTAGACAAGCCAGACTAACACACTTGGCTTAGTCAATAAAACAAAAGTAGCAATCTTTCTGTTATTCATTATTTTGAGATTCATCAGACATCAGCAATGCTATCCTTTGTTCCACATCCTCCTCTGAATACAGCCTGAACCTCTAGCAGCACTTGTCAATGTATTGCTGCAACTATTATTGGATGAGTTCCCTCAAAATCTTACTTGCATGTAATGTAAATGGCATTACTCTATATTGTGCATTCATTGTGTCACCTTTATTAAGGTTGTGTAAATACATAGACATCTTATCATCAATGAGCCAAGAACATGTCTTCCATATTTTCTGACCAAGGCAAGTGAGTGCTTCCGGTCCTTCACTAATTTGTTGAAACATTTCATTTGATATTCCATTGTGGCAATCATGTGGCTATGTTAATTTCATGATTGAGATGTAGGGGTGGAGTCTAGCCTGTTAATCTGGAGATAGCCATTGAGTAGCAAGTGAGGCCTCTGTGTGGGCATGGCTTTCTCCTGAGACTTCTGGGAAATCTCACAATATTTTCCTCATGGAGATGAGAAGGTATTTCCCTAGTTGTTGGGAGTTAGTCTCAGAAATGATGACTTATGGACAAGACAAGGTGGCAGTGGCCGAGGAGCTGCAGGAACTGGAGGAGAAGGCCTTGCCTTGATGGAACCAGACCTCTGAAGCTGGATAAGCCAGGTGGAGACCCCTGCCAATGCTGAGTTGCTTCTACCACCACCTGAGCCCTGCTGTTGATGGACCCTGAGCCCTGAAAATGAGGAGCCATGAGGGGACCCCTGCTAGCACTAGGACTCTATACCCACTGGCCTGTGACTTTGTGAGTTGGAAGGAGACATTATAGACTGTTATCAGACATATGGGCTAATACTGGACTTATGACTTTGAACTGGACTAGTTTGAGATACTTTCTCAGTGTTCCATTCCTTTTGTATATAAACCTTACCCTTATATCCATATGCATGTCTAGGAATTTGTTTCTCTAGTCTACCCAGACTAACACATCCATCAATTTCTGGAGTCTAACATTAGGATAAAAAGTTCAATGTAGTTTGCATTCCTTCCTCCTCGATCATAGATTGACACTTGAAATGGTTGAATGCTGACTAGTTCTGCTTGGGAAAGTGACTGTATTCTTTCCCTTTTTTTTGATGTTTCAAGCATAATTACATATTTTGCTAATAGAATATTTCAATATAGCAAGTTGAGGTTTGACATCCATTTTTATTTTTTTATTTTTTCCTCCATGCTTTAATGACCTTTTGCTTTGTTCAAGTATGATGCACTTGATGCCATCCCACAATTCAGTGGGATAATTCAGTCTCCTTTCACTAGGGTTTACTGCATCAAATCTCTTCTTGAAATGCTCTCTAAATTAAGGTGTAATATACTCAAGGTTGTATTTTAATATTTGTGGACTTGTTTCCATTTTCTTAAACTTAAACCTGAATGTACAAATGAAAAATCAATGGCCAATTCTACCAGTAGAACATATCTTTCTTTAACAACACAGAAAAGTAACTATACACGTGGATTTCTCCAGGTGGAATATAGATAAATAAAATGACTACGTCTTTCAGTAGAGACAATGGAAAAGCTCAATATCAGCAGTGAAAACCAGACCACGGCCTGAGTGTGGAACAGAAAATCAATTGTTCCTATGTAAGTTCAGATTGAAGCTGAAGAAGTTTAAACTAGTCCAGAAGATCCAAACTATGACATTGAGGCTAATCCATCTAAATTTCAAGAACATCTCAAAACATATTTGCTAGTTGAACACTTATAACACAAAAAATGATGGGCTATGAAAGAACATGCAGAGCATCATTCATGAAGTAACCAAAAGGTCATTTAAAAACTAAGAAAGAAAAGAAAAAAGTAGAGTTAAGAAGAGACTCTGAAACTTATTCTTAATAGTGTGGGAGCTAAAGAAGATAGAAGAAATAGCTATGTTAAAGAACTGAATAGAAAATATCAGAGAGCAATTTGAGAAGGCAAAATAAAAAAAATTCTTATAACAATTTTCAGAGATCGAGAATTAGATAACTACAAAGAAAGAACACACTGTGCTTATCTTAAAGTTAGAGAACTCGGTAAAAATCCTGTCTTGAGGGACAATATTGAAAAATTCTATGGGCAAAATATTGAATGATGAAGGGATCATCAAAATGAGATGGAAAAATACAGTCACGATACCCAAAAGAACTCATTATCCTTCGGTCATTTCAGGAGGGAGCATATGAGCAAAATGATGCTGAATTAAGTTCATGCTTCAGTGAAAGCAAAAGTCAACAACCAGTGTCCTGAGATTGATGGGATATCAAATGGAGTGTTTTAACAAATTGTCGAAACATTGGAAGCACTTACTCATCTCTGCCTGGAAATTTGGAAGATGCCTACTTGGACATCTGACTGAAAGAGATCAATATTTACATCCACTTTGAAAAAAGGGTGACCCAACAGAATTCTCAAACTATAAAACAACTTCATTGATATAAATGCAAGTAAGATTTTGCTGAAAATCATCCAGCAAGTTATGACAGTAATGTCTGTGGAACTCCCAGAGGTACAGGCCTGATTGAGAGAGGATGTGGAACAAGGCATACAATTACTGATGTATGATGGATCTTGGTTCAAAGTAAAGACTATTAGAAAATTGTTTATGTGTTTATGTGTTTATGTATATATATATGTATATATATATATGAAATCAAAGCTATTTACATCCTTTCACTATGGTCAGAGAAGATTTGCTAGAAGATTTCCTCCACTTGTTCAGTGTGGGGACATTGTAAATGAATTTTTGGCCTGAACTGTCACACATATGTTCATATATTCAAATATTCACAATTTAAAATCTGATACTAGTCACTCCTTCAAATTTGCTTTTTCTTATTTTTAATATCATTTATAATGTTTCTGGGGTAAATACCTCTGAAATGGAAAATCTATTCCGACCTTATTGTCGGTTTGTTCACTTGGGTACTCTGCTGGTATGAGAAACGTCAATGGCATGGCATTCCATGTCACGGTCACACAGAAGCCACCATGCACAACAACCTGACAGGGTGTTTTATTGCCGTACAATGCATGCAATACAAGGTCTTTCCCTCACATGCACCCTAATGAGCCTCAGGATCATCAGTACAATCAATTCTGAAGTATTTTCCTCATGATTGTATTCATTGTTCTTATCTTCTTTTGTCCTCTCAATGTTCCCTGTCAGAACTCAAAAATGCCTCCTGATCTCAATGTGGTCTCAATAGGTTTACCTTAGAGTTTATATAAAGAAAACCATAACAAAAATGGAAGACAAAGCCACAACTCTAAAATAAAATGCAGGGGGGCGGGGAGAAACACAGAGAGAATCATGAGAAATATAATGTTTAAAATGGACCGAATGGAAAAGCAAATGGAAAAGGTGTTAAATTTAAGCCAAAGTGTATATTCATTAATCTAAATATCAATTCATCTATGTGTAGACAAGACTGGTCACTTTCCTGTTCCAAGATCTGAGGGAATTCAATTGAGACAATTCAGATGGGGTCACTGCAAATAGATTTTGGGCTTTGCCTGTCACCTTTAGTCATGAGGATTATTTTAAAAATATTTTTAAGACACTTTATTTTTCCTAGATTGTCTTGCTGATTTTCTTATGTTAGAGAAGAGCCATTCACTATTTCTGGACCAAGAGGCTGAACAGCTGTGGAATAGGTCCAAAAATGGAAGGAAGGCCAAGGCAATATCTAACTTAGTCTATTGCTTCCCTATTGCCTCAAGTCAGAGGTCAGATGTGACTCTCCCCTGTATCCTTGTTTATATATTCTGACACCAACCATCCCTCTCATAGCACTCTTTCTGTATGTTGGTTTCTATGTTGGGTTCAGGAGGACTCGTTGCAATGCTCACACAGAAATGAGACATTGCTCATGGCTACAGGAGGTTATTAAGGAAGTCAACGTATTACCACAAGTCAGGAAAAATGAATAGCACAGATACAATCATTGTTCTACAAAAGCATCTCTTCTCAGCCAGGGTGTACATGCAATAGGAAGACTAGCGACTAGGGGTACACTTGTTACAAGATGGGCACATCCTAATTCAAGATGGCAGCCTGACCTTAGTTTTCCTGGAGTTGGCTTGACTTATTCTGAACTTTCTTTCAGGAAAGCAATCCACTATTCTTATCAGCAGGGAGTGAACCCTGCCTCACGTGGGACAGTCAATGGTCTGATTGCCTGCATGAATGACGCCCTCAAGGAGAAAACTTAGCAGCAGCTTCCTTCCAAGGGTGCTGCAATCATTTATCACATATTGCACCTCATGGCCAAGGTTGAGCATATGATAAATACCACCGGGAACAACCTGAGAAGAAATCTTTTTGTATCCCAGAACTCTGTGCTAAGGCCACAGGTCACAAAGGCAGGCATTACCTTTATTTTCTTTTACAACACATGAAGCTGCTACCAACTCTGAGGAAGACATTCTTTCTATCATCCAGATCTGTTTACTATTCAAGCATCCCGGTTAAGGTGTCCAGAGCACTATCTGTTAATGTCCTTTCACAGAACACATAGGGAGACATGAGAAAGCAAGGAAGAGCATTCACTAATCAGCTCAGCCTTTTCCCCATAATCAGTTTGGTCAGAGCTTTATTGTGCTTATTAAAGTCACTCACTGACAGGATGGCAATTCTGAACATCAGGGCCGAATGGAACATGGTAGAGCTTCTCCTCTGAGTTTCTGAGGCTGCACATTTTCACAGGGTTGAAAGTCTCGTCTTTCTCCCCCAGAGCATCTGGTGTTTTTGAATTGCTGAACTTGTACTTAAGAGTCTAATGCACAATCATTATGCCACCAAAGCTCTTTATCATACTTATTAATATTTCAAAATAATTTATCTATAGCTCAATTTTACGGTGTTGTCTTTGTGTCTGGAATTTTTAAATTTTAATGTTTTTACTTATTTGAAAATATATTATCCTTTTTTTTTCATTTTCCATAAGTCATAGCTCACAGCATTAATCTAAAGCTTCTTTTTAAAAAGATGTCATCATACAAATGATAAATTGTGGCATAACTATTATTTTATATACATCTACAAAATACTGATGTGCTGTCTTTTCATCATGGATGGTGTGAACTTTAAAATGATTCCCTTCTACCTAAGTCTCTGTAAATCACTCCAAAAGATTAAATGATACAATCAAAATAGGACATGTGTAACACTAAGAGAAGGGATTTACCAGTTTCTGACCAGCCCCGTGACTATTTTTGAAATAGCCCCAGAGAGATAAATCTTGGAAGAAGACTTTCAAAATGTCTATTTTAGAAGGAGAGCAGATGCATAAAATATTGTGGCAGAGAGTCTCAGAGGAGCAGCACCAAAACTATGGGGTACCTTCTCCTCATTTTATCCAAGACAATGGAAGTTTGAGACATAGTAAGATGCAGGCCATCTTCCTGGCCTTCTGAAGCTAAGACTAATGGACCAAGAGACTAAGAAAATGAGAGGGATTTGGCTACCATGTTGCTGTGAGACTGAGAAATAGAGACTTGGCAGGTGACTTAGGAAACCAATGACAGGATCTTACTGACTGATAGTCCTGATCATAGTTCAGGGGTGGGAATAGCTTTACTATCAGAGAACATTGAAAAGTTGATATAGCAAAATTGAAATGCAACACTTTATTTGATTTCCCTTTTGACCTACTTTAAATTCCTTTTCGTTTTTTTATATCTTCTGCTTCTTTTTGTATTGAGGCTTTGTATTGAAGTAGCTTTTGTTTTTTGTTTCCTGTTTTTGTCTTGTATGTATTTCTGAATATGAAACCTAGTGTAGGTTATCTCTCGGGGAAGTAATTGAATCAATAATCAGCTAAGGGAGTCTGCTAGCACGGAGGTTATGAGTCAGACTGTCACCCATGAGGTCAGCAGTTTGAAACCGCCAATTGCAGCGTGGAATCAGGATGGGGCTTTCTCTTCCTATAAGGAACTACAGTCTAGGAAAACCAAAAGGGCTATTCTACTCTGAGCTATATGGTCTTCCTGTATCAGAATTGACTCATGGCAAGGATGTGAGGGGAATGGTAAGAGTAGTTGGGGATAAATAGGGAACTAGCAGCAAAAGGATGAAAGAGAAGACATTCTGAAATCAAATGCGATGGTTCTCACAGGACTCATTTTTGTACAATTTTTTTGAAAAATAATTTTACTGGGGGCTCATACAACTCTCATGACAATCCATACATCCATCTACTATGTATCAAGCACATATACACATTGGTTGCCCCCATCATTCTCAAAACATTTGCTTTCTACTTTAACCCTTGGTATCAGCTCCTCATTTCCCCTCCCACACCACTTAACCTTTGATAATTCATAAATTATTATTATTTTGTCATATCCTACATTGTCTGTTGTACCTTTTACTCATTTCCCTGTTATTGGTACCTCAGGGAGGAGGTTAAACGTAGATCCTTATAATAGGTTCCCCCTTTCTACCCCACCTTCCCTCCACCCTCCCAGTATCACCACTCTCACTGGTGATGGTCCTGAGGGATCATCTGCCCTGGATTCCTTATGTTTCTGATTCCTTTCTTTACCAGTGTATATCCTCTGGTTGAGCTGGACTTGTAAGGTAGACATATGATCATGATAGTGGGTATGGGGAAAAGAAAAGGAGAAAGCATTTAAGAACCAGAGGAAAGTTGAATATTTCATGGTTGCCACACTGCACCCTGACTGACTCATCTCCTCCCTGTGACCCTTCTGAAAGGGGATGTCCAGTTACCTACAGATCGGCTTTGGATCCCCAGTCTGTGCTCCCTTGCATTTGCAATGATATTCTTTTTAGTTATTTTTTGCCTGATAACTGATCCCTTCAACCCCTCATGGTCACACAAGCTGGTGAGTTTTTTCCATGTGGACTTTGTTGCTTCTCAGCTGGACAGCTGCTTGTTTGCCTTCAAGCCTTTAAGACCTGAGATGTTATATATTTTGATAGCTGGGCACATCAGCTTTCTTCAACACTTTTGCTTATGCACACATTTGTCTTCAGCAATCGTGTTAGGAAAGTGAGCATCATGCAATGCCAATTTCAAAGAACAAAGTGTTCTTGCATTGAGGAAGTACTTGAGTCGAGGCCCAATTTCCATGTGCTGTCTTAATACTAACCCTAAAAATATATGCATGTAGATCTAGTTCCCTAGCATATATAAATATATTTACCTATGTGCATGCCTTTATTGAGACCTCTATAGATGCTCTTTGCCTGTTATTTTTCCCCTTTATTTCCTTTTAATTTCCTCTTGTCCCACTATCATGCTCATCTTTCATTTGGGTTTCAGTAATTTCTCTTGGTTACATTCCACTCGATCAATCCCTGCCAGATCTCTCACATCCTCCTTGTTTATGATTTTGGATCACTTGTTTTTCACTTGTCCCTGGGTTGATCAACACTGCCTCCTTTACCACTTCCATGTTCCCCCAGAACCATCAGTCACATTGTTTTCTTCTTCAGACTGTTCATCCATCCTATCTTATCTAGATATATCTTCAGAGAGAAAATTACTCACAAAGAAGCAAGACATAGCAAGATGAAGCAACAAAAGAAAACAAAATGATGATGACAACAAAAAACAATGTCCATAAAAATATGTATAAGCAAGTAAAACATGAAAATGTTTTAAAAACCTGCAAATATTTCAAGGTTTGTTTGATACCCTCTAGGTGTGTCCTCAGATGGAGTCTGATGATGGGGTGCCACACCCTGGCCCCAGTCTATGTTTGGCGCTCCCTTAGGGCACCCATGCTCTGACACAGGGTCTGACTCCACCACACCAAGACAAAACACTAAGGGTGTACAATTTTTGTTATATGATCAAACTATTCAATTGTATGATATGTAAATTATATACCAATTAAACTACTAAAAATTAAATGTACTTACTATGTAGCAAAGGGTATTAAATATACCATGGCTTTTCAGAAGAGTCCACAAATCTGTCATGGAAGAAGTACAATGATATTTCACTGACCCATTGACTACAGCAATAGTGTCAAGTATAGTAATGTTTGTGAGGCTGCCATAAGACCTGGCAGTGTTCAATTCTGTTGTACATAGGATTATTAGGAGGAGAAATATATTTGAGAGCACTGAACAGCAACTTAAGATGGTACATTTTTCTAATGTACTCAGGACTGTGAAAGAATATATGTAAAATATTTCTCCTTTTTTTCTTGAATCAGAAATATAAAAAGAGGAAGATACATATTAGCAATGAACTCTTACCATTTGGGTTTTATGTATTATTAAAAGTAAACTGGTTCAGGGTATACTGACGATGTTCAAATAAGCCATTTTACTAAAAAGAAAAACTACTGAGAAAGATTAAAATATATATGATTTCATAGTAATGATGGCGTTTTCAAGAATATGACAATTATTTTAACACTAAATTTCTACTCCACAATTTTTAGTAACCTGCTAACACAATACACTGACTTTTGTCTGCAGACTTCAATAATAAAATGCATAAATAAATTACTTACAAAGCCTTGTTGCATGAGCCCCAAGGTGAAAATATTATGGAAGACAATATCATAGTCTAATAATTTTTATTACCTAGCTCTTACTTCAAGGAGCCCTAATTGAATTGTAGGTTATGTGTTAGAATGAGAATGCGCTTGAACAAGGCCATCAGTTCAAAACAACTCCCCCTTCCATGGGAGAAATGTAAAGCTTTTGCAGTTCTCATGAAGAGCAAGTTCTGTTTATAAAAGTGCAGTTCTAAGCCGGAAGCAACCAGAGTCAGATCGTCTCCTATTCTAGAAGTGGGCATGGCAGAGAACAGTTTGTGGGAGGGGCCAGCATCCCACACCCACAGGGAAAAAGACAAGAAGGGAGGAAGAGGAAGAAGAGCTGGTCCAAGCTCCATGCCGACACATGATGCTCAGAGGACTATATCCCTCTGGAGATGCTATGTGCCACAGAAAGAAGTGGGCAAACAACGATTCATGGGGGTATGAGAGAGGGGAGGAGAGGGAGGTATGGACAAACACATGGATGTGGAAGGGGGAGCAAAAAATGGTCTGGAATCAATGGAAAGGAGGGGGTGGGAAGCCTGGTCGAGATTAAGCAAGGACAATGAATCTATGAGGAAACACTCAAACACCAATGAAGGTGGAACAAAATGGTGGGACAGGAGGGAGACGGAAGGAAATAGGGGAAAGAGCTAGAAGGCAAGGGCACTTGTAGAGGTCTAACATAGGTATGTCCATACATAAATACAGCCATCTGTTAGAAGGTGGGAATACATTTAAGAACATATCTATAGGCCAAATATTAGGGCAGCAGGTGGACCTTGGGCCCTCACCCTGGTGTTCCCTCAATGCAAGACACTTTGTTCTATGAAT
>PVJH01000823.1:181119-259450 GCA_004026705.1 Nesogale talazaci | reverse complement strand
CCCTCTCCATATGAAGTTGGTGACCAGTTTTTCCAGTTCTCTGAAGAAGACTGTTGCTATTTGAATTGGGATGGCATTGAACTTATAGAGCACCCTGGGTAGGATAGCCATCTTTCCTATATTGAGTCTGCCAATCCATGAGCATGAAATAGTTCTCCATTTATGGAGGTCACTTTTGGTTTCCTGTAGTAAGGTTTTATAGTTTTCCTTGTACAGGTCTTTTGTGTTTTTTGTTAGATATATCCCTAAATATTTCTATTTATTTTTGGCTATTGTGAATGGCTCTGCCTTCTTGATCTCCTCTTCCATGATCTTGTCAGCTGTATACAGCAATCCAATCGACTTCTGTTTGTTAATCTTGTACCTTGCCACTCTTCCATTTTCCTCTATTGCTGATAGTACTCCAGTTGTGGAGTGTTTGGGGTTTTCAATGTACAGGATCATGTCATCCACAAATAACGATAATTTCACTTCCTCCTCCCCCAGTTGGATATCTTTGATATCTTTCCATTGTCTTATGTTATTAGCTAGGACTTCCAGTCCTATATTGAATAGCAGTGGGGATAAGGGGCATCCTTGTCTGGTCCCCTTTTTCAGTGGGATTGATTTAGTCTCTTCTCCATTGACAATGATGTTAGCTGTTGACTTTTCATAGATAGCTTATATTAACTTTAGAAACTGCCCTTCCATTCCTATCCTCCTGAGCATCTTAATTAGGAAAGGGTGCTGGATGCTGTCAAGTGCTTTCTCTGCATCTATAGATATAACCATGTGACTCTTATATTTTATCTTATCAATGTGGTGTATAATATTGATGGCTGTGGGGGTCATGTGCTTGTGTTAATTTCATGATTGAGATGTAGGGGTGGAGTCAAGCCTGTTAATCTGGACATAGCCATTGAGTAGCCAATGAGACCTCCGTGTGGGCATGGCTTTCTCCTGAGACTTCTGGGAAATCTCACGATATTTCCCTCATGGAGATGAGAAGCTACTCCCCAGTTGTTGGAAGTTAGTCTCAGAGACAACGAACTACGGACAAGACAAGATGGCAATATCCAAGTTGCTGAAGGAGCCAGAGGAGAAGCCATACGACCTTACCCTGATGGGACCAGACCTCTGAAGCTGGGGAAACCATGTGGAGATCCCTGCCAGTGCTGAGTTGCTTCTACCACCACTGTATGCTGTTGATGGACCCTGAGCCCTGGAAGCGAGGAGCCATGAGAAGATCCCTGCTAGTGCCGGGATTCTGCACCCACTAGCCTGTGACTTTGTGAGTCAGAAGGAGATGTTATAGACTGATATCAGGCATATGATCTAATATGGGACTTGTGACTTTGAACTGGACTGGGTTGGGATGCTTTCTTAATGTCCTATTCCTCTTGTATGTAAATCGTACCATTATATCCATATGAGAGTCTATGTATTTGTTTCTCTGGTCTACCTGGACTAACCCAATGGCTTTGCACATGTTAAAAACATCCCTGCCTCCCTGGGATGAATCATACCTGATCCTGATGGATTATGTGTTTTATGTACTTTTGTTTTTATTGGCCAATATCTTGTTGAAGATTTTTGCATCTATGTTCATCAGAGATATTGGACTGTAGTTCTCTATTCCTGTGGGATCTTTTCCCTGTTTGGGTATCAAAATTATACTGGCTTCATAAAAGGAGCTTGGGAACTTTCCACCCTTTTCTATGCTCTGAAAAACTTTGTGGAGGATCAGTGCCTGTTCTTCCCTGAAAGCTTTGTAGAATCCCCCTGTGAAGCCATCTGGTCTGGGAGGTTTTTTTTGGTGGTAGCTTCTTGATAACCATATCAATTTCTTCTCTTGTTATGGGTTTATTTAGGTTCTCAAACTCTATCTGGGTCAGTCTGGGGAGCAATTGCTTTTCCAGGTATTTGTCCATGGCTTCCTCATTGTTGAACTCATTAGAGTAGAGCCTTTCATAGTATGTTGTGATTATCCTCTTAATCTCATAGGGTCTGTTGTGATTACCCCTGTTTTGTTCCTCATCCTGTCTATTGTTGCATGTTCTTTCCTTTCTTTGATTAGTGTTGCCAAAGGTGTGTCGATTCTATTGATCCTTTCAAAGAACCAGCTCTTTGCTGCACTGATCCTCTGCATTGTTCTTTTATCTTGCCATTGGTTCAACTCAGCCTTTAATTTTATTATTTCTTTTCTTTTGCTGTTGGAGGGATTATTCTGTTGACTTTCTTCTAGTTGTTGGAGTTTTAATGAGAGTGTATCTGTCATGAGTCTATGTTCCTTTTTCATATAAGCACCTATTGCAATCAAGCTATCTCTGATGACTGCTTTTGCCATAGCTCAAAAGTTTTGATAGGAGGTGTTTTGATTCTCATTAGTTTCTAGAAATTTTTTGATCTCCCTTCTGATTTGGGTCAGTACCCATTCTTGCCGAAGAAGCTCATTACTCAGCTTCCAACTGCTGGTCTTCATTTCCTGGTTGTTCTTTCATTGATCTCCAGCTTTATGGTATGGTGAAGAGAGAAGGAAGTCTGTATGATCTCTATATGTTTGAATTACTTAGGCTTGACTTATGACCCAGCATGTGATCTGTCTTCAAAAATGTGCCATGTGGGCTTGAAAAAAATGTGTATTTTTTGCATTTGGATGAAAAACTCTAAATATATCTATCAGATCTAGTTGCCTAATTGTATTGTTTAGTTCTATAGCCTATTTGTTGAGCTTCCTACCCAATGATTGATCTTCCTCTGAAAGTGGTGTATTAATGTCCCCTGCTATAATTTTTGAGTCTGTGATATCTTTCTTCATGTTCTGAATGGTCTGTTTAATGAATTTCACGGTCTCTTATTTGGCACATATATGCTTAATATGCTCACAGGTTCCTGGTGAAGTGATCCTTTGAGCATTTTAAAGTGCCCTTCCTTGTCTATTTTCACAGCTTGAGCCTTGAGATCAATTTTGTCTGAGATTAGGATTGCGACTCCACCTCTTTTTGAGTCACCATTTGCCTGGTATATCCTCCTGCAGCCTTTTATTCTTAGTTTATTCTTGTCTGCAATCTTAAGATGTGTTTCCTGCAGGCAACAGATTGATGGGTTATATTTTCTGAGCCAGTCTGAGAGACGTTTTATTTTAATGGAGGAATTGAGACTGTTTACATTTAGGGTTCTTATCCCAATCTGTGGGTTCATAGCTGACATCTCTTGGCTTTTGATTTGGATGATTTTCTATCATCTTTTTTATTGCTGCACTGTGTTTTTGTTGGGGGCTTCTATGTTGCCATGTTTTCCTCCTGCGGCCATGTTGTCTAAGTGGTTGGTATCAGTTTGTTGGATTCTGGATGGAGTTGGGCTGTATGATGTTCTCCTGCTGGTGCTTGGTCAATGTTGGTCTTCCGGCCATAGCGAGTCAGCAAGGATCTTCCTCAGGGTTGGGTGTCTCACAGCATATTCTTTAAGTTTCTCTTTGTCCTGGAAAACTCGTATCTCTCCTTCTATTTTGATAAATAATTTTGAATGGTGCTTCTGATGAAGAATGTTGAAAGTACCGTGGACTACCAAAAGAACAACAACAACAAAAAAACCAGTTATTGGAAAAAATAAAGGGAGTAAGTTCCTCAAAAATAGGAATAGTGAGGTTTCATCTCACCTACTAGAGACTGGTTTCAGGAGAAAGCAGTCATTGGAAAAGGACACCCTGCTTTCTTAAGTAGAAGAACAGCAAAAAAAGAGGAAGGCCAGCAAGGAGATAAATAGACACACTGGCTGAAGTAATGGACTCAAACATTAATTATGAGATGGGGTCTGGACTGGAGGGGGTTTTGTTCGTTTGATTTGTACTCGAGGCTGCTATGAGTAGCAACCAAACCAACAGCACCTAACAACAAGAGCCTGGAGTCTCCGAACATTTGTCTGTTCTAGGATTTCATAGCAATGCGGTCAGACAATATTTTTGGCTTTGTATCTGGCTTATTTTATCCCATATAATTTTCTCAAGGTTCAACCACATCATAGCTTGCATCTGTATTTTGTTTCCTTTTTTAGTTTAAAAAGGTCTCATTGCATATATATGCAACATTTTATCTATCATTTATCTATTGATGGATATGTAAGCCATTTCCATCTTTTGGCAATTGCAAGTAATATGGCAAGGAACGCTGAGGTAAATGTATCTGGTCAAGACCCTGCTTCTAAGTCTCTTAGAGGTAGAAGTGAAAACTCTGGGTTATATAAGTATAGTAATTTTATGTTTAACTTTTTGAGGAATTGTCAAAATGTGCTTAACCACCTGGTCTCATTTGCATTCCAACATCATTGAAGGAGAATTCCAATCTCTCCTTGTCTGCACGAATATGAGATTGTTTAAATTTTTCTGATCATAACGCTACTCAAAGGAACAAAGTGGTTCAAAAGTTCCTAAACAAAGACGAGGGTCTAGTTGATGTTCTTCTTAACCTCCTCCCCTTCTTTATCATCACCATCATTATTATCAACATCAGAGCTGACATTTATTGTACACTACACAGTCTTGTTCTGAGTGCTTTGTTTCTGTTATCTCATTTAAGGCTCTCATCAGCTTAGTGGACTCAGCATTGTCATTGATCTTCCTTTACAGATGAGAGAACTCAAGGCCAAGGACTTCTCAAGTTCCAATAGTGAGGACGTTAGTGAGGGTGCTGAGGTCCACATTCAATCTTTCTTATTTTAAAATCTGACATTTAAGATTTTCTATAAGAAAGTGATTGACCCTAGTAGAACAGTATTTTCTGAGTTCCTGGCAAACCAAACAGAATCCCTTGCAGTGGAGTTGATACAATTCACCGTGACCCTGTAGGACAGAGTGGAATTACGCCCCGGGGTTTCTGAGGCTGTCATGTTTATGGAAGCAGGTTGCTCCATCTCTCTTACTGTAGAGGAGCTGGTGGTGTCAAACTGCTGGCCTTGCAGTTAGTAGATGAGCACTTAATGACTGCATCACCGGGGCTCCACATCGTGTTTCTCTTCCGAGGATTTAAAACTGTTGGCTGTTTCTGTAGCAAAGTATCTGGCATATGATGAAATCATCTTCATATACTTGTCAAAATTCTGCAATTATGCAGTTCCGAAGACATCTGGAAAACAACGTTGGTTCAGTTGGTTTTTGCATTCCAGGGGGCTTTATAGCCAAAGTCATTTCACCTTCCCCTTTTCTCTTCACAGTGGCAAACTATTTTCATAGCATCTAAGAATTCCTTTATACATCATGCATGTCTCATTCAAGTCCTAAGCTATCTTTATGTATAACTCACAGTAAAGATTGTCATGCCCCACTGATTTCTATCATCCAAATATGTTGCTGAAATTCCAATTATGATGACTCTTTTGGGCTCAGCCATATTAATTCAGCCTTACGGTTTTGATTTTTAAATTTCACTATTAGCATAGAGACAGTTATTAATATGTTTTGCAATAAGCTTTATAAAGCACTGTGAACTGAACTCTTTGTTTTCCTAAGAGCATGTGCCTCATTATTCTGGCTCCTGGGAATCTAAACTTTCTTTCAAAAGGAATATATACACATATATTCATTCATGTATACATATACATAGCTTTTAATAGAACTCACAATTAACTTCAGTGCCCCATGCTTTGAAACTGCCTCTCACATGGAAAATTGAAATCTTACTTTCTAGATAAATGTACAATAACTGCAGCCTGAATTAGAAAGATGATCTCTTTCAGGTAAGATAAACAGAGAAGTATTCACGGATTCACATGCTGAGAACCTTGAGAAATAGCTTTTTCTGAGGGCAAATGAGAGAGGAAGAAAGAAGCTATGACCCAGAGAAAGACACACTTGGTGTGTTAACCACAGGCTATGAACAGACTGACTATCACAAGTTCATCAGACAGTGGCAAATATATATAGCTCAAATTAACATGAGCACATTAGTATCAATATTGCTTTAAAGATGTGCAATTAAATATGGAAATTTACTTCTTGTATCTATTTAATTTTATTAAATAGACATCATATTTGTAAGCTTAATGGTTTCAGTGGAAAGCATAATTAAAAATTAGTACATTCTCAGTTTAATTGTATAAAGATCACATAATAATGGTGACAGGTGGAGCCACGTGGGGGTAGAGGCAAATTGGTCTTGTGTCCCAGACGTCAAAGACGTGCTGCAGACATCAGGGAAATGTCTCATGGTTGGGAAAGGTAAGGGAACACAGCAGGCTGGTCTTTGATACCTAGGGCTTTCATTTTTAATTAAAGAACATAACTCTGGTGAAAAGTCATCGTATCATCCTATTTTATAAAGGGCTTGGAAGATTGCTCAGTGAAGGAGATAGTGATTGAGAACATGTCTAATACTGTGCACAAAAGGTGCAGCAGATCTAATAAAAGAATAGAAATTGCCATATATTGAGTGTCATCTCAGTGACTTCTCCAAGTTTCTGTGTAGAAGGGACATGTTTTACTCCTACTGCACAAATGAGTCAACTGATTGGTAGAGGAGGTGAAGAGTCTACCCAAGCCACAACTCTAGGATGTGGGCAAACCAGGAAAGATAACTTGGCTTTTTGCTTTCTAAAGACTTTGTATCAAGGCTGTATCAATGCCATATTCTTTTTTTTTTTCCAATCACTTTGGGGCGCTCATACAATGCATTGCAATCCATACATATGTCCATTGTATCTTGAGCATATTGCTACATCTGTTGCCTTCATAATTCTCAAAACACTTGCCTTCTATTTAAGCCCTTTGCATGGGCTCCTTATTTTTCCCCTCCCTCCCTGCTCTCCCCTCTCTCATGAACCCTTGATAATTTATAAATTATTATTATTTTGTCATATCTTACACTGTCCAATGTCTCCCTTCACCCACTTCCCTGTTGTCCCAGGGAAGAGGTTGTATTTAGATCCTTATCATCGTTCCCTCTTTCTACCCCACCTTCCCTCCACCCTCCAGGTATTGCCACTCTAACCACTGACCCTGAAGCGATCATCTGTCCTGGATTCTCTATGTTTCTGCTTCCTATCTGTACCAGTGTACATCCTCTGATCTCGCCGGATTTGTAAGGTATGTGATCATGATAGCAGAGAGGAGGAAGCATTGAAAAATTAGAAGGAAGTTGCATGCATCATTATTGTTAATCTGCACCTAACTGGCTTATCTCCTCCCTGAGACACCTTTGTAAGGGGAATCCATTAACTACAGCTGGGCTTTGGATCCCTAACCAGTAATCTTCCTCATTTACAATAATGTAATTTTTAGTTCTTTGATGCCTGGTATCTGATCCCTTAGACACCTCGTGGTCACACAGGCTGGTGTGCTTCTTCCATGTGGGCTTTATTGCTTCTGCCCTAGATGGCCGCTTATTTACCTTCAAACTTTTAAGACCCAAGATGCTATATCTTTTGATAACCAGGCACCATCATCTTTCTTCACCACATTTGCTTATGCAAACATTTGTCTTCAGTGATCGTATTGGAAAGATGAGCATCATGGAATGCCAATTTAAGAGAACAAAGTGTTCTTGCATTGAGGAAGTATTTGAGTAGATGCCCAATGTTTATCTGCTGCCTTAGTACTGAATCTATAAATATATGCATGTAGATATGTTCCCCATCATCATATATGATTACATATCATCATCTATAAATATATGTACCTTTGTAATTCCTGTATTTACACCTATATAAATGCCCTTTCCCTCCTATTTCTTTCCTCTATTTCCTTTACTTCTCCCTTGTCCCACTATCATGCTCAGCCTTCATTTGGGTTTCAGTAATTTCTCTCACTCTATCCTTGATCAATCCCTACCAGGCCTCTCACACAGTCCTTGTCACTGATTTTGGATCACTTACTGTTCCCTTGTCCCTTGGTTGGTCAACATCACCTCCTTTCCTTCACTTCCCTCTCTCCCATGTTCCAACGGAACCATGAGTCCCTTTATTTTCTCCTCCAGACCGATCATCCAGTCTACCTTATCTAGATAGATCTGCAGAGATAATAATAATAATAATATAATAAAACAAGACATAGCAAGACGAAGTGACAAAAGAAAACAAAATGATGACTACAAAAGTAAAGAAATCAAGAAAAATATATAATAATAACAAAGAAAAACCTGTAATAGTTCAAGGTCTGTCTGTTGACCTCTAGGAGTGACCTATGGTCAAGTCTGACGGGGTTCCATACCCTGGCCCCAAAGTCTATCCTTGGCACTCCCTCAGGACCTCCATGTTCTGCTACCCCCACTGTTTTCCTGAATACCCTTCATGTTTTCCTCTGTGTGGTAGGGTCAGACCAGGTGCAATCCCCACACTGTGTCTCCAGTATTGTCCTTATAGGGCTATGGGTCAGCAAGGGACATCGTGTCTCATAGTGTAGCTGGTCATCTTTTCCTCTCTGTGCATTGGCTGTTCTGAATGTGGAGATTGTTCTCAAGGCTTAGTGGACCAGGATACACTCCACACTCTCTTCCTCACCCTTCATCTGCTCCTGTGTGCTCTAGTCAGACGTGTCCCTCTCCCCAAGGTGCAGCTTCAGTGCTGTCCTCTAACATAAATTCTTCTGGGGGGAGGGTCAACTGTCCACATGATTGGGATTGGGGCCAGGCTCTCAGACCCCTCCACTGGCTGCCTGCTCCATGCTCTCATGCTGTATTCACATCCTGGAACACCAGGTTTAAGTTTGGCCCCCTTTTCTCTGTGGAGATATAAACAGTACCCTCCCCTTGGGTGGACTAGTGCTCTGTTCCCCAACTGCACGTTGCTATCTTTCCACCCTACCCTCCTTTTTAGTTAGCTAGCATAGGTAGCCTTGTATTTGCTCTGACACCTGCCATGTTACCTGGACCTCATCCCAGGAATTTTTCTATACCATAACATTTCCCCTGTGTCCCTTTTGTCAATGCCATATTCTTAGAACCTTTCTTCCTCGAATGAAGGTTAGATTTACCACCCTGAATACACCAGATCTTGTCAAAAGGTTAGATTCAAAAGTTGTGTTTCTAAAAGTGCCTCTTTATATGATATGGAAAAATTTTTTCTTTTCCTTTGATTGTATGCACCCATTGGAATAAATGTGGATCTTGAGTAAGCCACATTTCTAGCACCTTCTCTTTTGGACAGTATTCCTCTCTGAAGTCAGTGTACATAGCTACCTCTCTTTTCTGTTGGAGACATGTTATCATATTATAGACCAGTGTTTCTCAACATGTGAGTCATGGCTCCTTGAGGGGTCAAACGATCCTTTTACAGGGGTCACCCTATTCATAACAGTAGCAAAATTGCAGTTATGAAGTAG
Organism: Nesogale talazaci; assembly: GCA_004026705.1. Taxonomy (NCBI): domain Eukaryota; kingdom Metazoa; phylum Chordata; class Mammalia; order Afrosoricida; family Tenrecidae; genus Nesogale; species Nesogale talazaci. Next base: position 250,164 of record PVJH01000823.1, on the reverse strand, counting down.
CAACAAAAATCGTTTTATGGTTGCAGGGTCACCACACCATGAGGTACTGTATTAAAGGGTTGCAGCATTAGGAAGGTTGAGAACCACTGCTTTAAATTTACCAAATTGAAAGTGTGAAAATGTTTCCTGATACGTCTCCCTAATCTCTCAGACAGAGAAGGTATTTGTCGGTCTTGTTGGAGAAACAATAACAGCTCATCCCTGTCACTTGTGTGATAGATATTTCGACACAAATTATTAAAATTTCCTCTCCCTTCTCTTTTTCGAGTTAAATACTTCTAGTTCTGTCTCTCCCTTACTTTGACTTCCTATCATCCAGACCCTTTCAGCATTTACATGTAGCAGTCACTGAACATCCTGAAGATATTGCCAGACAGGATTGTGATTATGACTTTTGGGGAAAAAATGTTAAACCTGTCCAAAGGAATATTTTCTGCTATTTTATAGACTAGAGGCAAAACGCAAAAGAAAATTATCACTAATTCTCAGCTGGTATTTTGTCTAAAACAAAACAAGAAAGATGGAGTTGTTTATGTCATACTCCTTGGCTTATGCTCTTCAAATATAGTAGTTATTCAAATTTATGTATTTGAGTGCATAGCACGAGAGATGCCAATAAACCATAAAGGATCAGAGGAAAGACAGATCACACTCACTTAAAGGAATTAGGCAAGTAGTAGCATTTGAGTTAGAGGGTAAGTAGGATACAGAATAAAAATTGAAAAGGAAGAGAAGTTCCAAGTGGAAGAATAGCATAATCAAAAGCTTACAGAAACCTAAGAGCTTTGTTTGCACAAGAGGAAACAGTTTTATTTTGTTCATTTCATTGGTGTGTTAAGGAACATTAGGTAATAAAGCTGGAAATGGGTCTTGGAGCTGGACCATTTAAGCAAAAGTAGAGTTTTCTTTAGGAAAGTCATTCTGGCAATCAATATACTATGAATTGGGGAGGGGAGAGTATGAAAGTGGGAACATCTGTTTTTAAACTGGTACAATTATGATAACCATGGCTCATGAATATACACTGAGAGCTTATCATGTGCCCAGAAGAGGACATAAGGTATACCACGGAAGTCTACAGTTCCAAGAGAATGGAAGATGAGTAAAAGTCTTGGGATGAAGAGGTTGATCAAGAGGTTGGTGGCCAACATATAAGGGGAAATATCAATTGAATGGGGGGAAGTTCATAGAAGGATCACATCCATGAAGCAAAGGAAAGGGACAGGGTGGCATATGGAGGATCAAGCAATAGTCTCGTGTTGGGTGATTTTTTTAAGACTCGAGACTTAGGCTTCTTTTTTGCTCCCCCCACCCCACCCCCATGGTCATAATACTAATGCAGAGAGACCATTTAAAGAGGCAAAGAATGGAAGTCCCACAAGAGCTGAGAAGGGATGACAAAGCAGGAGGTATTGGTCTCGACAAGCTTTGTATAAAGTTTTTTGAGATAAAGCAAAGAAGTAATAAGAGAGTCAAATTATGAAGAGATTGTTGAGGTAGAGAGGGAGTAGGCCTTGTCTGACATTCATTCTCTTAGTCCAATGGGAGCAGTCCAACCAGTCGATGGTTGTGATGGGAGCAGGAAGAGGTCTGGATTTTAAGAAGTGAAGAATATTTCACATGAAGAAATTACAAAGAGTTAAGAAATCAATTGCTAAGCAGGCAATAGTGCTGAACCAAGAAGGGTAAATAGCATAGATGTATAATGAACATCTGCAGGATGTTTAATGCAATGACAGCAGAATAGCTGATAAATTCTTCATTTGCCTTGATGATAATTTCCTATCTCAGATGTAGAAGGAATGGACCAGGAAGGTATAATGTGTTTTTAGTTCTGAACAACAAGAAGAAAAAAATGCTGGGAATACTGGGATTGCCTGATTATTTTACCCAAAAACCTACAGCATAATTAGACAGACTGTAGTAGTATTAGGTAAGTCCATTTCTGGACAGTTTCATGAGCTCCACAATATATGAATACAACAAGGCAGGAGGAGCACAGCCTGATGGTAAACAGAAAGAGTGCATAAATCTATTTTAAAGCTGACACAAAGACCTAAGAATAAATTCAAGAAGACATTGCTTAGTAGGAACATAAGTGAAAATGATTTAAGGTGATTGACAATCTATCCAAAGACATCAGTGATGTGATGTGGCCTGTGTGAACTTGGACTGAAGTACTAAAAATAAAATGTCCAGAACAAAGCATGACCATCATATTGGATGGGTTTTGTTTGTTAGGTCTAAGAGCATGTTACATATAACTTTTCTATTGTTTGGAAATTTTGCCACAGGCCTGAAAGATCATGAAAGAGTAGCAAATGCTCTCATATGCCAAAGGGGGCTTCTGTGTCACTAATGTGGAATATGCTGCTAAACTATACATCCAGTTTGATCACCATAGTCCATGGACCCCATCTAAGAGAAGGGTAGAAAATAAGAATAAATCTTGCTCCTTAAGCTGAGAGAGAAGGCTTCAAGAAAAACCCACAAGAGCTGCATTTGTGTCTTCAGGCTTTTGGGGTACAAAGGTACATGCCTTTGTACTCTCCTCAGAAGTCTAAGATGAACAATCTGAGTGGAGAGTTCTCTAAGACGTATAAAGCATAGGAGTCACAGAGCAGCCAATATTGGGTGGGAGCTGCCCCACCACTGCCTACAGAAAACACAGTGTGCTTTGGAATTTTCCCGTGGGATCAACTCAACAGGAAAATGCAGGCTCTACTACAATTTGGTCTCCAGATCTAATGAAGCGAAAGAGGAGAGGACAGCGGCTGTGCGGTCAGGATTTCCGTGAGGACAATTGGGACGCATTGTTTTAGTCCTGGTGAATTGAAATGTGTGAATTGAGTCTTCAGAAAAGGAGGTTACAAGCTCGTGAGGATGACTGGATCTTATCTGGTAGCCAAGATCCTACCTTGCTCTTGCTAGTTCTTCTCTTTTCTCCCCCAGTAGGTAATAAAACAAGAGACCTACTGAAATAACTGACCATGGGATCTACATAAAATAATCACCAGGGAAACCAGACACTGAGTGAGAGGCATAGAGCTGTATATAGAATCAAAGGACTGATAGGAAACTAAAATGATGAGGGACATGTACAGCACAAGAGGTAAAATGATGGGTGAAAGGTAATACAATGTTGTTCCTGGCCACAAAATGAAGAACTTTCTGTTGTTATCATTGGTAGGCCTAATTCTGACTATCACCATGATCAACTGTGCCAACCCAAATTCTGAGCAGACAGAAAGGCATGCTAGGACAAATATTGGTTGACATATCGTAATTTGGGATGAAGCAATTCTCAATCCTTACCTCTTAAATGTCTAGGTTGTGTAGACAAACATTAAATTGGTGACCACAGGAAAGTGGTCATGACAGTCGCAAGCCTTCACATTTTTTTTAGTGCAGTGATCACTTTTAGATAATGGCTCTCCAATTTGTTTTTAACATTCCAGCCAGAGGACTCTTTTTCAAACCACAAATGTGATCGTGTCACCAACTTGCTTAAACTCCTTGAATAGCTTCCCACTGCTCTTGTAATAAAGACCAAATTCTTAACAAGGAGCTGCTTGGTTGGACCCCTGAGGGGGGTGGGGGTGGAGTCTGGTCCATACTCACCATCTTTGTACGTGTTCTCAGAGTCTCCATGGCTGCCTGACCAACTGCCACTCCCCACCTTGACATTTGATTATCTTTCTCCATCCTTGTCCTTTAGATCTAAGCTCAAATACCCCTTTCTCGGGGGCAGTCTCCTCCTGTCTGCACCAACCCAGCACAAGTCCTTTATTATGGAACGCCATCCATTTGCTTTAAAGCACTGACGTCAGTTTGTAGTTATACATTCATCCGGGCCAGTCTTTGTATCCTACTGCCTGCCCCTGCCCCCCACCTCTTAGCTCCAGGAGAGTGAGCCTGACCCTTTTGTTCACCATCTTGTGCCGGAGCCCAACATTGTGCCAAGATCCTGGGAGGCCCTCAATGCCTTTTTGTTGTGTAAGTGACAAAAAAACTGCCCAAACTCTGCTTTCCTTCCGAGAGTTTGAATTCTGCCAAGGGAGGAAAGTGTTAAGCAGACTCATTCTTGTTACATTTTAGTTATATTTCCTCTGCTTCCACGCAGTGATTTATTTTAAAATGTGGAACCCTATGTGCTCTAATCTTTCTTCATATTATATAGAAATCAGTTCATCAAAATAACCCTCTAACTCTACCTGGTATTCTCATTTATTCCCCATTTTCTTCGGAATGAATTTCAGTAGTTTCTTGTAGGGTTCATCTTCTTTTGGGAACTGGTATAGAGAACATTTTATTTTAGGTTAATTCAGTAGAGATTTTATTTAAAGGCACCCTAAGTTACAGACATTGACAGGTAAATGTTTATGAAAAGATAATATATATAAACCCTATGCATGTGCATGTCTATCAACCCGTCTAAAAATATGTGTTTTCATGAGTTGAAATAGGAAAGCTTGGATTTGGGTGAGGAAAGCATTACAGTGTCAAAGTTTCCACCCTCGGATGTATTATCTCTTTACCCTCTCCAGTTAAATTCTGCAGAAGCTTGGAAATAAGCAGGCAGCCATGATTTCCTGATGACTGACTGAAGGACACCTACTTCCTTCCCCTCCTAATGAAATCCTCAAATAGTGAGTCACAATGCCTGAGGCACTGTTCTCCAAGACTCCATCACTGCTTCTTTCTAACCCAAATTTGGAAAGGAGCGCAAATCTAGATTCAACTCTTTAGATCTCTGCAAGGGCCTAGAGTGTACGTTTCCCCTCCAACTGCTCCTTCTTTTTCCCAGCCAACTTCTCAACTTCCTCACAGCAGAATTGACAAGCCCTGGACCAGAGAGGACAGTCTTAGTGACTACAATGGTCACATCATTAACTGATAAATCCTTACTCCTGATGATGTCAGGGCGGGAAATGTCTCCTTTGTAAAGCCACAGCACCAGACCCCAGTCATTTGCTGAGTCATAGTAGGACCCAAGTCAACTAATATAGAGGAACACCGTCAATCACTGTGATGTTCAACAGATGACAGACGCTATCCAAATCTGTTCATGTCCTTTAACAGAACCAATCTGATACTTCTGTCCTTTGGAAAAGACCTTTTCTTTAGGTAAATGGAGAGAGAAAATAGTTTATCACTCTCTTCTACAACACTCCATGGTTACTGTCATATTTTTTACCATCTTTTCACTGCCAGATTTCTTAAAGAATAGGTCTAAATACCCTACCTTGTTTCTTCACTGCCTATTTTTTCCCCTACACTGCTGGCTTCACTTCTCTACAAATAACTAAAAGTGTTCTCCCTAGACCTCTAGTAGCCTACATTTAAATATGATTTTCCTAATTGATCTCAGGAGCTGGCTGTTCTCATTCTTCCTGCTTCTCAGAAACTCTAAATTCAACTGACACTTCAAGGACAGAGCTTTAGGTTTTCTTCTCTCACCTGAGATTTGTTCCTGGCTCTTAACTTCCTGCTTCTAAATAATACCAATCCCAAGACTCGGACTAGGCCTGCTTGTGTCTGCTTTTCTCTTTTTTGCATCTGAATCTATCTTGCTATTCCATTTTTCATTCAGCAATCACCTTTGCGTGACTCCCTGAATGATTTTTTCTTCACGCTTTTTTTTTCAGAGCTAAAACCTTACAGCTTTACCATCTTGTTGGAAATCTCTACATAAATGGGTTTCTTCTGGTAGGTCCTAGTCACCATGTGTCTTTGTTGACCCTGCCCATCTCCCCTAATCCGCTCTCCTCCACTCTCAAACACTTGCAACTTCATGGTCCTCTTTGCCTCTTCCTTATTACACAATCTCAAAATCCAATTCACTGCTAGAGACTTCTTGGCATGCCCCCAGCCTGCCCTGCCTCCTAGTCCCACTGTTACCACACGAAAGCCCAGTTTCTTTCCATTTCATGTCTTATTTGAGGCAACAGATTTCTAGATGACGTCTTCATGATACCTTTGCCTTTCCAATCCAGCCTCCATTCTATCATTGACAGAATCATTCTTGAAATCAACTTGGTGGTTTGCTTTTTACAAGAACGTTTTCAAACTCTTTATCCAAGTAAGGCAACAAAACATATTGGGAGATTAATCAATAGATCCCACTGCCTTTCTGTTTTCCCTCACCCTATTTTATAAAGTAGTCCAACCTTTGCTTTAACTTCTTTTTCAGGGGGAGTTTATATTGACCTAGCCAAAAGAAGACGTTGCTTGCAAGGCACTTCTTTAAAGCCCGAGTTCCCTAGGGAGAGGTTGCTAAGTACCTTTGAAGGAGTCAGAGGGTGATTGCTTTGGATTCTTAAAAAGACTTAGAGAAAGGAGGCATGGTGTGTCCCCTTAGAAATGTCCCTAAAGAGTCTAGACTTCTGAATCAATGACTTTAGGGTCTATCAAGGAAGTGGGAACCAAATTAGTTTTCTTACCAAAAATCCATATGCCAGTGTGTCTCAAAATAGCAGGGAAACACAAAACTTCAAAGGGCAATTATGGGCTCAAGTAAATAAGTCTGGTTTGTGTCTTGTCTTTATCTGGAATATACATTAGAGACCTGACTTTCTTTCTTTGAGAACTAGATAAGCTTTCCAAATTTTGTTATGAACCTGAAATGATAGAACATTCTTCTGAGCAGCTTGGTAGAGTGAGTGCTCAAGATAGGATCTATTTTCAGCAAGGTCTATATCCTTATCTTAGCATTCCAGGCCCTCCAAAAGTCACGTCCTTTCATGCAGTCAAGATTCCTGGTGGAGTAGTGGCTACACATTTTGCTGAGACCCACCAGATCAATAGTTCAAAACTATCTGCCAAGTCTTTCTTCTCCCCTAAACAATTAATCTCAGAACTCAGAGGAGCGGTTCTATCCTGTCACAGAGGTTTGCTGTGAGTTGACATCAACTCGATGGCAGCGAGTTTCATGCATTCACTCAGCAAAAATATATTGTGTGGCTACTGTGTGTTTATTGTGCCATGTGGGCACAATATTTTACCCAAAAAGTACAATATTTTCCATTTTCAAGACATAGTGAGTGGAAGATATGGCCAATTCCCTTTTGACTCTTCCTTAACAAAGTCTTCCCATAACTGCCCTGAGTTAGGTGAAATCCTTATTTCAAAGGCACATTATACACATTTCTAATAGTTTTAGCTACCTCCAAGGAGAGATGGTTCTACATTTACTTGAATGAATATTTAATTGCCATTTGTTAAATGGTTATTCAAGTCTAACTTAATCTGTGAGGACCAGCCTGATTTCTGTAGGCCAGCAATATCTCTCTTTCACAAATGTGAAAAAAAATCTTATTTTCTGTGACACTCTTAAGGCATGAACTATGTAGAGTTTTACATTTTGTTATCTCGATTTCTCTAATTGTCCTGTTCCCCAATTGTTAGTCAATAATAAACTTAGATGAGTGGACTTTATATAGAAGTGTTCTGTGTCAATCAGGACTCAACCAGAGAGCCTCTCCTTTGCATAGTTCTGGCAGCAGAGGGGCAGGGTGGTCAGGAATAGGGGAGATCGGCAGTAGCATGCAGAGCTAGAAAGGGCGTGTATTTTCTGTGAGGGCATCTCTGGGGCCGTGCAGAAGACAGATGGAAAGACTAAATAGATGCGCTCCCTGATCAATCACACTTGTTGAATGAGCATGGTCCACAGCAAGTCAATGACAGTAAGGGCAAGTGCACATGTTCGTAATGTTAAGTGCACTGCCACTGTGCTCTCACTGTTCTCAATCGCCATGGAGTAAGTCATTTCCAACTCGTGGCCACCGCATGTGTCTTGAGGAGAATTGATCCGCAGGGTTTTCCAGACTTTGGCCTTTTGGAGAGAGTGCCGTTCCTGTCTTTGAGATGCCTCAGAAAGGGTTTGGCCTGCCAATCTTTCAACTTGTAGTCAAGCGCGGAGCTTTGGTGCTACTCAGTTAATTTGATTTCAAGCCACCAAGTCATTGCAGCAAATGTTTCTTGAGCTCTCACTGTGTGCCAGGAATTCTTCTATGCGCTTGGTCTACATCAGAGACTACAAAAAAGATTCCTCTTCTCTGGGGCTTCCCACCTGGTCAGAAAAGCTGATAGTAAACCATAAATAACATAAAAACTAGAAAGTGGAAAGTTTTGTATTAAAAAAAAAAAGTAGAGGAAAGGATGGATATTTGGTAGAAATTCACCTCTTGCTTCCAGGTCAGGCCTGGTCTTTGTCATTTCAGAAAAGAAGGCCAATCTCAGGTGGGTGATCAAAAATCAGATCCGGACTTTAATCGACTGTCATTTAATGGACTCAGAAAAGACCAGGAACACATTGGTGACCAAGCCGGAATGAGTGGTTGACTGTAAGTGCAATAATCAGGTAGGAGAATAAGCAGGAAATTATCAAGTCGGAAAGTAATGCCAACACATATTTTGTTGCCTGAAATATTAGACTTGGTTCTGGGTGTAGTTGACCGGTTGGTTCCAAAAATCATGCCAGTTTTCTCCTAGGAACTCTAGTTTGGGGATAACAAACACATGTCATATGTAACGCTTCATTCTGCTTGACCATAAAAAAGCAGGATATTTTAGTGTCATGCTCGTTAACCTGAGATATAGAGAAAATATGCTCACATTATTTAAAGTTCTGCATATTCTCATGGATAAGTTGAGTTTTTCAGCACATTTTTAATGTGTTTTTTTCTGGTAAAATTGGTGCTCTGGCTGATATTCGTGCTGGCTTATACTTGAATATATACTTTGTGTTTTACTCAATATTTAGGTTGTTATATTGCACATGGTGTCTTTGGATCCAATGATGTAGTTGAACAGAGCAAACTATATGAGCTTGGGATTGTCCACAAATATCATTTCACCTTTATTAGAAATGTTACAACTTCTCCATGTGTACAAGAAACTCTTAAAAGAAAAAGTTAGAATTATTTTTCTTATAAACAAGTTTGGAGTCAATCTCACCTCTGAATCATTTAACATGAATGACTTCTATATTTTGCAATGTGTTTTAAAATGCTTACTGCATTATTTGAAAGATAAATTTCTATCTTTATGGCGGTCATGCGCTTATGTTAATTTCATGATTGAAATGTAGGAGTGGAGTCTAGCCTGTTAATCTGGAGATAGCCATTGAGAAGGCAATGAGGCATGGCTTTCTCCTGATACTTCTGGGAAATCTGGTGATATTTCCCTGGTGGAGATGAGAGGCTAGCTCCCTGGTTTTCTCAATGTTCCATTGCTTTTGTATATAAACCCTATCCTTATATCCATATGGGTGTCTATTAAGTTGTTTCTCTAGTCTACCTGGACTAACAAAATCTTCAAAATATTTATGAAAACTGCTAATCAGTCTTCCATTTGAGGCACTCTCAATTGCCCTCATATCTTTGATAGATGTACCTTTTGAAAGTTCCCCCCATTTTTTCTCAAACTGTGTTCTGACTATGCAGTACCCAAACTTGTAGTCTCTGTTACACAGCCTCCCACACTGAAAAGAAAACCCACTGCTGATCAGTGTGAACTCATAGTGACCTTACAGGACAAAGAAGAACTATCCCCTTTGAGTTTTCAAACTTTTAAACCTTTTAAAGGCTGCAGAATGACTGCTGGTTTCAAACTTCTGACCTTATGATTGGCTGCTCAATGTGTAACCACTGTGGGTCCATATACAGTTTCCCTTGGAAGTCCCATAATATCTGATTCTCTTTCAAATATTTCATATCTTTTGTGTCTTATCCTGCAATGTAATGGTCTGGCTGCTTCTCATATTTAAAGTTAGTATAATAAATTAGTATCACTTAATTGCCAAAAATATAGTGGAACACCATATCTAAAAAACTAGACCTAGTGCAGTCTATTCTATGGAATTTTCTGAGTCAGTGCCCTAATTAAGCCCAAGAACAGGCATAAAATTCCAAGAAAAGACATTCGTTGTTGGGTTGTGTTAAAGCTAAAGAATTGCAGGTCGGGCACCACAAGATTAACTATGATTACATTGAATTTAATTTGATTTTTCTTATTCTAACAACAATAGTAACTACTTTTGAGATACTATTGTGTACCATATATAAGAACTTTTCTTACATTATCACCATTTGTGTTAGTCTGAGTAGACTAGTGAAGCAAAATTCAGACACTCACATGTGTATGAGAAAGAGTTTTATAAAGCAGGAGCAAGTGAAACGTCCCAGCCCTGTCCAGATTAAGTCCATAAGTCCATTATCAGCCCATATGTCTGATACTAATCTATTAATTTCTCTTCATAAATTCATTTTGAGACTCACACAATAAATGCAATGATGCTGAATGCAGGAGGATCACAGGCCAGTGCGTTGGAAGTTGTGTGGATCCAGTGGTGGTATAAGCATCTCATCTTTACCCAGCTCCTCCAGCTCAGGGCACTAGTGTAGTTCTATGTGTCTTGTCAGCCGGAATGTGTCCCAGGGAGTGAGCATATGTCCCGACATCCAGTGAGCTATTTATCCCTTTATTGCTTCCAAATGAGGTCATCAAGTTGTGACCTGATTGACAGGCTAAGCTCCACCCCTGCATTCTTCAATCTCAAGTTGACAAACGTAACTACCACACCATTACCATTCATCCCTATTATTACTCTCACGTAACAGCTGAGAAACTATAGAAAAAGAGATTTCATGTAACTTTCATAAAGTCACACAAATGATAAATGACGAGGTCAGGATTTGGGAACAGTGACCTGTTACCAAAGACATCTTTTCAAGCACCCCTTTCTACAGATTGTTATTGATAAGAGACAGGAGAGTCAGTCATTGAGAAGTTTGAGTACTAAAAGAATATACACTTGTGAAGATGAATAGGGAAAGAAATTCCATGAATGAATGTAACTGAAATACACTGCTATTGTTCCCATCAGGCAGGAAAAGACAGGAGAGAAAATAATTACACAAGAGCAAACACTGTACCAAAACCAGTCATAAGGCATATTCAATCTTCTTTTATTTATATCGGAACTCATGCTGGATGTCTCTCATTCAGATACACCCAGAAGGTCAGACACTGATCAATAGAAATACTTGTAAATCTTCGTAAATGTAATCTTTCTTCACAACGTGTCTTCATTTTTTTTAATTAGTTTAATTTAAACCTCAGTCCTGTGGATGTGGTTCATTCAAAACTCCCTTTGGGATTTCTCAAGACATTAGCTTATTATCTTCAACATACAATGCGTGTTTTCATTTTCCTTGTGCTTTCTGATCGTCCAAGACGTTTCCTTCTCTGAGTGATCTCTCTTAAATGAGGGCACTCTTCTTCCACTGCTGTCTGTTGCCCAGGCAGGGCTTCCCTTTAGGTACCAATTTCTGGTTTGGAGTTATCTGGAAATTGAATGGAACATTCCTGCTGGCCATCCCCTAAGCTGTGCTCTACTGGGATAGCTAGAAAAATACACACATAAGCCCAGGGAAGATATCTTTCTAACTTACCAAGAACATTCTCTTAGTGTTTCTGAATCCAAAGACAGCTCCTACTGCACATAGTAATTGAAACCCTCTTGGTGACATCATATGATAGTGCATGGTAGCTGGACCCCCAAAATAACCCTGCCATTTACTTTATATTTTAATTCAAAGTCTTCCTTAATTCACCCCATCCAATTAGCACTCCTCCCTGTATGCTGATAATATTACCATCATACAAGTATCTTGACTCTTTTGTTTTTCTGTGTGTGTATGTATACTCACAAGTGTGATTTGAAAAGCGCAAATCGTTAACACACTTAGATGCTAATACAGGTTAATGGTGTGATACTACCACAGGTGCCTCTGAAGAAAGTACAGAAAATAAACTTCTGAAGAATCTGTCACTGAAGATCCTATGGAGGACCGTTCCAGGTTGATCCTGTGGGGGTGCCATTTACCAGGGCGTCAGCTTCATGACACAGTTTGTGGTTTTATAAAAATGATATTGAGGGCTGGAATCATTCTTCTGCTCTGTTTCTATTTCTAGCTTTCTTATTACTCCTTCTGCTGAAGGGAGTTGCTCAGTGAAAAAGAAGTATATCCAGTTATGAAGCTGAATGGAATATTGCCCCAGAATGGACAAGTACCTACCTGGGTGGTTTCGTATCAGCCTTCAGGAGGCGTGTATCTCAAGGTCCTTCTAGCTTCAGAATGCTAACATCTTCCTTTCTCCTTTGCGGCTGGATCATCAAGAATGTGGATCTCATTAAAGAGTATAGAAAGTACCAGGATTGGAAGGTATGCAGCCAGGAAAAAAAAAAGATTATTGTTCCATGTTCCTAAGTGGACACTCAAACTCTTAATTGTTTGGCCTCAAACAAACCATAGGTCTTACAGCAAAGTTTTGTTTATTTTGATTTGCACAAAATGAAATTTTCCCAAGCAGGTTCATTTGGAATCTAGAAATATTTATTAGGTCTGTATGCTTTAGGATCAGAAAAATTAAATCCAAAGGAAAGTCATTTATTATGTAACAGAAAAAAGAACAACTCTAAAGACAAAAGTCAAGTGTATTTGAACAAATTACCCATTCCTGTTGGGCTCTGTATCCCTACATTTCATTAAGAATTTATCAATTTCTTAGAAAGAAAACCTACTGTACAGTGACTCCATATCAATATTTAATGTGATAGTGCCGAGAGCACTGCATTGACTTTCTTATTGTGAAGATGGGAAAGGAAATTAAGACTCTGCTCTATTTTCTAATGGTGGTACCCTCAGACAAATTACAATTTTGTTGTTGTTCTTTACATCCTAGGAGTGATAATGATCAGGGTCTTTGTGCTCATTGACATGTTCTTGCTAGTTTCATTTTGTCAGACTTAACTGCAGTGTTTAATGTTATCGATCAGTCCGGAAAGTACTAGCAAGTCCTACCACTCCCAGGGTATACGACTTGATTTTAACTTGTTGTGTGGAGTTGTTGTTGTTGTTTTTATAGTGGAATATTTGTCTTCTCTGTTGGATCCCTGAAATATCTTCCTTCATCACCCCAGGTCCCCTCAGCCCCCACATACTTTGAGGATGGCTCTCATGTGCTAATGCAAGTGACATATTAGTAAAAATCTAAAAGTGCTTTTGCTTTAAGTTTTACATATAGTACCTTTAGGAACCCTTCAGTGTATTCCTAACGATTGATTATCATTTTTTCTCTACTGCCTGTCCATCTACCATTTGGCATAAGATATGATGATTCTGCGGCTGCCAACACGTTGACTCTGATATACCATCAAGTTTACTTTATATAAAAGAAATGACATTCTGTAGAGAAAAAAAGACAAACAGGAAGGACAGATAGTACACAATATATAGATAGATAAATATATAGTTTAGGTCTGCAATCCCTGGATAAGACAAATAGTTATCTCTTTCAGCTGCCTATCAAAATGTTGGAAGTTCAAGTCCACCTAAAGGCATCTCAAAAGAAAGCCTTAGAATCTGCTTCTCTGAAAACCAGGCACTGACAACACTATGAAGCAGGGAAAGAAAAGGAGGGCTATTGTTGAAGCACTGTGCTTGGGTGCATGGTGATGTAAAACCTGGGGTTGAGCCCCGGTGGTGTAAATGGTTGAGTGTGGGACTGCGGCCAGTAGACTTGGCAGTTGAAATCCAGCGGTGCCTCTCGTGAGCAGCACTGGGTAGCTCCCACGACCACCAGAGGCAGTTATGTCCCCCCCAAACAAAACAAAACAAAACAAAAAAACAAAAACCTGTACTGATTAAAGTAAGTTTCCACAGCGAACTAATTCAATTTCAGTAAGTTATACACTTGTGAAAAGTTGAGTGGGCAAAAGTTTGTGAGACAGATATATACTTACAATAATCACCAGGAAAAAAAAAAGAAAAGTAATTGTTGAAGTTGCATCTTAAGTACAACCAAATACCTCCTGAGGTTTGGTTTATTGATTTTGAGGTGTACGGTCATGACTTTATAGGACATCCTACGTAGTTGGCCTAATGATGTGTTTAGTACTTCTGTTCTACCTCCTAGCTCATTGTGTAGTGCATGAAGCCTTAAAAGTCTGAAAGACACAATAATTGCACTATATCCATCTGGAGCAACAAAGGAGAAGAACCAAATATAGAAAGAGAAAATGTAATGTGCATCGAACTGTCTCCATGAGCAACTATCTTGTTTTCCCATGAGACCAGAAGAACTGGATGAGACCTACCTACCAATAATTAACATTTTGAATAAAAGTCCTATAACAGAATCATGATCAAAAGGATATATTTATTTATATGATGGGGCAGTATCCAAATTTATAGTCTCTGTTGCCCTGTCATATATAGGAAGAAAGTAGAGAATTATACGAGGGGGCTTCTAAAAATGCATAGAACTTTGCTGCAGATACATCCATCAATATAGTAGAGCATACAGGGGGAAAGTTTCTGAAACCTTCTTAGCCATAACCAAGCACCTTGCGGGAATGAGTTGCTATATCTTTAGGCTCAGAGCCATCATTTCAGAGACTATCAAGGTCAACATCATCCACAGAGGCAAAATTCTACATCCTATTTTGGTGAGTAATTACTGAGCAACCATATTTGCAACCAAATGATAATATTGGGCTGATCCCTGGTGGTGTTGTGGTTGTGCGCAGAACTGCAGCCCACTGGGATGGAGGTTCAATTCCAGCAGTGGCTCCACAGGAGCAAAGGCTAGGCCTCCTACTCCCACCACCAGAGGGCAGTGATGCCCTCCCCAAAACAAAACAAAACAAAAACAACAAAAAAGAAAATATTGTCCTCTCCCTGTGTGGAGCAAAGGAGAGTGAATAAAAGAAAAGGCACATAGAAACAATCAGTTCAAAGAACAAATGGACCCTGCAAACTCTCATCTCCATGACTCTGAAATCAGAAGAACTACATGGTGCTCAGCTATCACTGCTAACTACTCCAAAGTTAATCACAATAGGAGGCATTGGTAGGGTAAAAAAAAATTGAAATAAAACCTCAAAATCCTGAAAAAGACCAGGTTTTCTGATCTCATGGAGACTAAAGGAACATTAGAGACTATGACCCATAGATGTCTTTTATTTTTATTTTTTTGGTTTTTTTTGGGGGGGGGGCATCACTGCCCTCTGGTGGTGGGAGTAGGAGGTCCAGCCTTTGCTCCTGTGGAGCTCGAATTGAACCTCCATCCCAGTGGGCCACAGTCCCATGCGCAACCACTACGCCACCAGGGCTCAGCCCATAGATGTCTTTTAGACCTTGAGCTGAGCTCACGCCAGTGACTCAACTTTCAGTCAAACAGTAAACAGGTCTTTAAGTAGAGTGATACCATATAGGTATGCATTCCCTCCTCTCACCATACTTACTTAGTCTGTATGCTGAGAGAATAATCAGAGAAGCTGGCTTATATATACGAAGAAGAATTCAGCATCAGGATTAGAGAAAGGCTTATTAACAGCCTAAGATATGTAGATGACACACCCTGCTTGCTGAAAGTCCGGAAAACTTAATACACTTGATGGTGAAGATCAAGAACGGATTGCAGCATATGGATTACAGCTTGTGGTAAAGAAGACCCAAACCTTCACAACTATACCAGTAGATAATATGAGTTAAATGAAGAAAAGCTTGATTTGTCAAAAATTTTGTCTTGTTTGGATCCACAATCAATGCTCGTGGAAGCAGAAGAGAAGACATCAAAATTTTGCATGGCAAAAATGCAAGAATTGCATTGTATTATGCAAATCTGCAGCACAGACCTCTGTAGAATATTGAAAAGCTGGGAAGTCATTGTGAAGACTAAGGTGCTCTTGATCCAATCCCTGTTCTTTTCAGTTGTCTCATTTGCATGTGAAAGTAGGACATTGAATAAGGAAGATCAAATAAGAATGGGTGATTTGAATTGTACTAGAAAAGAATTTTGAAAGTACCCTGGACTGCTAAAAGGACAAAGGAATCTGTCTTGGAAAACTTACAGTCAGGGTGCTCCCAAGAGGCAAGGATGGCGAGACGTCATCTCACATTCTATAGACATGTTGTGAGGAGCGACCTGTCCCTGGGGAAGGACATCACACTTGGTAAACGAGAGAGGTAGCAGGGGGAAAATGAAAGGAAAGGCCCTCACAGAGATGGATGGCTACCGTGGCTGCAACAGTAGGCTTAAACATAGAACAACTGTGAGAATGGCACAGGGTGTCAGCCTATCGTTCACAGGTTGCTGTGTGTCAGGACCAACTCAATGACATGTAAGAACGGAACAGACACTCCCTAGAACAACTGGTTATATGAGATGGAAAGGGAAGCATTTGCCCAGGAACAAAGCTGAGAAGGCAGGAAGGGATAGAAGACAAGGATGAGTGGAAGGGGAAACACGGGGAGGAAGTGGGATGAGTGCTATTACATTGTGGGGTTTATAATTGATGCCATGAATCAAAATGCCTATGTGAATGGAAAGCACATTTGCATTGTGAAATTTTATTCAGATTACAATAAAATACTTTTCAAATAAAGTAAAAGTGCACCCTGGGCACTTTATCTATTCCTGCCGCTCTACCTCTTCCATTAGAGGTTTGCACAGGTGAGTGAACCTACACCATGGACTTCAGTGTGGTTAAAACCCCAGATCAGGAACGTGCCTTGGTGACAAACCAGTTAGACAGTAAGCACATTGGAGAATCCATCTCTGCGAACATAATCCAAGTCCATACTCTAGTAGTTACATTCAAGCCAAAAGTACCAGTTCTCTTTCTTGTAGTTTTCAACCCTGGCATTTCCTGTTGCTTTAAGACCACTAACTACATTTTGGATCATGAATTACCATTGCCTTCCAAATGAATCAGGACCAAAAAATTATCTCTTCATAGAAGGACAGCTCACCACAAAATGCATACATGATATCCCCCCCCTCATCTGTGGACAGACTCCTTTGCCCAGATTTTTGTGGTGAGTGGGTTTGAAGTAAATTGGCCAGCTGTCTAATGGGGAACACTCATTAGTCATCTACTTAGAAATCAGCTTCTGGGAGGAACGGTGGGGAGAGAAAGAAACTTCTGATGATACATTATCCATTGCTTTTAATTGCGTTATAATTAAACCTCTACTTTTTATATTTACATTTATAGGTAAGATAATTTGTTACATGTGTAGGGTTATTAAATATTTGAGGAAAAATTCCATTATCTTTAATTTCATTTTTCCATGAACTTTTTGAAGCTCCCTTCTAATACTAAGTAATCCTTGTGTTGTATATAGTAGCACTGGAGAGTCCATAAGAAATAAGACATATTTCAGGGATATCCAGATTCCTGTATTACAGTGGTTAAGTGCCTGCCTGCTAATCAGTAGGTCAACAGAATTCCCAGGCACAGAGTGGAAGAAACACGTGGCAATCTGCTTCCTTAAAGCTTATAATCTTAGAAAACACATGGGGCACTTCAACTCTACCCCACACTTGGTATTAGACAGAGTTGTCGAGAGAAACAAATCCAGAGACACTCATTGATCTGTAAGAAATAGCTTTATGGGGCTGAGCCCCGGTGGTGTAGTGGTTGTGCGCGGGACTGCGGTCCACTGGGACGGAGGTTCAATTCCAGCAGTGGGGCTGGGCCTCCTACTCCCACCGCCAGAGAGCAGTGATGCCCCGCCCCCCCCCCCCAAAAAAAAGAAATAACTTTATGTCAGGAAGTAATTATGTATCAAGAAGCTTTTCCAGCACAGTCCAACTCAAGTCCTTAAATCCAAGGCTGGCCCACAAGTCCCTCTGCAGACGCATGTAGCTATAAGCCTATAACGCAGAATGATGAACCGGGAAGCAGGATCACGGGCTGGGGAGTGCAAGGTAGCATGGATCCAAGTTAGTGGAAACATAGCGGTGTGCTGACAGCTCTGGGGGTCTGGTAGACTACATGGGACCACCCCTTGAGGCAGTCACAGAGTCTTAGAAGGCAAGGTGAAAAAGAGAGACCATCACTGTTCGCCTTGCTCTTACACAAAAGGCTTAAAACATTAAGGAGGTGTCACCAGGCTGTGACTTGATTGACAGGTTTGACTCCGCCTATAGCCAGGAGTGCTCGGTTGGCATAATCTCTAACTGCCACAGTCACCATGAATCAGAATTGACGCAAGGACAGTGGGTCTGGGTTTTTACCGAAAACATCTGTTCATTTTTTCTTCTTTTGGCAGCATTGCAATACTTTGAAGGCTCTCAATTTACATAATATGTGGTGCAGCCTCCAGGCTCAGAGTTGGGGGTGGGTGTATGGAAGCAAGGTTGGTCAATCAGATCATCCATCTCCCTTGGTTTCCTTAGGAATGACATACAAGTCAGTGAAAGGCAATGATACTCAGTTCCAGGACTTTGAAGGGACTCTTGGGGAAATATTACAATAGCTATCTTGTCTTCTGAGTGGAGAAGCTGCTAAGCATGAGGATGGTAAAGCTGATTGGTGAAAAGAAAGTATGCTACAGAAAGTACAGTAAGAGAACTTATAAAATGTCTCTTTGCTTAATCTCATTTAAATCGAAATTCTGTCATTTGAACTGAAGCAGACCTAAATAATACATGGATTTTTCTCACCAGGTAGGTCAAGAAAATGCTGTATATGCTGTGCCTTAGCATTTCAGCAAGCATCTGACAGTGTTTCTCATGAAATCCATGTGGATAACATGGAAAAATATGGAGTGAATGCCAGCACAGCCAGGTGACTTCATCAATAATTGAAGAATCGTGTCCAAAGAATGCTAATTCCATGTCAATCCGAAGGAAATTTGATAGTGGTGAGCCTCGGGGTTCTTTCCTAGCCCTGTCCTTTTTGACATATTTATCAAAGATTTGGATGAACATACTGATGGCATTCCTATCAAATTTAACAGATGACAAGATGATTGGAATACCCGGTAGTATGTTGGATAACAGAGACTAGTTTCTAAAACTCTTCCTAGGCTAGAGCATCTAGGAAATCGAACAGCATGGGATTTCAAGAAGCAAATATAGATTATTTGAATTTGAGCCATAAATTAATTCCATAAATGGTAACCATGGGAGTTTAGTTAAGTGCAATTTCAAAATGGGTCAACAAAGTAATACCGCTGCCCAAATAAGTAAATAATGCTTTGTTTAGGTTGCATAAATAGAACATAATGGCTACAGGGGCAGATGTCATATTGAACAAGTTTTGGCTAGTGGGTTGGGCAAAGGACATGAAGCCACTAAAGTGCTAAAATGTTTTGACCTTGCTGCCTAATGTGCTCCTCTCAGTCTGTCTAGTCATATAAACAGAAAGGATAAAGCTACCAAATGGAATGTTCACAGAACTCTCTCTGCGCCCACCTTTTTATGTATTTCATTTCCCTTTCTCTGAAGAGGAAGGTCTATTTCTCTTGGGGAGAGAAGCTGTGTTGCATGGTAAAGGATAGAGAAAGGAGGAAAGAACAGAAAAGAGACAGGAAAAAACAATGGAAGAGTTTAAAGACAGGGAGCGTTCTGGAACACTTTAAAGGTATGGGAGGGAAGAAAAGAAAAAGGAATCAGATATGGATTCCATTTGGCCATAACTACCTGGTGTTAGAAACAATAAAGCCCCTAGATTTATAAGTGGCATGCAGGTTGCAAATTTCTCATGTCGTTACTTTTCAGGTCAGGTCTGTTCTCCCTCACGCTTGTCCACTCGAATTCACACAAAACCTTAGCCAAAGAAGCTCCCATATTCCTTAGAAAGAGAAGATGATCGTGGGTTCCCAGTATGATTGCGTGTGCAACTAGACGAAGCTAACTTCTTAGGGTGCGATTCATAAGCATAGTACTGGAGGCTTTCACGAAGACAACCAGATAAGAAATTAAAATAAGAAGAAAATCAGAAATTAAAATTCAGAAAGAAGACAAAATTGCTATTTTCCTGTGTAATAATTGCTTGCAGATTATGTGATTAAATGCAAATAGATACAAGAAAAGCAGCAAGTTTTTAACAGTGGCATGTGTTTTCAAGGTCAGCAAGGTTGAGATAAAAAAGAGAAATGACATTCTTCTATATCATCAATAGCCAAGCAGAAAATATAAAATATTTATAATACAAAAGTCACTCCATACAGCAAACTTTTTTCAGATTTTACTAAAACATGGTTGAAATTTTGTATAAATGCCAAGTTAAATAGATTAGATCAGTTTTGCAAATAAAAGATATAAATATCTAAACGTGATTTACAAATTCATTGTGATTTCTTTTCAAAAATCATTTAAATTTTTATTTTATTTAAAGGGAATACTTATTAAGTCTTAAACAGGACAAGGACCAGAGACAGATCATCAGGGGGAAGGAGCATGTGAACTCAAGGTCCTAGTAGTGTCCAAGGGTTTACTAAGATACAAAGCTAAGATACAAAAAGGACAGAGACCAAGTCTCATACCACTTCATAATGCCCTGCTCTTCGTAATAATTACATGTGTGCACAAGAGGCTACCTTGTTCAGGATGTGCATTTTCAGGCTTGTGGGATAAAAAAGACCAACCACTGCAAGTATTCACAATGACTTTCCTAATTGGCCCTGAAATTCTAGAATGTGATTGCTTCACTCCTGGACTATGACATTCAGTGGGGAATGGAAATTTTTTCAAAGAACTGACTGTAGGAAAATGATCTTTCCTTCTTTGAGAATCTGAAAGTCTAGACCAAAAGAAGAAGCTTCTCCACTCGCAGTCATGGTGCCCAACGGTAAGAGTACAGTAATGGCTAATTCCAAAGACAGAAGAAACAAAGTACTTTTTTTTTGGGGGGGGGCATCACTGCCCTCAGGTGGTGGGAGTAGGAGGCCCAGCCTTTGCTCCATGGAGCTGGCATCGAACCTCCATCCCAGTGGGCCACAGTCCCATGCACAACCACTATGCCACAGGGGCTCAGCCCCAAAACAAAGAAAAGCACTTTAAGATGAAAACAAACATCTTACCAGACAATCCCAGAAAACTTCTAAATTTAATTCAATTAACAATGAATAAAGTTATCCATGCAGGAGTGTATTCAACAGAACAGTGCTCTTTTTTATTTTATTTGTGCTTTTTGGTCTGAGGTATCAGTTTTAAATGGACATTGTACCAATCTCATGAAAATAGCTAAAAATGTTTGTAAAAATCATAAGGAAAAAACACGTGAAGCCAAACAGAAAAGAAGTACAGAAGGGGATGGAGTGTAGATGTTTCCCCTGTGTCAAGCACTGTTAGTTAATTGTATTCCTTAGACCAAATCCTTGCATTAGAATTATCAAAGACTACCTATCAGGTATATTATTCCTACACTTCTGACTTTTTCAAATTCAAAATGTATTTTGGAAACTTACCTTTATTTTGCCTTTAAGCCAATAATTCTCTTTTTTCTCCATTTTGATCAATTCTCTGCAGTTATTTGAGAATATTCTTGAAATATCTATTTCAGTATTAGATCTTAAAGAGAATTATTGTGCTTAGATTCTTGTTAACTAAAAGTTTGCAGTGTGAGACCTAGATTCAAACCTGTATGAAAACTTTGAGATAATGTTTTTCTATGCCAAGCCACATTGTGAAATGGTTATTTTATCCTTAATTATGAGCTCTTAATGAAGTGACTTTCCCTGGGTTTTCAGCATCTGTGGGGAGACGCCTTAACAAGATTGATCTAAAATCAGACTGTGAAGAAATAGCTGGACTATTTGTCCTATGTTAGGACACTTTGATATAATGAGGTTGCTAATAATTATTCCCCCCAACACTAATTATTCCCAAACTGCCTCTACAAATAGAAGACTCAGAAATTAATGTTAAGCCTAGTTTATTTGAGAGCCTTATTATATTACAACACACACACTACCTAGCTCGTTAATGTGTAGGCAATACAACAATAAATGATATTCCTAGTACATGATATTGACTACCCTTTCACAAGAAGACAGAGGAAAAATATGGAAAACCAGTATTTATTTTGCTGCACTAAAAAGAAAAAGAAAAACATTGCCAAGTCATAGTTACTCTATGTAACAGGGGTAGAATGAACTGTCCTATAGGTTTTTCAAGGTTGCAATCTTTACAGGAGACCACCACCTCATTCTTCTAAAGAGCAGCAGGTAGGTTGCAGACATTCACCTTTTGGTTAGGCAAGCACTTGACCGCCACACTTTCAGGGATCCTTTCCCAGAAATAGTGAATTAAATTAGGCTACCCAGGCCTGTTGGCTTCACAGTGTATAACTTGAATCTACCTTGTATTTGCCCCCAACTAATAAGGCCTGAATTCATTCTTCAGAGGTGTGCCTCGCCCCTAGAGTTCTAGTCCATTCCCAGTAGGGCCCATGATTGTTACCTTATCACCATGGTGACATCGAGCTCTCCCTCCAGAGGTCTGTGCAGGTGAGTCAATGTATGGAGCTCATTAGCAGAGTCAGAGGAGAGAGTGATGGGTAGGGGAGTAGCTGGAAATCATGGGAGATAGGTAAAAGATAGTTATTAGGACTATTTTCTGGGAATTCTTTAGAGGATGGGCAATTAAGTAAAATCAGAGAAGAATGAGGTTGAAAATAATTGGACATGAGGTCAGCGAGTTTGGTATGAAGAAAGGACTCTCTAGTGGGGAACGAAGTCTTGAGAGATCAGATGGTCATTTCTCCAAATTTATTGGGAGTTACTTTTTCAAAAAGTCACATGTGAAAAATTTCTCAGTCAATTGATATCATCTTTTGGCCTGGCAGGCCTTAAGAAGTCCTTTAGCTTTGTGTTTCCTTACATAGGTTCCCAGGACTCTCTCTGTCTTGAAAATCAATTTCTTGTCATTCTTTACAGAGCTCATCATTGTCCCAATACTATTGGTAACATTTTTGAAGAATTATAATCATGTAAAGTGACTGATCCATTATCTTTCACTCATAATGCACCAATAATCTCTCAAAGTAGATAATTGTACCATTATTTGCAACATGGTCTCTGACTATAGCAGGTGCAGTTAGAAAAGAGGACAGTGTAGTGTGATAGGAAAAGATCTTCTCAGGAAATAACTTTTTTTTTAATTGCCTAGCTCTTCATAAACATTGCCACCTGCAGATAATCAGAAAATATACCTAATAGCATATACTTTGTTTTATTTCTTTTCTGGTACTTGAATTATTTCTTCTGTGAGGAAAATGTATATATTCAAGAATTTTTTTCATTACACAACCAAGCTATGCACAATGCATTAACATTTAAAGTGAGATTGCATACACTTTTGTGTGCATGTTAGCCTACAACAAATAGGTCAATAAAATCACTGTGTGTAGTCTTTTTTAGAACTTCAATAGGAATACCAAGAAGTTATTTTTAAGACACATAATATTTTTCTCACTAAAAATCAAGGAGGGGGAGTTATATGAAAAAATATAAAAATATAAAATATAAAATATAATTATAACGCTAAAGAGGTTTCTCTCTATTTCTGCCATGATAAGCAGCATTGGCTCAAGACTCAGTAAGACTTAAGTGGTGCTAAGAATTCTAAATTCTAAATACATTCAAATAAAAAATAAAAACCCTTACTTTCTCTTTTTCATAGACAGTACCATATGTGGGGAGGTTTCACATGTGAGTGCTAACGTTCGGTGTGTAGGTTTTAGGAAAACCTGAATGATGTCTCTGCTGTTGCTCTTGATAGGTGATATCAAATTGACTTGCCCTCATGCACACTGTATGCACAATAAAGCAAAAGCATGCTGGGGCCTGCAGCTTCCTCACCATTGTCACCTTTAAGCCCATTGTTGCAGCCACTTCCTCTTCTGTTTGCTGACCTTCTACTTAACCAAGCAGGATGCTCTTTCTCGGGGGCCAGTCCCTCCTGATAATATGACAAAGATCAAGTGAGATCAAGCCTTCCCATCCGCCTTTCTAAGGAGCTTCTGACTGTACTTCTTTCCAGGCAGATTTGCTTGTTCTTCTGGCAGTCTGTGGTACTTTCCATATGCTTTGCTAATGGCACACACCGAGTGCATCAGTTCTTGCTCAGTCTTCCAGCTGTCGCATGCAGAGGAAGCAGTTGAAAAGATCATGGTTTGGCTCAGATGCACTTTAGAGCTTAGCGTGACATCTTTGTTCCCTAAGACTTTAAAGACATCTTTTGCAACTGATTTGGTCAGTGTAATGTATTGTTTGGTTTCTTGATTGCTGCTTCCATGAGCATGGGATTGTAGATCTGAGTAAAATGAAACCTTTCACAACTTCAGTCTCTCCTTCCTTTATCATGAACTTTCAATTGTGTGGATTTTTGTTTTCTTTATATTGAGTTGGAATCCATTCTGGGAACTGAAGTATTTGATTTTCAACCGCAAATGCTTCAAGTCCCTCATCACTTTGGCAAGGCAGCTTGTACCTTCTGCATACATCAGGCAGTTAGTACATCTTCATCCAATCCTAATGTTGTGTTCTTCTTGTGGCAGTACAGCTTCTTGACTTATTTACTCAAAATATAATTAGATTGAATAAGTAGGGTCAGGGATCCAATGCAGAGACCATGTAGTGATTTCTTTTCTCTTCTACTGATTGCCTCTTGGTCTACACACCCATTTTTCAGAAGGACAGTTAAGTGATCTAAAATTCTTTACAATTCTATCTATAGTTTGTTATGATATACATAGTCCAGTGCCTCTGTACAGTCAATGATACACTGGTTTTATTTTTTTTGGGGGGGGTCATCACTGCTGTCCGTCAAGATCCATCTACTGTCAGTAATCGTGTCCTTCAGGACATGTCTTCTTCTGAATCAAGTTTAAGTTCCTAGCAGTTTCCTGTCTTCTCAAGCACCCTTTGAAATTTTCAGCTCTTTCATTTCTTCCATACACATTAGCCATTAGCGATTAGCCATTCTATATTAAAGAGCAAATTTCAGAGTTTTATTTGACATCCATGTTGATACTTTCCCTTTAAAAATCATTTTAAAGATCTTTTGTTTTCTTCATGTGTAATGTTCTTGATAATAATCTATAGGACTCACCAGGGCTGCTGTCATTAGTTTCAATGCATCACTTCTTTTCTTGCGATGATCTTCAAATTCAGATCAGCTATACTTAAGGCTTTATCACATACTTAGTCACCATAGAACCCTATAGACAGGATACAATTGCCCCTGTGAGTTTTTGAGACTCTTCTTGTTTATGGGAGTAGAAACCTCATCTTTCTTCCCTGGGTTGGCTAATGGTTTCAAACTGCTCATCTGGCAGATTACAACCCGACAACCATTATGCCACTGGGCTTCTCTTGGCTTTCGTAGACTTATTCTAATTTTATTCAATTTTAACTTGAACTTAGAGGAGTCATGAAGGTCTGTTCTGCTCTTGGCCCTAGACCTTATTTTGGCTGCTGAGACTGAGCTTCTCTATTGTCTCTTCCTATAGATGTAGTCAATGTGATTTCTCTGCAGTCTACCTGGCGAAGATCACAGGTATGATCACCAATTAAAAAAAGAATAGCTGGTTTTGTAAAATTCAACTTTGTGAACTCCAGCTTTGTTTCAATCACCAAGGTCCTATTTTACAATAAGTGAGCCATCTTTGTTTCCAACTTTTGCATTTAAATTACCAAAATTATTAATAAATACTAATTGCATGTTGGATAAATTTTAGATCAGAGATGTTAATAGAATTCTTTAATTTCTTCATCCCTACCTTATTATTTAGTATAATAGTTTTATTAAGTGATTTAAATAACAGTTTTTTGGGGGCAATCACTGCCCTCTGGTGGATTTAACCTCCAACCCAGTGCACCGCAGTCCCATGCACAACCACTACACCCTTATAGGCATATAAATATTATGCTATCACAAGGGACATTGTACTTCAAGATAAGTCCTGAAATGTTCTGTTTCTGATGATGACTGAGACCCCATTCTTCTTGATGTTTTCATTCCCGGCATAGTAAACCACGTGATTATCTGACTCAAAGTATCTAATACTAGTCCCCTCAGCTCACTAATGCCTACAATATTGTTCTTTATGTGTTTCACAGTATAGTTGATGACTTCTTATTTTTCTGGAACCATACATTCATCCTTCCAATTATTAATGGAGTTAATATTTCTTCTCATTTGGGGTCATGCCTCATCAGCAAGTGAAGGCTCCCCAAACTTTCCTCCATCCACATCATTAAAGTCAAGCTACTTTAAGGAGGAAGTTCTTTCCTGGCCATATCTTTGCAGAAATGCTTTCCAATCTGAGAGGATTACCTTCCAGCATCATGGATGCTTCCTTGCTATTCATGCAGTTTTAGTGGCTGATCTCTCATAGGAGACAGCCTATTCCTTTATCTGAACTCTCCAGTGAATGCTACTCACCATGAAAGACCATGCTGGTTATTTGAAATGCCAGTGGCATTGCTCTCAACATCAAAGTCACATGCAGGCTGTAACCGTTTGCAACAAACTGAACGTTATTGGTGGAGTATTGTGTGCAGGTGAGGTTTAGAGGAAGATTAGAAAATTTCTCCTCACCAAAGGTAAACGAGAAACTCTTTTCTTAATCTTTGTATTTGCAAAGACTATCAATCGAAGTAATTGCAATGCCACCACAGTTAGTATTTTTTTCTTTTGGCTTGATATAGTGCCTGATAACTCAAACCCTAACCATTCTTTGTTTGTTCCTATGATAGGTGAACTTTTTTTCAAGTCTATTCCCTCTTTCCATTTGGTATATAGCTGGTTTGCTTCAATAGCATTCCTATCAGAAAACATTTCAGTGCATTTTTGATCCAATGTACGTAGTGTTATCTGGCAAAACCTTTTTATTATTATAGTCTTAAACTGCGATTGTTACATTTCTACTTGACTAGACCATGATTTTGAATGATTTGGCAAATATTAGGAATTGTCCTCTATTTGGGAATCTAATTTGAGTAGCTCATCAGATGAAAAGGGGGGGGGTTTATTTGGGGGAAGGGCGGAGAGGGGTGGAGATGCATCTAAAATATGTGGATATTTGACTTATCATCCTCTGATTTTAGGTTATTTGGAAGTAAGCCAGCAGCTTTCTAAAGGTGTTGGGATTCACCAGGCATGCCAATTGAAGTTGGTGAGCCCTTGCAATTATATTAAGGAGGAGAAACTTCCAGCCTGATGCCTAATCCATGTATTTTGGTACTTGGCAGGCTCCATGGCCATGTGAGCTATTTCCTTGAAATATATATCTCTTTATATATATTCTCCACAGGAAAGACCAGTCCCAGGAGAAGACTATAATGCTCATTAAAGTGGAGGGGCAATAAAAAAGAGGAAGGCTTATCAGGATAGACTGGCACAATGACTGCAATAATGGGCTCAAGCATAAGATAAATTGTGAGGATTGTACAGGTCTAGCAGTGTTTTGTTCTATTACACACAGGGTCACTATTGACAGGAGCAGACTTAATGGCACATTAACAACAATAACAACATATACATTACTGGTTATACTCTTCTAAAGAACTCTAACGTATGCAAGTATGAATGTAGAGCTTAATGTATTTTCACACAGTAAATGTATCAAAATAGCTATCCCACTGATCAAGAAATAAAACATTGCCAGAAACTCAAAGACGTGCTATCCCATTCCTTTTTTTTCTTTTTAAACTCTTTTAACTGGGTGCTCATACAACTCATCACAATCCATCCTTTATCTGTCAAGCACATATGTACATTTGTTGGCCTCGTCATTCTCAAAACATTTGTTGCTATTCAAGCCTTTGGTATCAGCTTCTCATTTTCCCCCTCCTTTCCCACTGCCCCCTCTCTCATGAACCCTTGATAATTTATAAATCATTATTATTTTGTTGCATCTTACACTGTTGATGTCTCCCTTCATCCACTTCCCCCTTGTCCATACCCCAGGGAGGAGGTTATGCATAGATCTTTATAATTGGTTCTTCCTTTCTACCCCACCTTCCCTCCACCCTCCCGGTCCTGAAGGCATCATCTGTTTTGGATTCCCCATGTTTATGGTTCCTATCTGTGCCAGTACACATCCTCTGGTCTAGTCGGATTTGTACTGTAGAGTTGGGATCATGATAGTGGGGTGGGGGTGGGGCAGGGAGGAAACATTTAAGAACTAGAGGAAAGTTGTGTGTTTCATCATTGTTACACTGTACCCTGACTGTCTTGTCTCCTCCCGTGACTCTTCTGTAAGGAGATGTCCTGTGACTGTACTACCTCTTATTTACAATGATATAATTTTTACTTCTTTGGTGCCGGATACTGTATCCCTTCGACACCATTTGGTAACACAGACTGATATGCTTCTTGCATGTGAGCTTGGTTGCTTCTGAGCTATATGACTGCTTG
This sequence comes from Nesogale talazaci, assembly GCA_004026705.1. Taxonomy (NCBI): domain Eukaryota; kingdom Metazoa; phylum Chordata; class Mammalia; order Afrosoricida; family Tenrecidae; genus Nesogale; species Nesogale talazaci. The sequence goes on along the minus strand of PVJH01000823.1, from coordinate 221,934 downwards.
TTTACCTTTAAGCCTTTAAGACCCCAGACACCATATCTTTTGATAGCCGGGCACCATCAGCTATCTTCACCAGTTTTGCTTATGCACCCATTTGTCTTCAGCAATCATGTTGGGAAGGTGAGCATCATGTCATACCAATTTAATAGAACAAAGTGTTCTTGCATTGAGGAAGTACTTGAGTGGAGGCCCAATGTCCTTCTGCTGCCTTAATACTGAACCTATCAATATATGCACATAGATATATTCCCCTTAATCATATAAAAGTATATTTACCTATGTATATGCTTGTATTTAGATCTCTTTAAATGCCCTTTGTTTCCTAGTTCTTTGTCTATTTCTTTTACTTTCCTCTTGTCCCTCTATCATGCTCAGCCTTCACTTGGGTTTCAGTAATTTCTCTCAGTTACATTATCCTTGATGACTCCCTAACATGTCTCTTACATCCTATCTGCCTCCAATTTCGCTATACCTCCGTTTATCCTTACAAAAGTTATCAGAGTTTTGAACTCAATAAAAATAGAAGCATATAGTATGTACACTTTGCCTGACTTCTCTTTCTCAACGCTGTTGGTGAGAGACATCACTTCTGTTACATGTGGTTGCAGTTCATTCATTTTCATTGCTCTATAGAATTCCATTGTGTAAATATACCAAGACTTAATTTATTCATTATACAAGAGAGACTTGATTTGTTTCCAGTTTGGGAATATCAGTATCTAGAAACATGTCCATGTTGATGGATTTATTATACATTTTTATTTCAAATATACCTCGGGGTGAGATGTGGTTCCTAAGTCGTCTTAATATGCAGCCATGGTTGCACAGGAGAGATACTTGAAGGGAAATGGGAAAAGTCAAAATCAGAACCCTGGGGGAATATTGGTCTTAATTTAAGAAAGAGAAGAATAAATATCATTATAAACAATCATAGAATCACACAAATAAGAGAAAAAGCAATAAAAAATAAGAACTATGAAAACTAGTGTGCTTTTTCCTGTGTTTGTTCATTGTTCTATGCAATGTAATCTATGGCTTGTTGCTGTGTGACAAAGAGCCAATTTTGTTAGCTAGCAACCCTATCAGGCAGCATACAACTTCCCCAGAGGGTCTTCTAGGAATAATCTTTATGGGAGCAGACCTCTCAGTCCTTCCTTTCACAGAGAAGTTAGTGCATTTGAACACCAACCTTTCAGTCAGCAGCCCAGAACTTAACTATCATACCAACAAGGCGCCTTCAATTTATGTAAGCATTTGTGTAACTACCACCACAACATCCAAACCCCAAAGCTGATGGGCATCAACTCCATTCGGACGCATGGCAACCCTTTAGTGCAGGCTTGAACAACCCTTACAGGTTCCCGAGGCTGAAGGCCTGTCTTGCTCTCTCTCAGAGTGGCGGGTGGTTTGGAACTGCTGATTTTCTGGTTAGCAGCTCAAAGGTTAACTAGTACACCCCCAGAACTCCATTGAAGACATGACACAAAATGATTTCAACAATCTAAAGGGATTTTTCTATCAAACTCGTCTCCTTTGTGCCTTGACGACGATGAATCTCTTCTCCATCCTAGTCGTTTTTGTCAGTTTGAGAATATCATTTAAATGAAATCATAGCATTTGGAGGCTGGCTTTTTTTCGCTTAACGTAATGCCCTTGACATCCATCCAAATTGTTGCATGTTGTAATATGTTTTTAAAACCATAAAATGTAAAGGAGATCCAAATTGAGTCCTAAAATTTAGATGACACTTCTTTTCTCTGTAATATACCGAGTCAGATCTTTAAAGAGTTATCTGGAGTTTATTCATTGCAGTTAATGATTAAAAGTACATTGCAGAATTAGGGGAAATTAATATGTACATTGCTGAATAACTATTAATGAAGGTTTCAGGTGTCCATTGGAAAGAAATATATTGGGTATCTTTTAAATTATGCTCTGCAACTTGATACATACACTCAATATAAAAATTCACAAAGTGAATGCAATTTGCTATGCCAGAAAGTACCAAGGGCCAATAAGTATTTTATTGACTGTTATATTTGGGAGAAATACAACTCTGCTGGGATTAATTTGGGAGTTTATTTAATCTGAAGAAAGTTTTCTTGATTTTGCTCTTCCTTAGAATTTTTCTTGTCTACCATAACCTCTTATTATTGTCACCTCTCTGCAAAATGCTATTATGGTTCCCACATTCAAATGTATCTTCAATTGTATCCATATTTTTTAGCTACTGACAGCTATCAGTCTTGTGACAGGTAGTATTTATGGTAATATACTCACAGATTGTTTGAAAGAAAAGAAAAGTGAGTGATTTATGTCTTGGGTTTAAGAGGTTAAATTTGATTTTATTGTAACAAGACACTTTGAGACAGACTTAGTTTTGCTGCTGGGCGCCTACTGGAGTTATTATGCCATATTGAGCAAAAGCTTTTATCCACGTTTAGCCAAAAGACTTATTCATTCTTAAAAAGAAAGATTTCTATCATAATACAAAGAATTCTGAGTCGATTTCTGGGAGAGGCTTTATTCTGCTAATGCCTTGCCTATGTAATACAAATATATGGAAAATTTCCCAAAATACATCTTCCCCACAAGGGTCCCTTTCTTCCCACCTTATCCTTCTTGATTTAGTAGCACCATCTTCAGTTATGTTTTCCAAACATAGTTGTGCTTAGCGTTGTGTATGCTTCCTCTCAGTTACTTTGACCCTGGGTTTCCCACTTGTAGTTCAATTAGAAATGTCCCTTCACGTAGAAATGCATAATTTTTTTCATATAAGCAAAGAGGGAACACATTGAAAAATATACATACTAACATTTTTTTTTTGCAAAAGTTCTTACACATCAGTAAGATTAAAGACCCAAGTTGAACTATGGAAAGGTATCACGAGTGGGTAATTTATGAAAGAAGAAAATAAAATAGCCAACAAACCTATGAGGAATTGCTTCACAATGTTGGAAATATGTAAACCCAAACATAAAAATTAAGAAGCTACATTTCCATTCTGTTTTGATAGTCAACAATTTTGTAATACTGAAAATTTCTTGTTTAAGCTAGGATCCAGTGATACAGGCACTTCCTTCAGTGCTTGATGAAAATGATAATTTAAATACAAGTTTTAAAGTCCACAAGGTCAAAATGACTTTAAATATGCAAATAGTTAACATTATCATTGTGTTTTATATTTTAATGTATCATGTCCACAAGAGAGCTGAGATTGCAAGGCAAGCCTTGGGAGGTTTTCCTAAGGGTCATATTACTCTAAAGGAAGAACTTATAAATTGTTTCACCTTTGACAGAGCTGAAGAGAAAGAGGTGGCTGCCTCAACACTGGGTGTGATGACAACAACGAAAATTATAACAAATCCCTCAGCCCAAGTATGGGCTGTTGTGGCCATTTAGAATCCTGGGAGCTGCAGACACAGAGGAGTCCCCACTCACTCACAAGCACCTTTCCCCGGCTTCCGCCAGTGTTCATCAAAAAAGATAAAGGTTCGAATTTAAGTTTCTGAGGCAGCTCCTCTCAGTAGGCACAAAATACTACCCAAGCCTCCAGCCCCTGCTGTGTCAGGGAGCAAAGGTACTAGGGCAACAGGGAACAGGAAACCATCCAAGCTCTTTCCTCAAAGTCCAGGCCAAGGTTTCACTGTCTCAGCGAGAGCAGTAAAAGCCGGAACCAGATGCGCACTTTTCCTGTTTCCCAAACCTCAAAAAGGTAAACTGCTATTGACATAGGACTAGAAGTCAAACCAATTTGCTGAGCATCAAGACAGGAAATCCCATTGCTCCCTCCATAAACTTTGCATTGAGTAAGAGCACTGATAGTCTATCAACAACCATTTAATAACTTATTAAGTGGAGACAAAAATATGACTCACCTCACAGTATTGTTGTGAGAGTTAGAAGAATTTAATTATGTGAAGCTTGTATAATAGTTTCTAACGTGCAATGAGTGCTCACAATTTGTTAGCCATCATAAGCTTTCTCTATTCAAATTATTCAGCTATTACTCCCTTTGGTTTTACCTTCCAAAACTGCACATGTTCCTGGACTGCTGTCTCCGTTCATGATCTTGTCATTCTTTTAAATGTTGTATTTTTAACGTCATGGACGGGAACAACGAAGAATCTAAAATTGATGGTGGCAAGGAGGAAGTAGAGTTCCTGGTGGTTTGGGAGCAGCTGTAATGCAGCCAAGAAAAATTACTGAGAGGTAAACGTGGGGTGAGCGTGATAGTGGGGAAGGAAGAAGGTTAGAGGAAAGAATCAGGAATCAAAACCTTTTATAGAGATATGACCATAGATGTGTACATTCTGCGTCATTGCACATGTTCTATGAGTCTAAAGAGGAATTTATGGACTACTATCAGACATATATGCTAACATTGGACTTACAGACTTGATCTGGAGTTGGGCTGGGATATTTTATTGACACATTATTACTTCTTGATTTAAAGTTCCCTCTTCCAGATATACATAAGCATCTCTGAGTTTCTTTCTCTAGTCAACCCAGCCTAACACATTTATCTACCCAGAGTTTCATAAAAAGAAAACATACTCTGTCCACCAAAAACCACCAAAAATAACAAAATAAAACAGAAAAATCTCAATCCAAAAGAAAGCAGAAAATAATTAAAAAACCAGAACAAATCAGATCAAAACTGGGTCCAAAGGGAAAACAAATGATAAGTTGTTAAAATTTAACTCAACTCTATCGCACTGATGAACTTTCTGATGCACTGTATCTGAGGGGAAGACCATTGAAATGCCTGGTCAATGGTCTGAGGGAATTCAATGGCGGCTTCATCCTCATGGCGACTCTGCAATCTCATGGGGGTATGAGTCTTTCACTCTCATTCATAGACTTCTGCCAAACATATCGGAATAGATCTTTCTATGAACATTTTAGACAAGAGGGATCAAGATCCTGAAACATTTCTTGGGAGAATTGTCACAGGAGGTAAAATATGGGTTCCCTAGTACAATCCTGAAGACACTGTACAAAACAAAGACTGCCAAGAGACGAAGGCAGATTCAAACCCAAGACTGTGGTCATGGCGTGGCAGTCACCATCTGGTGTCAATTTCAGGGCTGGGAGTGCAGGGGTGGAGTCTAGCCTGTCAATCTGGAGATCGCCAATGAGACCTCTGTGTGGGCATGGCTTTCTCCTGAGAATTCTGGGAAATCTGGTCCTATTTCTCCCCTTGAGGTGAGAGACTTAGCACTCAGTCCCGTGGAGATGCTCTACTGACAAAACACAAGACTTAATTCCTGGGAAATCATTGCAGCTGACAAGACACATGGCAGCATGCTGATAGACCCTGAGCCCTGGAAACTGGAGGAACTGCTTATGAGGAGGCCCCTGCCAGCGATGAGATGCTTCTACCACACAAGACTCTGCACCCACTGGCCTGTGATTGTCCTGGTGTCATCGCATGTGCCTCATGATTCTGAAGAAGATTTTATACACCGGTATCGGACATGTGGGCTAATATCAGATTTGTGGGCTTAGACTGGACTAGGTTGGGATGCTTTCTCAATGTTTCATTCCTCTTGTATATAAACCTCTCCCTTATATACATATGTTTATGAATTTGTTTCTCTAGTCTACCCGGACTAACACAAACAGTGCATGGGATGCTCAAGGCATTTTGCTTGTTGACTTTCTGTCCAGCCAAAGAGCAGTAGTCCCTGTGTGTTATAAGAGTGTCTTTGAGAAAGTTCGTCAAAATATTATGAGAAAAATTCCTGAAAACATTTTGTCAGAATAGCCTCTCCCGTGCTAATGCTCCTGCGCACCCCTCTCATCAAACAAGGGCGGTTTTGTGAGCGTTTTGACAGCAAGTCATGAAGCCTCTGCTTTATTGTCCTCATGGCTCCTTCTGACTTACGTTTGTTTCCTAATGTCAAAAACAAAGACTTTAAAGGGCACCCATTGACCACCAGTTAATGACTTAAAAAAAGACTGCACTGATGTAGCTAAATTTCCATTCCCCTCAGTTATTTAGGAATGGACTAAGCAATTGCTATCATTGCCACCCCCCCAAAGTATCTTTTCAAATTTTTTAAATGTTTTTAATCATTTTATTGGGAGCTCTTACCATTATTGTAACAAATCGTAATTTAATCAGATCAAGAATAATTGTACAATTGCTGCCACCATCGGTTTCAAAACTTTGTCTTTCTTCTTGAACTCCTTGATGTCAGCTTCCATTTTCCCCCTCCCTCCCATGGCCTTATATGTTATTAGTATTCTTATTTTATTTCATTTTATTTCTTGCATCATCTAATGTACCTGTTCACCTGCAATTCTGTTGTTTATTCCACTTGCATGGGGTCCTACAGTCATTGCTATGAGTTACGTCCCTACCCCACCTCTCTTCCTCAGGGAAGCCTTACTCCCATTATTGTTTCTGAAGATTTATCTATCTTGGTTTTCATGCATCAAATGCTATTACACAAATGGACCTTGGAGGTCTAACAAGGTTAATAGGTGAAACGAAGACCATACTAGTAAGGTAAGGAAATATTAAAGAACTAGAGAATAGTTCTCCAGTCATTGTGCTATACCACACCCTACATATCTCATCCCTTCTATGTGGTCCTTCTGTGAGGGACTGTCCAATTATCTTACAGGTGGCTTTGGGGGGGGGGCTTCATGTTAATTGTATTGCTTACGCACCCATTAATCCGCCATTTTAATTAAAATATATCCAACTGACAAATTTTCAATTATGTCACCAACTGTCTAATCTTTCCAGACTATAGCTGAAGTCACTGAGCTAGAGGATCTCAAAGATTTCATCCATAAAAAAAAGATTTCATCCATTTTGAATTAAAAAAAAAAAGGCATGCAACATTGTGCCCATGAGGATGATTAATTCCATCTTAAAGAAAGTTTAAATCATTTGTTTATTTCCTTTTCTCCTTTGTATAGGGCACAAAGCTTATTATCTGATTGTATATTGACTGGTTGATTGACACATACGAAGGACACATTGGGCAGCTCTTTGGAATAGGACATTGAAAGCTATATAAATTTCTTGACCAAATTTAAATACCTTGAGCAATTTCCATTAACCTTGAATAGCCCAGGCTATTCCCATAGGTTCTACAACTTACACAGAACCCAAATTACATTTAGTGTAAGGATGAGTCCACCCACAAAGGAAATTTGAGTCTTTGTTTTTCAATCGGTAAAAAAAGTTTGAATAAAATCTTTTTATAAATATGTTTATAACATTAGTATATTTATACCTATCTAATTTATCCTGAACAAGCTATAGTAAGTCTTATCGTAAGAGATCAGATTATTTCATTCATGTATAATAAATGTAATATTTGCAAGGCAAAAATATCATTTAGGTATCTTGGTTCTGACCTCTTATAAATTTAAAGGCAAGCAATTATTGATTCCTCCTTGTGCTCTATCGATAAAACCAACCCAGACTCACAGCCATTGAGTCCATGCCGACTCATAGGGACCTTAGAGAATGACAGAGCTGTGAGACTGTAACTCTTTGTCAGAGTAGAAAGGCGGCCCCCCCCCTTTTTTTTTTCCTGCAGCTCATGGTTTTAAACAGCTAACCTTGCAATTCACAGTCCAACACATAACCACAATGCCACCAATGACATATAAGTTAGGGGGGGGTTGCTAATTTTCCTCCTAAGTTAATTGCGGCTCAGTCATATTTTTTAATTGTGTATGTGTGTGCATGAGCACAAATGAGAGTGTCTGCACGTTTGAAAGTGTCCCTGGATGTGTACAAAACTGAGACAGACATTAGCTAACCAAGATCCAGACTCAGCTGTGTTTACTCACTGTAGATGTACCCATTTAAAATTAAACTAAGTAATTCTCAGGCAAATTGGGGGGAATATAAAACAGAATAATGGAAATAAGGGAAAGAAAAGAAACATAGGGAGGAACCTCTAGCAGTTAGCTATTTTAGACTGTGAAGTGATGTCCCAGGAGAAGCCAAGAAGCTTGATCACTGGAATCATTTAAAATTGGACTGGACTGAGCACGGAAGAATATACCACTGGGAGTAATCATGCTTTGACAGAGAAAGACTGAGAGATCTTTTCCAATTCTAATTGCCGTGATCCTGTGTAATTCAATTTGAAATGGCCGTGCTATTCTGATTCACAAAGATCTAATTTTTTCTAACTCTTTCTGTTTCATAAACCTGCTTCTGATCTTACTGTTGCATTAAAGGAGTAAAGAAACCCTCCACTTGGTTCCCAAGTATTCATTGAATTACACTATTTCCTTCTCTCTCTCTCTCTCTCTTCCTTCCTCCAGACAGCAGGTTTTGCAGACGCAGGCACAGCACTCAGGACTGGGCAGGCAGACAGTGATTATCATCACCCCCTGCTTTCATCCATTAGAGCTGGGTGTTAGCAGGTAAGGGGTAGGGCTGACAAAGAGGTTTTCAAAACTGGTCAGCATAAATGCTTCCAGGAGGCCATTCAGGATAATCTATTGAAATATGGATCAGAAATATTGCCAGCTGAGTCTGAATACCTCTATCTGGTGCGTTTCAGCCAAAGCAATAGAATGCTTTCATGGAGGAAAAATAACAAAAGCCGTAATTATATGTGGAGAATTGTCTGTTCACATCATTTGGGGGTTAATTGTGTGAAATGGTTGCCATTCTGTCTGGGTCCAGCGTCTGTCTCAGCCATTTTATTTATTTTGAGATGCTTCAGGGGTAAGGTCCCTGGAGACATGAGTCCAGGAGGCCTTCTGGTTTCCAGCAGCCAATTTGTGACCAGATCAAAGAGGTCTATAGTCCCAAGGGCCTGAGTTACACTTTGGAATTTACAGGTGTTCCTCATTTTACACAGCACATCCATGTGAGAAAGATATCGCAATGCTAATTTTAGTGCATTGAATTTTATGATAAAGCACTAATATACTAAATTTACTATTGGTAATGGCTTCTGAACTCCAACTTTAATTTCTCTTTGTTTATTTTTAAATTAATTATCAAAATTGAAATAGAGCTGTAAAGTACTAATATACTAAACTTACTATAGGAGATGGTTCCTGGGCTTCAACTTTAATATTTCTTCATCTATTTTTTTCATTAATTATCAAATTTGAAGTAGAGCTATGTAGTAAATTTCCTTGTAAGCTAAGAACACTTTTGTGTTCTATGGAAAGTTTTCTTTACCTGGTAATTTTTCTTTAACAACTTGGAAAAGGGAAGGTTAAAACTGAAAAATCAATTTTAAAATTTAAGTCAAAATTTCTAAACATGTCACAAACAGCAATAATGATGCTTTAAAGTTTAAGAAATTATAGGTAGTGCTTAATTTCAATAATACTTAATGCTTAAATTAAGGAGTCCTGCCAGCCTCACGATGAGCAACAGATCTCTAACTGCACAGTGATTTGGCGGTTCAAACCCACCCGCTGCTCCTTGGGGGAAGATGAGACTGCTGGCTCCTGTAAAGGTTTGCAGCCCCTGAAACCTTGTATAGGACCATTGTGAGTTGGGATTGACTCATGGCTATGGTAGTTTGTCTTTTTATGCCTTAAAGGATTAGAGTTACAAATTTTAAAATTTTATTGACATAAGTCCTTGATTTTAAACTATCTATAATCTGTGGGAAAATATGAACAGTAATATAACAAATACTTATGCAGCAGCACTCAGAATTTTAAACATGTAGGTGTGCTGGTGATAAGGTAGTTCTGTGTTGTGCTGCTAACCTCAAAGTCAACCATTTAAGAGCACCATCTGCTCTGAGGGAGAAAGACTCCTGTGAAGAGTGACCTGTTCTGAAACCCATGGGGTAGTTCCATCTTTTCCTGCAGGGGCGCAGGGAGCCAGAATGATTCTATGGAAGTGAGGGAATAGCACGCATGTCGCTTGTTTTAGCTTTCACTACTGTAAGCACAGCAGATCAAATCATGTCTCCTTATGTGTACATTTGAATTCTTTTTTTTTAAGGTATGTACTAAGAATTAGAATTTCTGGCTCAACAAATTGCATTATAGTTCAGTGCCAGCCAGTAATTTGGACTCATAGTGACTATTCTGCTTCTGGCCTTGGTTTCATGTATCGATGTAGTGACCTCACCCTAACATGCACTATTTGAGTAGATATGGCACGTAAATTTATGATATCTAATGGGGAAAGGCTATTCCTTCTTATTTTCCATCTTCAAATTTATCTTGACTATTCTTTGACCCTTATACTTTCACATGACTCATAGCCAATTTCTGAAGAAAATCTTTTAAATGGTAATGCAATAATGAAAATGGATATAATTTATTCTACTTACAGGAGATAACTATCCCTGATTTATTGGTCACTAGTTAATATTAAATATAGCCTATCATGTTCTGACACTTAACAACTTTGAAAACAAGCTTACCATGCTCTCTCTTAAAAAGTACACTTTTTTTTTCTTTGAGATTTGGGTGGATGAGAGTTTAAAAAGCAGATTCAACCATTCGTCACATTTTGCATCATGCCTTTGATTACTACAGTCACCACAGACAGCATGCTTCTTCCTGCTTCTTGCCTTATGTTCTCCATTCCTCCTTTTTCCTAGCTGTACTGCCTTCTGAATTTCGTTCTTGGGCAAATGGTTTCCTTTTAATTTGAGTTGTTGATTATTCTAAAGAGTTTATAATCTCTGTAGGTGCTACTGTTCGCTTTATAGACCTAAATATTGAGCCATGGGGTGAGTTCTTTTCCAGATTTGAAAGATGATTAAAGATCCGTTCGGTTTCCCAACCAAAAATAGCTATGGAACTGGATCCCATTTCCGTCCATCGTGGATGGGGCTGCCACAAGTCACAGGCTGGCTTAGTGGCCACTAACAATAGCAACAACAAATATCACGAAAAAAAGACTGGAAATTGCCATTTTGAAATATTTAACTATGGTGACATAAGTAAAACAAAACTCAACCTCAGACTTGGTGAACATACTCTTCACCAGACAGAAAAGCAATATTATAAAAATTGAGTAGTCTTTTCTTTGAAAATAGTAGTTATTTTGATGAACAGTGCTGTCAAGACAGCAAATGGGAATGCCACATTCTCTAGCTCATTCGCGTTCACGTACTTTGCTCAAGGTTTGGTGAGAATACTTCATAGTTAAAGTATGTCTTCCCTTGAGGATGGCTGAACCATTTAATTTTTGTTCTGGCATTTGGCCTATTGTGTTTATGAGGTTCTATTGAGAAATGAAATTGATGATTTCTTCCATAACCACAGAGAAAAAATTGAGAGTTACTTATTTCAAACCGCTATTATAACCTTTCAAGTTTTTCTGGAAAAAACATACTCTTTCCAGAAAGGGGAGGGGGGACCAGGAGTAAATGGCCCTCTACTAAATGTCTAACTCTTCCGTATCATTCTATCCTTCAACATGTTCAAAATTCACAGCTAACTTGATCAGAGGAATGCTCGAGTCCCCCAACTGTAGTTGCAGATCTATCAGGAGATACCACTGCCTCAAGCAATAAATCTCTGTTAGTCCCTGCTCATCAACATGCTCCTATCAAGGACTAGCTTGGGTTTGGAGTCTCCTGGCCATTCCTCTTGGTCAGTATACATTTCCTGCTCTTGGCTCAATGATCTACCTTCCAACCTCCTCACCCCCACCCTACGGTCCCCTGAGGACTTAAATGAAGTCAGCAGTATGGCTTTTTCCAACATCTTTCCCCTCATGTGAACTGCCCTTTTAAAATTTTTTTTTTAGAAAATCGACTCTAAAGTCGTGATTTATATGAATTTGTCTAGGGCCATGGTTCTCAACCAAGGGACAAATCTGGTTCCCAGTAAACATCCAGCAATATCTGGAGACATTTGTTAATGTTACATCTGTGCGGAGGGAGGAGGCTACTGCTGGTATCTCCTGGGGAGAAGGCCAGAGATGCTGCTACACATCAATGATGGACGGGAGAGGCCCGCACAGCAAGGAATGACCTGACTCACATTGTCCGCATTGTGCTCCAGAGCTCGCTGGCTAATTTTCCCATCCCAGTCTAAAATGCTCTGATTTTCAAGCATTATATTTTGTTTTTGCTTTTTGCAAGATAGTGTCCAGTAATCGTGGAAACTAATGTGATTTCCTATCACCTTGCACAAGAATAAAGCTACAATATTTGCAAAGCAGATAACCTTAGTTGTCACTCAAAATGTAAACTGTCATAAGGGATAAGAGATTAACTGATTTCACTGCCAACTTTTATAGTGTCATTATTTTCCCCTCTAACTACCTTCTCAATATCCTTGCTGACGAAGATGTTTTAAAATAGAAGACAATTAGAGGCTTTTTGTTTATGAAAAATGAAAGGTACGCGCACAAAAGAATGCACAGTGGACCTTTTAGAGGGTGTTTAAAATCTCCTTTTATTAAAAATTTTTCTTAAGTGGCTATTTGAGACTTAATCAGAATTCCGGTTGTTGCTGTTGTCTGAGTGCATAGCACCAAGATGCGTGGAGTTCCAAGCTAGCCTTCAGAATGTCACACCAGCTGACTGGGCGTTGAGTTGATTTTTCCACCTCAAAGTCACACTGCATAAAAGTTTGTCTGAGAACATCCTATAATGAGCCCTACAAACTGACAGCCAGAGAATCAGCTCCTGGTCACAGATGAGTGTTGGTTCGCTGAGAGGAAACTTAATTTTTTTTTAATTACTTGCCAACCTTGATGCGGACATGGGCTCAGTAGTTTCCTCGTAGGAGTTTGAATATCTCTTTTCTTACAAAACAGACCATTTTTTACTTGGGGCCAGCAGTCCTCTATGGGCACAGCGCAGTCAAGCCAAACTGCACCTGGACGCTTTAGACTGGGCAGGTGCATGCCGGCTGGCTCCAGGTCCCTCCGGGCCACCTCCCTCACACACCTGTCAGTCTGCCTTCTGGGGTCATTGGAGTTTCCAAAGCCCGCTCCTTTGCAATTGAGTTCTGCCACTGCAAATGTTGGCGAGTACATAGAACCCAAATGTTGTCTCATAAGGCAATTTAGCAACTCGTATAGGAAGTCAGAGCGCTGCGGCCACTTAGGAAGGTGGTAGGAAATTTGATGAGGGGAGTGGTGAGCCTTACCTATGACTGAATGGAAGCTGAGAGGTTTGTTTGTTTTTAAAGAAAGCAAGCAAGCCACATTTTAAAGTGAAAACAGACTTAGACCAAAAATTCGTCACCTTCGTTTCACTTCTGCAGGGAAATTTGAAGTTGGTGAGAGAAAAACAAGCCCAGGAGTAAAAAGGAAGAAAAGTTAACCCTGTTCAGAACCATGCACGTCAGCAGGTCCCTGCAACAGAACAGGTCTGTGTCCCAAGTGATAGGGTCCTAACCCTTCAGGAATCACCATAATTGTAAATGGAATTCTAGAAAGTTCTGTGAGGAAGAAGTCAGAGCAAGGTAGGGACATTGTAATAGTCTGGACTTAGGGCATGAAGCAAAGATGGAGGAAAGTGTCACAGGAGTCTAAGATAGTCTAAGGGAGAATGCCATTTCAAGGTTAGTTAGGACCCAAGCCAGAAGACCAGTCAGGCTAGAAAGCATCAAGGCCCAGGGAGAACAGTAAGGCACAGTATCTGACCCCCATATTCCTGGGTGGTAAATCTGTAGTTTGAGGATCCTAGGGAGTCCTAGCAGAGTGGTGCTTTGAGTTGGACTGCTAATCACAGTCAGCTGTCAGAAACGATTGGCACCTCTCCAGAGAATGTCAAGCCTTTCAACTTCTATAAGGAGTTACGGCCTTAGAAACACATCCAAGGGAGTTCTCCTCTCTCCAATGTAGTCACTCTGAGTCAGACTCTACCAGACGGCAGTGAGATTGTGTTTGTTTGTTGTTTGCTTGTTTTATGGAGCATCTGGTCTGTGTGGCTTGTTTGTGTGCCTCTGGCTACATTTGAGAATTAGCCATTGAAAACGCTATGGAGCACAATTCTACTCTTGTGCGCGTACAAGCTGGCTTCAAAGTTGTGTGTGTGTGTGTGTGTGTATGTGCGTGTGAAAGAGAGAGAAAGAGTGCCATGGATCTCCTTGTTACTATTTCTGTGGTGGTCTGAGATCTCCGTTTGCCTAGGTATCTGATTCTTAATCAGCTATGGCTCATGTCTTTGTGGATGCTGGACTTGATAGACCGACCACTTTTCCAGCAATCTAAGGTCTGGAGAAATACGAGTCTGTGGTCTGTCCTACAGAGTGCAGACTATTTCCCCATTCCACTCATAGGACAAGCAAGATGACATCTCTTTCTACCGCCAGTCTCCACCTGCAGATGTAGGAATAAGAACATGCTCTCGGTTGGGTTGAGGAAATGGACTTTGGGGAGTGTCGGTAGGATGTGACGAACAAGAAGCAGAAGGAAGGACAGGGATAAAAGACATTTGAGGGTGGAGCTGACAAGAAAAAGAATATGAAAATTGTAGCTGGAAGAAATTAAAGTAAAATATTACTATAGGCCTAGTGTTCCCCGTTTCATAGAGTGACCACTAGTTTGCCATCCAAATCTAGGAGAAAAGCTTTTGAAGAGGGCAAGAAGACATGACTAGTAATTATTCTAGGAAAACAGCATGACCAGGACATCAGGTCCTAATAATAATGAGAAATAAGGAAAGAAAGAAGAAAACCAAGCCCATTGTCTTTGAGTCAACCTCCTTGTGACAATACCATGTGTGGTTCTCAAGCCTCTGAATGCTGTGACTAGTAGTACAGTTCCTCATATTGTGCTGACACCCCAACCCCAACCACAAAATTATTTTCACTGCTACTTTATAACTGTAATTTTGCTACTGCTATGAATCAGGTGATCCTTGTGAAAGGTTGCAAACCACTGGGTTAGAGAGTAAAACGGAGGTTCATGGGTTTTCTTGGTTGAAATCTCTGTGGAACACCAGGCCATCCTTCAGTGGTGCTTATTTCAGAGAATAGCCTGAGTTATACTCGATTATTGTGGCTCTTGCAGTCATAATCTCTAAGTGATATATGATCATTCTGGATTTCATAAGTCAGTGACTGTGGCCTCATTTTGGAGGGCTTTATCCACTAGTAAACAAGAAAGAGACTAGAAGAGTTCTCATAGAAGGAAGCACTCTTTGTTTAATGTTTACCTTAGTTAGTATTACTTACAATACCAAACCAAACTCACTGCCATCAAGTTAAAGCTGATTGCCAGTGACACCCTGTGAGTTTCTGAGGTGATAGCTGTTTCCTGGAGCAGAAAGACCAATCTTTCTCCAGAGAAGCTGCTGGTGGTTTCAAAATGCTAGCCATGTGGTAACCACTGCCCCACAAGGGCTCCTCATTTCTTACAATAGACGTAAGGAAGGACACACTGCAGCTGAGAGGAGAAAGAAACTGTTTCTAGAGTGGCCTAAGAAAAGCCGGCTGATTCAGATTAGTAGCAGGCCAATGCCTGCTAGAAATATCTTGCCAGAGACCCCAGGTCACATATGTATCAGTAAGATACGGTGATATTTACCACAAATCGCTTTCTCTATTCACAACTCTTAGGTTTCTCTACTTAGTGATATAGTAAGGAACCTCCTTTTAGAGTCACCAGCCTTGGCTGAATGTAGAGCTCTGAAGGCCTTTAGGTCAAGGGTAACCAGTTAAGGTATGTTTAGAGTAACGACTCACATTTGGTAGGATCAAGCATAAGAATCACCCAATGCACTAAAAAACCAAACTCAGTGCCATTGAGTGGATGTAGACCCTTGGCTTCCCTCTTGAAGCAGGGTAGATCAGCCCCTGTGGGGTTCTGTGTCTGCAACTCTTTATGGGAGTAGAAAGCTTTGTCTTTCTTCTGAGAGCAGCTGGTAGTTTTGAATGGATGACCTGTGGTTAGCAGCCCAATGTATAACGAGAGAGCTGTGAAAAACACAGATGTCGCAGCGATGCCACAAAAAAAGAAAGAAAGAAAGAAAGAAAAATGCAGATGTTCAGGAATTCAAGTGTAATTTTGGTGGGCTTAAATGAGGGTATTTAGTGCACTCTGTCTACACAGAACTCTGCGGCCTCTCTCAGGTCCCAGATGTGATTGTCCACATCTTTTCCCCTTCTGTCTTAGAAATCCCAGCCTTGGTAGTGCTGTGGGTTAAGCATTCGAGTGCTGACCACAAGCCTTTTGACTCAAAGCACCAGCTGCCGTGAGAGCGAAAAGATGAGCTGATCTGCTCCCGGACAGACTGACAGTCTGGGACATCCTAGCGAGAGCTGATTCCATGGCAGTGAGTTTTGTTTGGCGTTGAGTAGTGGTTAAAGCCCTCAGCTGACTTAGAACCTAAAGTTGTCAGTTCTAAAGAAAAGTTATAGCCCAGAGGGGTCAAAAACAACCAAAAATGATTCCAGAAATGATGTCCAGCCTTGGAGACCTTATGAGGCAATCCTGCTTCATCCTGTGAATGGATGACAATGGGGTTTGTTTTGGTTTTCTCAGTAGTAGACCATGCAGACAAGATGTGGAGGTGTGTTCTAACATTAAGGTATATAGTCTTCTTGCTATGCCAGCCCCACCCCTCGCCTGCAAATTCTGAGGCAAGCAGTAACATGAGCTTGTGTGTTTAAGCTGAAAATGGGTTTTGCTTTTCAAGGAAAATTGGATCTCTTTTCTCCTTAAAAAACACCACACACACAAAAACGAACCTGTAAATCAGGTCGATAAGCACTCTTGGCAACCCAAACCAACCAGAGACCATCAAACAACTTCCCTGGTTTAAGACTGCATCACCACCTAGGACCACACAGAGGCCGTTATTAACTTGGAAGCTGTACCTATCTAGTGTCCAGAAATGCCTTCATGGATTTATCTTCAGGCCCCAACAATTTTAATTCAACCCACATTTACGGAGCATCTCCAAGTTAGGGTACTGGAACGTGCTCCTTGATGCTGGCCTGCTGGCAGGCAAGTTGCAGGCAGTTTTAGCTTTCCACCTGCCCAGTGCTCTGCGAGGACAGCATACGCGCACGTAGCCAGTGGACACACAGGTCTGATGGATGAAAATGAATAAAAATCTCTTTAGATGCTCACGCTATCCTCTCAGAAAACTGCCAAGGGGATCTCTAACCCTCAGCAGGGCGTCTTGGAATCTTTGGGCCCCCCTTCACTCTGCCTGTTGGCTTCTCTCTCCCAATTCCAGCGCTGCCTTGTCCCATCTCAGGATCTTGGTGTGTCCACTCCTGCCAGCCGCATCTCAGGCCCTCAGTGTGTCCACTTCTTCCAGCAGCATCTCAGGGTCTCCGTGTGTCCACTGCTGCCAGCCGCATCTCTGGGTTTCCGTGTGCGACTCCAGCCAGCCGCTCGCACCTCCCGCAGCCCATTAGGCAGGCCAACTCCCCGGGTGGTTTTCACTCCATGCCTCCAAACTCCCATCCCTGACTCAAGCTCCTTTAAGCCTTTCTTTCTCCCCCGCCTCCTTTCAGAACTGGCCTCTGGGACCCCCGCTCCGTTCCCTTTAACATGTAAATCCGGCCGCGCGGCTCTCACTGTAATCCGCCGGACAAAAGGCCAGGCCCCGCTGCCCCAGCCAGGCCGGCCCGGGAGCAGCCTCCAGCGGAGCGGAACCGGGCGAGGCTGGAGCTGCTCGGAAATGAAGAACGGCCGCCCTTCTCCCACGCAGCGGTCGGGTCCCCAGAGCCGAGCCCGTGCGGGTCCGATGGCCAGCTCCTTCCGTCGGGGACGGCGACGTGCCCTGCACTGATGGGATCCTGCACCCCTCCCCAGTCTCTCTAGGAGACGGAATTGGTAACTCAGGAACTCCCACTACTGCTCCCTGTCCTGCTGCTGTCAGTAGTTTTTCGCATGAACATGACAGAAATTGTTTGTTGTTCGAATAAGGGTCGAATGTGAAAAGGTGTGCGTAAGCATTTTGAAAGAGAAAAAAAATTTAAATGCTTTCAGGTCCCTAGAAACAATATGCAACATGAAATATAAGGTCCCCCCTCCCCCCCCCAAATAAAAAAACAAAAACCCTTTTTTTCTTATTTTAGTCCTCTCCTCCAAACAGGATCCTCAATAGACTGAAAAGCTTTTGTTTTGTTTTTGTCTTTGTAGCTCTTTCTATAGTGCCTAAAATATGGGATGCAATCATAAATGAGGAATAAGACAAGCTGGTGTTTATCTTTGCTTGGCATTGTGGTCTAAGGGCTCTTTCTGACTCTTGGATTTTCTGTCCTTTGGGGTCATGCATAGAAAGAATTCTTCCACTGTAAGGTCTTTTTAAGGCTTATAAAGCCAGCTCTTCCACCACCCTGTTCTTTTCCCCTTTCTTCTTTTCTTCCTTCCTCTCCTTCCCTTCTTTCTGATGGTTAAATATTTATATCAGGGTGATGCCCAATAGAAACAAGACTAGCCTTAAATTTGGGCAACAGAATTAAAAATTTTAACAGCCACATTAGAAAAGTGAAAGGAAAGACATGAAAGACCTTTCAATAATACATTTTATTTAACCCAATATGTTAAAAATATTATCAAATCAAGTATAGTCAATATGAAAACCATCCTAACGTGATGTTTTACCTCAAAAAAAAAAAACCCATGAAGGGTCTTTTACATTTTTAGCACACATCATTCCAGAAGAAGCACATTGTATGCGCTCAAATGCCATATCTGGCTATTGTGTATTGCTTGTGCATCACAATGTTAAATGATTTCAATTAAAGATTGACATTATGAACCACTTGCTAACTAGTCATTCTGAGTCATTTTCTAAGTAAGCTAGCCTTTCCTTACTAGTCTAAGAAGATACATTTGTTTGTCTACTGGTAGGTTGTATGTGTGCACAGCCCTGTGTATCAGTAGAGTGAGTGAATGATAGGATGACATTATGTTCTATTTTAAAAAGATAAGATATTCAAAAACTTCAATGAGAGGGAGGGCTTAGCTTCAAAAATATGTATAATACGGAACATGTGCTGAATCTCTGACATTAGACCATTTACTCAATAAACATTATCTCGTGTGCTGCTCACAGCAAATCTTAGGAGATTTATATGATTAGCCCCACTTTTCCAAAGAAATTGAGACAGCCGTGTTTAGTGACTTGCTCAAGGTTAGAATCACAGTAAATTGCAGAACCAGATTTGAAACGACATCTGTCTGATTCCAACCTGGTCTCCTTTCACCATACCATACTGCCTCTGGAAGATAAGACCAGAAGGCTAAAGAAACAGCAGAGATAGTTACGTGCTTATGCTATCAAGTTTGGGGGGAAAGGCCATCACTCACTGTAGCTGCTGGGATCATCTCTCTTCTTTAATTTTGTCAATCACAGAGTATCAAATATTCTTTTATTGCTATTGCAAGTTTTTCTGTTTGCTTCAGGAATATTTATTAGAACTTTGTTCAACAAGTTACAATAGATTTCTATAAGAGGTGTGTGTGTGTGTGTGTATAGCCTATCTTTTTAAGATTCAAAATGAAATAAAAAGTTCCTAAATAGATTCACACACTTTTTAGTTCCTAAAAAGATATGAATAGTAGAACTAGGAAGTTACTCTGATTATCTTCCTCTTCTGAATCTCCTCTAACTCAAAAAAAAAATCCTTTTAAGTTTAAGGTTACAAACTAGGATACTAAATTAAGTAAGTCTCTTCCTTCCCTATTCTGTATGATAGGATGCCTGTTGAAAGTCAGCAAGTAATGCATTCTTGTGCATATGTAATTGTACAGATAATTGCCTCTATCATTTAAAAATATCATTTGCCAAAATGGTGTCTATGATTAATTATGTGCATTTGTCATTGACTCAGCTCCAGTACATTATAAAATCCTTTCCCTGAGCTCATGTATCTTTCCTCCCTTCTTGTTTTTTCCAATGTAAGTCATTCAGTAATTAAACAACAACAACAACAACAAAACCTTGAAGCCATAAGTCACCTCTACAAAAGATAGCATTTACGTTCCCCTCTGGCTGCAGAGGGGTGCTTTTTGGACGTAAAGGAGCCAGGGGTTTGTTACTTAAAAATCACCTACTTTGCTTCTTGGATGCTCTTAGATCTGAAATCCTGGAGAGAATCTCCAGTTGTTGGTCTTCGATTATCTCTAGCTCCACTCCCGGTCGGGCCCCAAACCATGCTGCTGGGATTCAAATTCAAAAGCTCTCCACCCCTCACCCCACTCCACTCCAAACGCACAGTCCTCCAGTTCATTCCAATGTATGCCCCCAAAAGAGAGAACACCTCGCTTCAGTAGCGTCAACTCTGACTCGCAGCAATGCTATAGGACAGATTAGAACTGCCCCTGACCTTCTGGGGCTGTCAGTCTTTACGGGAGCAGATGCTGACTCATAACTGAAAAACCACTGCCACCACCCCTTCCCCCAACCAAAAAAAAAAAAAAACCCAAACATGCTCCCTGGCACGACTCATAGCAACCTTTGATTCAGGCATCCTCAAACTATGACCGTCGGGCCACATGCGTTTGCCGAGGACATTTATCTGGCCCTGGGTGTTCTTGCCACCGCTGCCTGTCTTGCTTAGCGGTGAGTTTCTTCATAGTTTGTTTAACTATAGTCCGGCCCTCCAATGATCTGAGGGACAGTGCACTAGCCCCCTGTTTAAACAGTTTGAGGACCCTTGCTGTAAATCGTTACAGGTACTGGCAGCCCTCCTCCTTCGGGTGCGTTCGAGCCATGAACCCTTGCATTAGCAGTTATTTCCACGACTGATTTTTCCTAAGTGAACCAGCAGCTCCTGCCTTGTAGGGTAGGTTCAAACTTCCACCCTTCCCATGAGCTTGCCAGTGTATTGATCAACTCGAAGAGAAGAGGAAAACTCCAACTCAGGTCCCCAATCGATGCCGACTCACAGCGACTCTGAAGAAAAGGGTAGTTTCCTTGTGAGTTTCGAGAGCATAACTCTTCCCGGAGAGGAAAGCCCAGTCTTTCTCCCGCAATGCAGCCGGTGGTTTCAATCTGCTGACCTGGCAGCACGCAGCCTAACACATAAACCACCAGGACACCAGGTCTGGGACACAGGGCTCAAGTAATCCCGAAGTGTGTTGAGTCCAGTAGTTTAGGGTCTCTCTCTGTCTCACTACCTTGGGATCGATTCCGACTAACAAGATCTCTATGGGGCAGAGGTTGAACTGCTCGTGGGCGTTATCCAATTCTGTGGATCTTTATAGGAGCTGAAAAATCTCTTTCTTTCTCTCAAAGCATTAACTACCAATGAACACCGAAGGTTCAATGACCCGGTGCTCAGGTGCAACCAGACCAGTGATTTGAAGCCACCAACTCTGGATGCCAACTGCGCTACCTAGTGAACTCCCGAGGGCCAGTTCAGCGGTGCAAACTCCCCGGGCGCTCGCTTCTCAGGAGAAGGGCGAGGCTGTCCACTTCTGTGGAGACTCCCACCCTGGGGAAGCAGACGGTGCGGTTCTCGCCTGTCCTGCAGGGAACTATGTGTCTGAGTCAACTGGATGAGAGAGTTTGGGAACACCCCCGCAGCAGAAAAATCCAGCAATGTGTCCATCTATTACTATGAAGCCTAAAGTCGAGAAAACACTATGAGTACCAGACTACATAAACCCTCCTGAAGGTCTGCCTGCTTCTTCTCTCCCTCCCTGGATTCTCAAAAGAGGAGCCAGACTGGACTTGTTGAAATCTGATTCTCAGCAGAAAAGACTCACAGAGGTCCTCAAACATTTTAAACAGGGGGCCAGTTCACTGTCCCCCAGACCGTTGATTGAAAAACAAAACAACTAAGAACAAATTCACTGTGCTGGCAGGGATGAGTCTGCAGCTGAGCAGGAAGGGAGCGGCAAAAACACCTAGCAGGTGTTCTTGGCGGGCCTGGCCATAGTTTGAAGACAGTAACTCTATGGGGCAGAGGTTGAACGGCTCGTGTGCATTATCCAAGTCTGTGGATCTTTATAGGAGCTGAAAAAGTTTCATCTTTCTCTCAACGTATTAACTACCAAGGAGCCAGGAAGGTGCAATGGTTCGGTGCTCAGGTGCAACCAGAAGACCAGTGATTTGCCATTGGTTTCCCACTGTACTTAAAGTCCAAATCACAGTTGTTACAAAGGCACATTGTTGTTGCTGCTGTATGCGATGGAGTCGGTTCTGACCCACAGAGACTACCTGCAATACGTACAACTGCGCACGGCAGAACCAATCGGCGTGCAGTGCTGGGCCCTCCTCCCAACCACATTATGGGTGAGCCCATCGTGGGACCCACGGGTCGGTCCAGTTTATCACTGTGTCTTCTTTGCCCCTCGACTTTACCCAGCATGATGTCTTTTGCCAGAGGCTGGTCTCTCCTCACAACATGTTCAAAGTATGTGGGGAAAAGTCTCACCATAAAGCCTAAAAAAGTCTGTGCCTGACATCTCTAAGACTTCATCTCCTTTTGCTTGTCCCTTTCCGTGCCTCTTCCAACCAGAGTGGCCTCTTGAATCCCCAATACTCCTGGAGTTCTTCTCCCTCAGAGCCCTTGGACTTCACGTTCCCTTGGTCTCCGTTAGCAGCCAGGAGCGCCCCTTCCCACCCTCCAGGAGCAGGATACCTGAAGCCCCTCACTGCACTCAATTTGCACCTCTGCTTCCTGCAGGCTTCCCTATGCTGTCTAAGAGTGCAAGCTCCTCCTTCCAAGGCACACACCACCGACTCCATGTTGGCCTCTATCATTTTCTTTCTTTAATGTTAATTTTATGGACAGATAATTCATATATCATACAATTCAATGGTTTTAACACATTAAAAAGAATTGTGCAAACATCACCACAATCAGTTTTAAAACATTTCCTTCGTTCTTATACTCATTACTCTCAGCTCCCTATTTCTTCCCAACTTCCCCTGCCATGACCCTAAGAAACCAGTAAGCCAATTAACATTTCTATAGATGGCCCTATCATTTTCTTCAGTGTTTATCTCATGTATATTTTACATATTAGTCTTGCTTAATTGATTTCTCTCCCTGCTAGACGGCAAGCTTCATAGAGCAGGTCACTTTGTCTGTTTGGTTCTGGCATATAGTTGGTGGTTCAGGCGTGTTTGTGGACTGAATCTTATAGTCTGGTTATATGCGGACGCCAAGTGAGGGAATGCCTGCCCTCACAGGGAGCTTTGAAGGATTATCGGAAGGGTTTTCCCCTCTGTTAGCACTGGATAATCATATTGATTTTCTATAGAATCATGTACTTCTTGTTTCTTTCTATGTAAATCATTCAGTAATTCAATTTTAAAAAAATCCTTGAGCCATACTTCACCTGCATAGAAAATAGTCATTAAGGCTGAGCCCTGGTGGCATAGTGGTTGTGCGCGGGACTGCGGCCCACTGGGATGGAGGTTCAATTCCAGCTCCATGGAGCAAAGGCTGAACCTCCTACTCGCACCACCTGAGGGCAGTGATGCCTAAAAAAAAAAAGAAAAAAGAAAATAGTCATTAAATTCCCCTCTGGCAGTCTTTTGACTGGAGACTTAAAGGAACCTGGACCATGTTGCTCAAGGTCTCATGTCCTGTTTCAGTTAGCAGCCTGGCATGTTGATTGTGTAAATCTTCTCTGGGATTCATTGTGTGGCATTTTTCTACGAAAATCTTTGGGGGACATCGCTCATTTCCAAATCATTGCGAGATCTGTAGCAGATAGTTAATCTCGTTGCCTTTGGCATAAAGTGCTAGCACAGGATTGTCCTTACACAACGCTTCACAAAATATGTACAGAATGCCTACTATGTGCTGTGCTTAATGTTAACCTTTGGAGAGGGCAGTGTGAGCAAGTGGACTAGCAGAGGAAATGCAGTTTACTAATAGCACAGCCACACAAATATCAAATCTCAGTTAATAAGCAGGCAGTCTAAGGAGGTGGGGGCATGCATGTGGGGGAGACAAAGGGCCATGTGGAATCCTGACCTATTCTACATGGCCAGAAGAAATTTCCTCAAAGAAGTGGATGTTGGATGTGTGTTAACCGATAAAATCGAGTTCCTTGGAAATATTCGTTGATGTGGGGGACAAAAATCTGAAAGGGGCAAGATACAGGCTGTAGGGTAGGAGGAGTAAGATTTCCCAAATAAGTTCTCCTAAGATAACCCCTGTGACCTTTGAAGAACAAACAATGCACTGTTGTGATGGAAAACTTTTCTAGTCTTTTTCTTACTAATGATTTTCAATTTTCTTAAGACATTTTCAGAGACCTCCCATTCAAGATGGTGGACTGATCACATGGGAGATCT
The DNA here is from genome assembly GCA_004026705.1 of Nesogale talazaci. Classification (NCBI taxonomy): domain Eukaryota; kingdom Metazoa; phylum Chordata; class Mammalia; order Afrosoricida; family Tenrecidae; genus Nesogale; species Nesogale talazaci. Next base: position 197,779 of record PVJH01000823.1, on the reverse strand, counting down.
GGAGCAGACCTCTTGTCTTGTCTTGGCCGTGGGTACAGAACTGAGTCCATTTCCAAGGACATCCTCAGCCAATGGCAGCCAGGTGGTCCAACTTCCCACCCGCACGTCCCCGTCCAATCCCAAACACCAGAAACACAGCCACTGTGACCCCAATCCAAAAAGGAAAAAAAAGAATTATGTACAAATTGCTTATAATGTCTCTGTACTGATCTTAAAACAACCAAATATGAATTACCAATTGAAACAAAAACAAAACATTTTTCTATAATAAACCCTGATGATCATCGTGTGTCTTTTGAGTAAATCTAACAAGATTACCCTTCTGTACTACTAGTAAAACAAAGTCCTGGGCTGAGCCCCGATGGCATAATGGTTGTGCGCGTGACTGCGGCCCATTGGGTTGGAGGATCAAATCCAGCAGCAAGGCTGGGTCTCCTATTCCCACCACCAGAGGGCAGTGACGCCCCCCTAAAAAAAAAAAACAAAGCCCCCCTAACCTGAGCTTAGCTCTCTGTCTTGACTTCAACTGGCCCAGCAGATTCCCTCGGATATCACTGTTAAGATTTGGCTTTTTCTGAAGTCACTCTGACAAGACTAAAACATGTATGAATTGAAATATAGTTAGTAACCTTATCTTTTTTCTTTATCTTCTTTTCTTTTCTTTCTTTTTCTTTATCTTTCTTTGTATAGCTTGATGTAGATATGAAAATTTCGGGAACTAATTTTTATACTCATTGACAGAATACTGTCAGTTGCATGTTTTTATTTGCATGTCAGTTGCATGTTTTTATTTGGGAACTGATTGGGAATTCTATGCTTACCTTTGCAAGCCGACCACACCATTAACAGTTCAAATCCACCAGCTTTTCCAAAGGAGAAAGTTTAGACCGTCTGTGGGACAGAGGCTGACAGAGTGGGAAATGTGATGAAGCAGTGCTACTGTGTCCTTTATGCTTATTATGAGATGCCTGCCTCTGTGGGAGGGAGTTTGGGTTATATTTTTGTTTTGTTTTGCATGCTGGATAGCAATCCTGCTGGAAGGGGACAACTGGTTTGTTGAATGAGATGCTTTTGGCTTTGCGGACTTTGGGGTATTAGAGTTTAGTCATTTGGAGCTGTTAACGAGAATACTCAGAATGCACATCTCCCGGTAGAGATTGATAAGTTGTAGAGAGCTAGAACTTGAGAGATGTCCACAAAAAAAGACAGTATTTGCAGGGGCTCAACATGAAGTAGGACACGTGCCCTGCCCATTGTGGTTCTGGACATAGGTACTAGTTTGGATTGGGAATTATTTTCTCACTTACCCTTTTTAAAAGACAGAATGAAGACAGCCTTTGGTTCCGGCGTGAGATTGGGAATGGCCTATCCCAACAGTCAGCATGATTCCCAGGAGCCATATTTTCTTTTCTTTTTTGGGGGGGAGGGCATCGCTGCCCTCTGCTGGGAATGGGAGGCCTAGCCTTGCTCCTGGAGAGCTGCTGCTAGATATGAACTGCCAAGCCAGTGGGCCGTAGTCCTGCACTCAACCGCGACACCACCGGGGCTCAGACTGAGCCATATCTTCTTCTCAGAAAGTATGCCAAAGAGCAATGACAGGCCTGAGAACTGAGATCCCAGTGAAGGGAAAAAGAGAAATCATGTTTATTTCTCAGGGATATTGAAATGCCCTGACATCAGCTGACATTTTTTCTGAACAAGGTTATCATGATGCTTTATACTCCAGCATTTTATATATATATATATATATATATATGAAATGAAGTCTGTTTCCTATTTTGTATTTTCTCCCTGGAAATTGCAAGGAGGTGGTCCTATCATCTTAAGGGAAATAAATTAAACAAAATAGAAAGTCTTTCCCTACCCCCCTCCTCCAAAAGATAATATTTAGGCATGTATGATGAATGTGATTGTTAAGAAAGATCATGTAGAAAAGAAAAAGAGACCTAAATTTAAATGATGGATATTCACATATTTGGTCATCCATCTAACAAATCATTATTCAGTTTTACTATAATACATGAAATTAAAGATAAAAGAATGAACTCTTAAAACACTGAAACACTGACTACTAAGGTTAAGAAGGTCTCAAGAAGGCAGGGTGGTCAAGAGTGTGACTTGCTGAAGGGGAGATAAGTGCAGAAAAGATAATTATGGGTTTGTGGATTAGCATCCACACTGATGGGATGCATTGAAAACTTAGATGAGTAAACTTGAGTTACACTCAAAATGACTGTACATACGAGATCATAATAAAACCCTCCTTCCATTTCAGAACTCTGAGTTACAGGAAAATGAGACTTTATATTTATATTCTTTATAATATTTCAGTTTGGATCTCATATACTTGAACCACATCTAGTCTCTCGGTGGAAAAAGAGCTGTACTTCTCCTGGCCTGCCATGGCTGTCAGCCCAAAGCAGATACTTGTAATTTGAGGTTGGCAGCAAGATGACCCTTACAGGGTCACTACAGTTTCTGTCTTGTGGCAGCTCCTGAAATATAGAGGTACCATGATGTTAAATCAATAGTAGTGAGTGATGTGGAGGTTTGAGACGAAACTAAACATAGCTCCTTCTGATTTTCCCTCTTCATTTTTCTTGCTGGGCACCATTTTAGATGGAGAATCTAAAATGATTAGAATCTAAAATCTAATCTCTGGATAAATCATCCACCCCAATTGGTCATTCTAACCAAATGATATACAAAGAGGATCAGAAAGGCGCAGATTAATTGTATTCATTTAGAGTTACAGGTAAGGTTTTTATCGAAGAAAATGGTTACCTGTGAAATTTATAAAATAGCACACTTGAACAAACTTGCCTGTTTTATTCAGAAAATTGTAAATGTTCCAATTATAGATGTGACATCAAATAGCACAGATATGGAAACCAAGGTTGTGGAAGCATAACCATATTTATTTATTTAACATTTTATTTCCAGTAATTTAAGAAGGTGCATGTGCTATCTACCGCTATATCTTCAACCACACTAAAATTTAGTGACTTAACTTATGGAGCATGTACTCAGCTCAGGACTTTGTGGCTTGGCAATTTAGGCTGGGCTTAGCTGTGCGGTTCTTCTGGTTTTAGCTGAGCTTCCTCATACATCTGCAGATAGTTGGCATTCAGGCAGGTAGCTCTATTCTTGGAGATGGTCTGTGTTGATGGAGGTGATTGGGCCACATGTCTCTCATCAGCCAGCCATATTCACTTGGGCTTCCTCACATTGCTATTGGAGACTGGGAGGCTCTTGCGGTTTGGCTCAGAATTGGCACAACATTGCTTTTTGCCACATCTGTTGGCCAATGCAAGTCACAAGGCCTGCTCAGATTTGAACATTAAAGAAATCAGCCCCATTTATTATTGAGAGGAACTGTAAAGTCACACAGTAAGGATGGGAATATTTGGGCTGTCTTTAATGTACCACAGATGAAGCGTCATTTTTACTTTATCGAATTCACATATGGGTAGATAAAATGTACAGCATTTAAGCAATGGTTTTGGAAGAATAGTTATTACTTTTTCCTTGATGGCAGGTTCCAAATTACATCCAAACAGCCAGTTAGGATGTAATCAGATTAACTAAATACTTTCCTACTTCCTTTTCATCCTCTAGGCTTCCATGTCTCTTAGTCTTCATGTGTGACACCCCAGTCATAGTCTAGCAGAACTTAATGGCATAAAATACTGCCTAGCCACTGGCCTCGTAATCCTAGACAAAGATTTCAGTATTGCCATTGGGAAAAGGGCATTTACTTGACAAATGGTGCTATTTCCATTTTTGTCTGCCCAATTTTGAACTCGCTCTCATTAGAAAGGCAAATTCAGTCTTGAGAATACATTGAACAAATTAACTACATAACTGGAAGATACACACTTCACCACTTCATTTTATAACGTATAGACATCTCATGAATGCAAGAGTGTTTTGTGGAAAGAGAGTTTTAAAATGAGTTTCTAGGTATAAAGAGAAAAACAAAAATTGAAAGTACATATTTTATTGTGTTATGGCTGAGAACATGAAAAACTAGGTTTCCATTGTATAATTTTATACAAACTTTCATGGTATCAATTACAGTTTTTGCAATGTGTTACATCCGCATCCTTTCCATTCTGCTTGTTCTATTTCCTCTTATCTAATGCCTCTGCCCCTCACTTGTTTGTTATCGTTGTTTTGGGGTAATTGTTGACCATTTGGTCTCGTGGGGTGGAGGATTTAGGGAAGAACAATCCTCATGGGTGGTACTGTTTATTTTATATTCTTTGGGTTTTCTACTCCACATAGAGTTTTCTACCTCATCTCAGCACCCCACAGGGACAGTCCTACCCTCTCCTCTAGGACAGACGCTATGAGTTGAAATCTACCTGATCCGAGTGAGTCTGAGCTTTATTCTTAGGATGAAAGATGACACTGGTAGCAGTGCTAAGGCCACATTTAAAGAATATTTCAGGGTCATGATCTCAGGGGTTCTTCTAGTTTCTACTTGACCAGTAAGTTCTGGCTGAGACTCTTTAAAGACTATGTGTGTCCTACATTTTTATTTCTCTCTCCCCCCCACCTTTTTTTTTTTTTTTTTTTTGCATCACTGCCTCTGGTGGTCGTGGGCCCTACCCAGTGCCGCTCCTGAGAGCCGCCGCTGGATTTGAACCGCCAAGCCTGCAGGCTGCAGTTCTGCACTCAACCATTTACGCCACCGGGGCTCAGCCCTACATTTTTCTCTCTGGAATCTTCTATCCTGTTCCTGGTCAGGGTGAGCGGTAGTGGGAGCTAGCTGGGCAGCACGCAGTGCTTCTGGTCTCAGTACAGACGCGGTCATGGTGCAGGCCGGCTCCTCTGTGAAGTCCCTAGAGACTTGAGCATAAGCGGTCCCCAATATCAGTGGAGACACCTGATTTTACCACAACAGCTGCATGAAAAATGTGCTGGAAAACTCGGCTTAGACACAAGTATATATGGTAGTTTCTTCCTTGAGTGTTTGGCTTCCTTAATTCTCTTTTGTTCCAGATGAATAGAGATCAATAGTTGTATCTTAAATGGGAAAATAAGACTTTCTGATGTCTTGACTCAAATGGAATAAGATATCACCTAATTGCCAATATAGTACTTGAAGATGATTCATTATTATGTTAGTAATGCAATGTAAATTTATTAAACATCAAAAGTACACAGAATATGAGATAGTCCACATAAAAGATCCTGATGGATGTCATGGAAAGGGGCTAAGAAATACCTTTTCTAATCCACATGACAAGAGGGTAATTCAGAATCTCACTGAACCAATAAATCCTATTTAATTTAGGATACATCATATGCCAAAAAGGGGAGACTAAGGAAAATGGAGACTGATCTCTGGGTAAAGATAGTTATTTTGTGAGCACAATTTCTCTTTAGACTAGAGTTTAGGAAGAGGAAATTCAGGAAAGTTTTGTGTTTTTTTTTTTTCATTTAAAAGAACTTTTGGCCAATAATCCTCTACATTATTATCTGATTTTCTAAGATCATAACTTACAGTGGTTTCTAAAGATACCAGTTTTATGTTATCTCAAACTATAAGATGAAATGCTTTTTAAAAACATTTTGTCTTAACCCTAACTTTACAGCATCACAATAAAATTTACAATGTTTGGCAATAGGTATCTGAAAGAAAAACTAAAACTATAAATATGTAGCAAGAGATGATTTCATTAAAAATTAAAAGTATATATATTTAATATTTTTCTTTTATTTTTTCCCTATCCCTAACCCTAAAAAGTTAATAGTATATTTTAAATGATCATCTTTATTGTAGTTAAAAAACCCCACAAACCAAAACCAACACAACTAATGACTCAAGCAAAGAAAAAAGACATCCATACCACAAATGCTAAGAATCCAAATCTCTCCTTTTAAAAACATACATACTTTTATTGTCTATGTGTTATTATTTATTTTGTGTAATGTTTTATTGACTCAGGGCAGGATTACCAAGCAGATCACCAGTTGGGCATTCACCAGTTCATGCACATCTTGCATCAACCAGTCTTTGCAGTCCCCTCCATGCATGCTTGCTGATCCCCCTGCCTCCCTGTCTCCTTCTATCCCCTTTTTCCTGGCTTCTGCCTTATAATCTTAATTGATTGATTATTCTATTGATGTGTGCTCGTGTGTGTGTGTGTGTATGAGCGAGAGAGAATTGATGTGTGCTCGTGTGTGTGTGTGTGTGTGTGTGTGAGAGAGAGAGAGAGAGACAGAGACAGAGAGAGACAGAGACAGAGAGAGAGAGACAGAGAGACAGAGAGAGAGAGAGAGAGAGAGAGATTCAGATCTAGACCTGGATCCAAAGCCTCTCTAGGCTAATCTTTCTTTTTACTTCATTTAGTTCTGGGGGAAACTAGTAAAACCAAAGCTAAAATCAGCATTTGGCTAACAAACAGCACTTATTTTATATAATCGTGGTTACTAAGGGTTATGTCCTAGGCTCATCTTTAAATGAAATGTGGGGGCTGAGCCCCGGTGGCGTAAGTGGTTGAGTGTGGGACTGTGGCCCGTGGGCTTGGTGGTTCAAATCCAGCTGCGGCTTTCAGGAGTGGCGCGGGGTAGCTCCCATGACCACCAGAGGACAGTGATGCCAAAAAAAAAAAAAAAAGAAATGTGGGGAATTGATGTGCCACACAGCTGTTGAAAATTGAATGAAAAATAGATTTTCTCTCTTTATGTATTTATATGATATATGTGTGCTATAGATAGAAAAGCATCAAAGAAACAAGATGTGGACTACCTTTTTTGAGTTTTCCCTATGATGATATAATAATTATTAAATGTGTATTTATATGCCATTTGGATGATGGTAAGCATAGCTGGAAGGAAACATTCTAAGATATTCTAATATTCTAATTCTAAAGAATATTTTAAAATTCAAATAAGAAGTATAAGAACAAATTGGTTTTATTTTTAGAAAAGGCACCTATATTCTTTTTATTTAAAACAAATATAAACAACTGTAGATGTCTATGATTACCTTTGTAAGAAGACATAAATACAAACTTATTTTACTGGCAATATACATTCTTTCATGAAATATAATATGGAATATAGACCAATAATTCAAAAATAGCATTTTTTTAACACCACGAATTTGCATGTCATCCTTGTGCAGGGGCCATGTCAATCTTTTCTGTATTGTTCCAATTTTAGTCTATGTGCTACTGAAGCAAGCACTCAAAAATAGCATTTTAAGAAAGTATATCTTGTGTTCTTTGATGGACTAGGTTTGTGAACTACGGAACAATTTAATTTGGTGACCTTTGCTTAAATAATTTGAAGAGGGGAAAGACAGAATAGGAAATAGTTCATATGTCTTAAAATGGTAAAACAACAACAACAGAACAACAAAAAACCAAACAACTGAAAGAAGCTTATAGCTGACAAGATTAACTACCAAACTCAGTTATAGGAGACCTCATGTCACAGCAGTTAACCACTCAGCTAGTCACCTAAAGGTTTGGGGTTCAAATCCAGCGGACACTCAGTGTGACATTTATGGCACTACTCTGTTTAAAAAGTAGTGGTTTCCAGTAATCTAGCTTCTTGGCTTCTTACCTTTGTTTGGGGGTAATTATTGACTGGTCTCATATAGTAGATTGCTTAAGGAAGCAGAGTACTCATGGGCGATAATTGTTTATTTTATAGCCCGCCTAGTCTTTGCAGGAATGAGAGAGAATGATGAGGCTTTCTACTCCTAGGGAGATATCAGTCTTCGAAACCCGTTGGAGCTGTTCTATCCTGTCCTAGGGGGTCACTGTAAGTCAGAACCCATTTGATGGCAGTGAGCGCTTCAGTAAAGGCTGTCCTTGTTGTTGGCAGCTGCCATGGAATCAGCAGCAAGTCACTGCAAGTCACTACAACCCAGCACACACAAGGCCTCCTCCTTCGTCATCTCCACAGCTTCTCCGTGCTCGACCTTCTTGCTGGAGCTGTTGAGTCGGTGCACGTTACGAGAGTTCCTCTTGCCCCCGACCCTCTACCTTACCAAGCATCATGTTCTTTTCCAGGGACTGCTTCTTCATGAAGCGTTGGCCTAAGGACTTGGGATACAATCTTGCCATCCTGGCTTTCGAGAAGCATTCTGACGGAACTTTCTCCAAGGTGGAGGTGTTTATTGATCTGGCAGTCCGCCGTACTTACAGAGTTGTCAACGCCGCAAGTCCAAAGCACCACTTCTTCTCAAGTCTTTATTTATTGCCCAGCTTTCACATACATATGAAACAGCTGGAAGTACCACGGGCTTGCCTCGGGTGTGCCTTCGTCCTCAGAGTGCCATACGTGGTTTCTCTCTCACACTGCGAGGAAGTCGTGTGCAGCAGCTTCGTCCAGGGAGATCCATCATTAGATTTCTTCACTGTGGCTTCCATGAGCATGGACGATGGATCCAAGGAGCATTGAGTCCTTCACAACTTTGGTATTTTCTGGTTGTGCAGTTTTTGTTTTGTTTTCTGTTGAGGTGTAATCCGTACGGATGAAGGCAACAGCCGTTGACCTTTGTCAGTAAGTATTTCAGGTTCTCTTGGCTTTCAAGAAGCAAGGTTGAATCATCTGTAGTGCTTGGGTTCTTCATGAGTCTCCCTCCAGTCTTATGCTGCATTCTTCTCTGTAGTCTAGCTTCTCCGATTACAGTAAGACCCTGGCACTTACTACGTCACTTCTCGACATAATTGGATTTCGATGTGAAAAGTCTAAAAAAGTTCGCATCAGAGCTAGAACAAAACATTGGGATCTGACGCAACGCACATGATTTTTGTAAACAAAAGTAGCTCGAGTTTTGGTCTCTTGGCGTTAGTTGGCATTGTTAGTAAGCCTTGTTTAAACCTTTTGCAGCTGTGTTTCAAACGCTTTGCTATAATTTTCTTGGTTTTTGTCTTTTTGTACTGTTTTAAGATAAAATACATGGGCCCTAAGAAAGAGTTGTTTGTTTTTTGTCTTTAAAAAGAAACATCATGGGGCTGAGCCCCGGTGGCGTAGTGGTTGTGTGCGGGACTGCGGCCCACTGGGACGGAGGTTCAATTCCAGCAGTGGGGCTGGGCCTTCTACTCCCACCACCGAGAGCAGTGATGCCCCCCCCCACACACCAAAAAAAAAAAAAAAAGAAACATCATGATAAAGACCTGGTTAACCATGTTATCAATATTGTTGATGGTAATTTAGTAAACCCTTTTAGAAAACAGTTAAGGAAATTTCAACAGCAGACCACATTAGACAGATTTCTTTGTAAAGAAAGCCAGCCAGGTTCTCATGAAAAAAAGGCGAAGAAGGGTCAACACTCCTGAAAAGCAACTATCAGTTGATTTTATGGAAGGGGCTTCCTCTTCTAAACAGTGACTCTCTCCATCTCTCCTCTCCACATCTGTGCCCACAGGTCCAGATCCTCATCCATCTCAAGGTATGGGCCAGACTGCAGTTGTTAAAAACGTTTTTAATGTTGTGTTTCCTATTACATTATATTGCTTAACTCTGAACTTATTGACTTTGAAGTCTCTGTGTAATGTTTTGTATAAAAACGCAAGGTAAGGGTAAAGACTTGGTAGTCAGGAATGGATCAATCCATTTTCAGTTATTTCTTATGTGAAAAATTGAAGTAGAACTTGACTGCATCGCATCTTGCTGCCCCTTCTAGAATGGATCAGTGTCGAGGTCCAGGGTTCTCCTGTATTTGTTTGGCATTCACACTGGATAAGTGCAGTGAAATGGTATAACTTAGGTGCACACCTTTCCTGAGTCTCTGTACAGTGTTCACAGGAGCACACTCTCACATTCAGTAATTTCCATTCCTCATGTTATTTATAATTTCTTGTGATCCAGTCAAATGCCTTTGCATTGTGTGTAACGCACAAGTAAACTCTTTCATTTCTGGTGTTTTCTTCTTTAAGCAAAGAGCCATTTGACATTGGCAGTCAGCAATGATTTCTCTATTGGTTTACCTTTCTTTGGACTGGGCACACATATGGATCTCTTCCAGTTGGTTGGCCGGATAGATAAATATGAGTGAAGTCTTCCAGTAACATCAGTTTGTTGAAATATTTCACTTGGTATTCCTGGAGCCTTATTGCTCCCTAATGCCTTTGATGCAGTGTGGGCTTTTCCCTTCAAAAACAAGAGTTCTTTGGCATATGATACCTCCTGAAATGGTTGAACCTCTACGAATTCTCTTCTTCTACAGTGATTCTGTGTATTCCTTCCATTTTTCTTTGATGCTTCCAATGTCAATCAGTAGTTTGGTCATAGACTCCAACAATTAGTAACGCATGTCTTGAATTTTTTTCTTCTTCTGTTCTTTCTACTTGAGAAATGTTGAGTACATTCTTTCCTTGTGCCTTTTTAACTTCAGACCTTTGCACATTTCATTATAATACACATTATTATAATAGCTTATTTTATTCTCTCCAACTGTCCTTTGAAATCTTCTATCAACATATTGACCCTTTCCCCCCCAAAAAGATTATCCTTGGGAATCCTGTAAGGTAACACTACTTTGTCCCGTAGTGTTGTAATGAGTAGCAATAGCTTTCAGTTTTTTGTGTGTACCAATTTTAGCTTCCTTATTGAAAACTGGCCACATAACTATAATATATAAAACAAAAATAATAAAAGCATGGGAAATTCGCCAAATCAATGGGTCCTTGCTTACTCCTTTTAAATTACACATAAGTACACACATTATGCATTTTAATATACACAAAGATAACACATAGGTATATATGTATCAAATGACATGATTTTATGAAAGTGACTACCAAAACTTCTGCATGTTTATAAAGTGTCTGTAAATTTTATTTGAGAAATGTTTTGAAAGGTTCAAAACAGCAACAGAAAAGAGAGTTCCTTCATAAGTAAAACTTGTTCATGATGTCTCGTTCAGAAAATTGCAGTTACCTTCTACATATCCTTATAAAGGAAAGGTGGTTCTGAAATAAATGCCAGCAAGCACCAGGAATGTAAAGAGAGAGTGAAAAAGGTGAGGAACATTGGATTGGAAGTAAAAACAACAAAAGTCTATTTAGCAGAGTTTTCTTTTGTTTTTAGGCTGCACCTGGAAGAAAAAACTAGATCAGAATGAGAAGGGAAGGAAAAACCCAAACAGTTAAAAAATATATTTAAAGCAAGAAAATCTAGCAAACATTTATTTCTTAAGAGTCTCAGAACTTTGTGCTAAATGGTCAGGAGCGGGACTTCACTAACTTCAGAGAGTCTGTAGTCAAGACAGTTGCGTGATGGTGTGGTAACAGGACCTGAGTTCATTTTCCAGTTTCTGGTGTCTTCAGAGGGAGTTCTGGCGGCGCTGCCGTTAAAGCAGTTAGCGGGCAATTGAAAGGTTGATGATCAGAATCCTCCAGCTGCTTCCCGGTAGAAAGAGTAGTTCTTTGCTTCTGAAAAGATTTACAACCTTAGAAAGGAAGCCCAGGGCTGAGCCCCGGTGGAGTAGTGGTTGTGTTCGGGACTGTGGCCCACTGGGATGGAGGTTTAATTCCAGCAGCGGCTCCACAGGAGCAAAGGCTGGGCCTCCTACTCCCACCACCAGAGGGCAGTGATGCCTACGCCCCCAAAAAACAAAACAGAAAGGAAACCCAAGGGAGCATTTTTGCACCACTCTGCAGGCTCATCCATAGTCTGAATCTGTGCTAGGCTATGGGTGTTTGGATGGGGCTTTAGAATGAATTCCAATGTTCCCAGAAGGTAGCAGTGGGATTATATACTATTATGTGATCTCTTAGAAGTTAGTTTTGTATTTATCTGTTATTTCCTTAGTCTTTGCTCTTGAGTCAGTTTCCTTCATTATCCCTTCTGAAAATAATCTGCAACAATGATTTCCCATCCTCTCTGCTCATTAGACTTCTCTGGGGAGCATTTAAAAGATATAGATTTCAGGTCCCCATCCCTAACCCGATAGGACAAGTTACCTATGTGATTCTATTTCCAAGCCAAGGTTAAGACTTACCATAGATTGTTCAAGACCGAATAGTAGTAATAATAACAAAAGAAAAGTTACTGTGTTTTATTTTGAGGCATATAGCTATCTCTCCATTGTCATTTGTTTAAAAATCACAAAACACCTGATTGCCTATGAATATAAGTCCAAACATCTTTCAAATGCTGTTAACTTCCTTTACAATCCATTCTCAAACTTTGCAAATCTCTGTTCCCTGCCAGCCTATTTTAGTCCTGTAAAACTTTAAGTGAAGGGACCTGCCTTGCACATTTACTCCTCCATTACATCTTGTTCTTTTCTTCCTCTCATAAGTAAATCTCCTTTCCTACTTATCCTTGAAAGGTCAGCTCAGATGTCATTTCTGCAGTGACATTAGAAATTAGTTCGTATAAGTTTAATTTGTAGAAATTCAAATCATTTGTATATTTTCCAGGACAGGCAAAGTCACTTTATTGATAAGTATACAATTAAAAATACATCTCCTCAAACTATATCTTTGTATCCTGTTGTTACTTAATGATCCTAATATCAATGACTGCTTAGTTCTATAATACCAGAAGGAAGCATTTGATTTGGGTTTCTTCACTGTTTTATGTTAATATATGAGTTAGGTTTGGAACAGTTGTAAATTTCACCTTTTTATTCTAACACTAGGGATCATTTTAAGAGACCATATTGTATGATTCCCACCCCATCCCTAATCCTATCCCCTGTTGAAAATGGTGTTATTGATACTTAAACAAATCACAGATATCTAAAATATGATGAAATCTATATTTTACTGACATGTTGAATTTTCACATTTTGTTACATCATATATTCCAAATGGGAAACCAGGGAATATATTTTTTTCTTTGCTCATCTTGGCGTTGACACAACAGGAAGTCTGAAACCCGATATTTTCCTGACTGAAAGGACTCTCTGATGAGGATCAGCATTTTTCCTAGGACAGGAGTTGTGCATTCCCTTCCTCCTACAGAAACATATATCCCTGTACAGGGTCCAGACTATTGCCTGCAAAACTGCCTTTGTCATATGAGCCACCAATGAGAGAGGCTATCACAAAGACTGGAGGAAGAAATACATCCTTCTTATAGCATAAAAGAAAAAGAAAAATGCACCCTAGAACAGGCCAGGAACTTGAACATCCGCAAGATTACAAAGGGGAGGGGGAGGGCAATGCTTCGAATGCCCTCATTTTGAACATTTCTGTTTAAAAAATGAAAGTGCTGTATTCTAGTCCCCATTTTTCCCCCACAACTGTAACTTTGGGAAATGTGAACTGATGGGGAGACGTTTGGGTTGATAAAAATTTTAAGTATTAATAGAAATGTGGTTGTTTCGCTGAGGTCCTTTGTGGTGGGGTCTGTAATTTTACAGATGACAATAGTCACATAACAGAAGTTACTTTCCCAAGACACTTTTCGATCTCTTTAGGTACGAAAACATTCTGTAATTGAGAACATACTCAGTTGTCATGCGACAGCATACAACACCCAGATAGCCCGAAGCCTGTGTGAATGGTTCCTTTTCCTTCAAATCTTTATTGATCATGACCCCAGAATCGCTATCAAACTCAAATCGCGCCGAGCTGCGGGCCATGCCCCTGCTGCGTGCGGACTGCAGGCCGGCCACTGGAGGGCGTCTGGACGCTTCCAAACAGTTCCCAGTGCCTGGAAATCCAGAGCCCAAAGACAGGAAAGCGGGTGGAGAAAGCGAGATTTGATTTTAGTGGCCTAATAAGTAAAAGGGAAAGCAGACAGCTTTGAGAGGTGAAACTACACCGCTTTCTTTCTTGGCGTCAGCCTTTTTCACCACGGCACCAGAGTTACTGCGAAATCGAGAGGCGACCGCCGACGTGGGACCACAGAGCCCCGTGAGGGCGGGCGTGGGTCTCAGGTGTTTGTGGCCCCGCAGCGCCGGGCGGCCCACAAGCTCCCCGGGCGCCGGCGCCCTGGGAGCGGGTCCCGAGGTGCTGCGGCCGCCTGGCTGCCAGGTGATCGCGCTCTGGTGGCGGTCCAGGCGCAGCGACCTGCCCGGGAAATGCGAGACCGCGTGGCCTTTTCCAAGGAACCGGCGGCCCCTTCCCCTTCCACTCGCACCCTCCGATTGAGTCTGCCCGCATGGGGTTCGTTCAAGGCCACTCATTCGTGGGGGAGTGGGCGGTGCGCCAGCTCCGGCGTCGACACGCACGAGGTGTGAAATGTGTCTGCGGAGCTCGCCGGCCGGGTGCATTCCCTTCCAGCCGCAGGTTGGCAGCGGAGTGCGATCACTTTCAACTGAGAGGGTCCGAAGGGTGTTTTCAGAGCCTCCCTGTAAAGTCTCGGCTTCAGCTCAGGAGCCTTTACAGCAGCGAGAGGAAGAGAAGGATGGCAAGGCCCGGGAGAGGGGGCTCGGTCCCGCGCCGGGCAGTGTGCGGTGAGAGGAACAGGGCACAGATTGACGCGAAGGCGCGCTCGCCCGTCGGCGGGGACTTCGTGTCACCTGAGAGGCCCTAGACACAGCTTTCCGCTTTCCAACGACTCGCTGGCAACTGGTTTTCTGAAACCCGAAAGACCCCCCCTTCTCAAGTAAAAGATGTCAAATCATCCCTGGGCCCAGACGGAACTCAGCACCCAAAGGGTTACGCGCGGCAGTCGGGCTGGGTGGAGGAGAGGGCGCCGCGGCACTCCCAGTAATTCAATTAGTCAGGTTTCTAAAAGGTGGGGCCCCGAGTGTGTGTGTGTGTGGGGGGGGGGGGGGGGGGGGGGGGGGGGGGGGGAGGGAGGAGGGAGGGGATTAGGAAAACGCCTCTTTTCTCCAGGAGCAAACCAATCGGGTTGGAGTAAAGAAAGACCGGGGGAAAAAAACATACCGATCTGTAAGCAAACAGCAGGCCGTTCCCTGACTGGCTGCTGCAGCCACCCCGCCTTTCCCAAGTAAACTGCATGGAAAAAAAAAAAAAGCCCACATGACCCAGGCCGCGGCGGCGGCGGCACTAGCTGGGCGCGAGCTGACTGCGCCTCCCCCTGCACGGCCCGGAGCTCACACCCGTGCCCGCGCGGCCCTGCGCCCCTCGCCCGGCGCACACACGCCCGGGCGTAGCCGCGCCCCCACCCCCGCGCCGACCACGTCCACGGCCACGTCCACGCGCGTGGCCTCGCGCTCCCCGCGCCCGCCGTGCGGCTGCTGCTGCTGTTGCTGGGTCGCCGCGGCTGTCGGCTTTACACGCAGGTCATTAACGAGGGGGCGTGCCCGAAGAGATTTTTCCCATAAAGCATTTTTTCCTCTTCTCCACCCCCCCCCCCCCACCTTTGGCAAAACTGACTTTTACCCCTTTCCACTTCTTGCTAGTCGTTTCCATCCTTCGCGGGGCTGCTTGTGCTCCTGCGGCTGCACGCAAGTTTATTTATTTTCCCGCCGGGGTGGGGTTTTTTTAGGATTTGCGACGTGGGTTTCCACCTCTTGTTGCTGTGTCTGAGGAGGGAAAGAGGAGCAGCTGCGGGAGAATCGGGAAGGTTTTCTGATGTAGTCATCGGGGAGGTGCCGCTCGCTCGCTCGCTCGCGCGCGCTCTCTCTCTCCCCTTTTCCCATCTCACGCTGATTGATGCATCTCTACAAGTTGCTGGGCTCGGGACTGGACCACTCGGAGTCGCAGGAACACTTCTGAGCGCTCACCCCGCCTGCGGCCCCGGCTCGGCGAGGAGCTCCTTCTAGCTCCGGGAAGGCGAACCGAGACTGACATCGGCCCATCTCGGAGTTGGAGCAACCGCTTTGAAAGTGATTGTTTCCCCCCAGCTCTCCAGCCGCGCAGGTTTGGGCATCTCGGCTCCGCCCAGCTCGTTGGGTTTTAACCTCTGCTCTTCATTCCACTCTCGGGCACCCACGGCTGGGCCAAGAAGATCCCCGCGGAGGCTCCACCGCCGCCCGGGGTGTCTGCTCTCGCCGCCCCTGCCGCCGCCGCAGCGGTCCGATCCAGCCGGGGGAGCTGCCGGCAAGACCCGAAGAGCCAAACTTTTCTTTGAGGCTTAAGAAGCGAGACTGCTCCTCGCCCGTGCAGCTGCCGCCGCTCAACCGGTTCCAGGACGCCAGCGGGACTGACTGGCTTTGCGGCCCCGGATCCCCACCCTTTTCTTCGGCGCGCCGCCCCAAACCCGCAACACCTCCAGCTCCTCCGAGATCTGCTGGGGGCGTTTGGCGGAGTGCAGAGGAGGCGAGGAGAGGAGACTCTCCGACTCCCGGGGGCCCCCTCGCCCCGAGCACGCAGCCCCCCCACCGCGAGGCGCCCTCCTCCCGCAGCTTCCCTCCGGCGGCGAAAGTAACTTGAAGAGAAGCCGGGCGCAGGGTGAGGACCTCGGAGCCGTGCGCACCTCGCGGCACTGACGCTGAGCCGGGCCCGGCGGGCCGGTGTATGTCTTCCCGCGGCCGCGGCGCTCAACTCCCGGTGACTGTGCAGCGCGCGCCGCCGCCTGCCCCAACCCGCGCTGCCGCCGCCCGGCCCGGCGCGCACCTCCCTCTCCCAGGGTGACCGGCCTGCTCCCGCCGCCGCCGCCGCCGCCGCCGGAGACACAGCTTGGCACCCCTTCCCCCGCCTTTGCTGCCGACACAGGCACACACACACTCACACACACACGCGCGCGCAAGCTTTTCTCCATCTTGTGATTCCTTTCCTCCTTCGGAACCCACCAGTGGGGGTGCGAGTTTGTCTTGATCCCCCCC